>CAKOFT020000044.1:0-60000 GCA_933228735.2 Amblyteles armatorius | reverse complement strand
TCGGGCCCTCGCAAGAGAGTTCGTCGGGGTAACCCAAAATGACCTGGAGACGCCGTCGGGAGATCCGGGAAGAGTTTTCTCTTCTGTATAAGCGTTCGAGTTCCCTGGAAACCTCTAGCAGGGAGATAGGGTTTGGAACGCGAAGAGCACCGCAGTTGCGGCGGTGTCCGGATCTTCCCCTCGGACCTTGAAAATCCAGGAGAGGGCCACGTGGAGTTGTCGCGCCGGTTCGTACCCATATCCGCAGCAGGTCTCCAAGGTAAAGAGCCTCTAGTCGATAGACTAATGTAGGTAAGGGAAGTCGGCAAATTGGATCCGTAACTTCGGAATAAGGATTGGCTCTGAGGAGCGGGGCGCGTCGGGCTTGTTAGGGAAGCGGGTTTGGCTAACGTGCCGGGCCTGGGCGAGGTGAACGATGTTTCGGGGATTTGGGCCGTTCCCGTAAGCGCGCGGGTGGCTTTTGTTCTCGTGCTTCGCAGATCCGAGCTCGGTCCCGTGCCTTGGCCTCCCGCGGATCTTCCTTGCTGCGAGGCTTCCTTGGCGGTTCGCGCCGTCTTGGTCGTTCTCTTCGGCCGCCATTCAACGCTCAGCTCAGAACTGGCACGGACTAGGGGAATCCGACTGTCTAATTAAAACAAAGCATTGCGATGGCCCTCGCGGGTGTTGACGCAATGTGATTTCTGCCCAGTGCTCTGAATGTCAACGTGAAGAAATTCAAGCAAGCGCGGGTAAACGGCGGGAGTAACTATGACTCTCTTAAGGCAGGGCTCCCGGCAGCTTCTACTGCTGGGGGACGGGCTTGACGAACCCGCCTTACCTGAGTTGGTCCACCGTGAGGTCTCGGCGCTTGCTTCGAGATCATGTGCCTGCCTCCCTCCTTAGGGCGGCGGTGGACCGGTGCTGGGGTGAGTATGGAGTGGGGTCGAGGCGTGACTCCCTCTGCTCGTCCTGGTGTCTGGGAGGAGGCTGGAGCTTTGCTCCTCGGGGGTGGGGGGTTGCCAGCCCTTCACCCCGACAAGCTGTAGGCCCTGATCAAGAAGAAGAATCAAATTTCCGGCGTACTCGGAGCGCCGGTCCTGCAGCGTCGGCCGCAGCCGCTACGACGTCGCGCGATACCGCGCCTCCCCTTGATCCACCCCTCGCCCCCGTCGAAACCTGCCAAACCCGCCGAGCCCTGTGCCGGAGCCGGTGCCACCCCCGGACCCGGGTCGGGGGTTTCAGGGTCCGCAATGCGAACGATGGTTCACGACGAGGACGGGTCTCGGCGTACACCGACGCCGCCGTCACCTCGAGGTGGTCAACGCGGAGATTCGCCTGCCGGATGTTAAGAGGCGGTGGAACCCAGAGGAGCTGCGGCTTCTTGCGAGGGAGGAGGCCTTTGCTGTGTCCCGTGGTGTTCGCTTTGTGAATCGACACCTTCACGAAGCTTTCCGCGGGTCCCGGACCCTTGACTCCATCAAGGGAGTCAGGAGGGGGGTGGAGTATAAGGCTCTTGTAGCTGCCGCTGCTCTGATCTTGTCGCTGTTCCTGAGGTGGGGGATCTCGTACCACCTCCTCGTCGGGACAGCGACACTGACTCCGAGGCCTCCGTGCCCGAGCGACGGTTGGCAGGGGGAGATACCGGTCTGGGTGATCCTCCTCACTCGCCTATCGTGGCTGACATTGCACCGTTGTCGCCAGCTCGGGCCTCTCCTCGCGCCCGGACATCGGGCCGCTGGAGTGCCGTCTACGGCAACCACGGTGATGCGATACGCCGGCTTATTCCGGTAGTGGAGCAGATTCGTGGCTTTGGTGTGGATCGTCTCGTTGAGATGGCCGTTGGCTGCCTCGACGGCGGGGACGTTACCGAAGGCTGCCGTGAATGGCTCCAGCGGGTGTTTCCGCCGCCTCCGGCAGGGCGGCCCCGTGGACCACCCCGTCAACCACCCCTTCGTGGGGTGCCGAGGAAGCGACTCCGACGCCGGGAGTATGCCCGCGTACAGCGACTCTTCAGGACGTCCATGGGTAGAGCCGCCAAGGAAGTGTTGGATGGGGTCGTTGAGGAACAGGTCCCCGGTGTTGAGGCTATGGCAGCACATTGGGGTCCGTACGTTGCTCAACCGTCTGTGGAAGCCCCTCCGGCGCATCGGGTCCGTCCTCGGCCCGACCTTGAGTACGTGTGGTACCCGGTGACCTGTGAGGAGGTCGAGGGAGTGGCTATCTCCCTGTCTTCGGCACCAGGGGTGGACGGCGTGACCGCGAGGCAGTGGCGTGCCGTTCCGTCGAGCGTCAAGGCTCTCTTCTTCAACATCGTCCTTGCTCGGGGTGCATTCCCCGAGGAGCTGCTAGTGAGTAGAACCGTGTTCGTCCCAAAGAAGAGCGGGGCACAGCTGCCGTTGGACTTTCGGCCGATTAGCATTGCGTCGGTCGTGGTCCGTCATCTGCACAAGATCCTCGCGCGACGACTGCGCGAGGGCAATCTTGTGGATGAGCGGCAGCGGTGCTCCGACGATGGCTGTGCGGAGAACATCTCCGCGGTTGCTGCGCTGCTGGAGGATTCGAGGCGGAATCTCAGGGAACTTAACATAGTTTCCCTGGATGTTGCCAAGGCCTTCGACAGTGTCAGTCACGACGCGATGCGCGCAGTCTTGGTTCGGGCCGGTATGCCTCCGGGCTTTGTGTCTTACATAGTCCGGACGTACGCTGGCAGCTTGACGATGTTTGAGGTTGGGGGTGTTCGATCGGAACGAGTACGCGTCGGTAGGGGGGTTCGGCAGGGTGACCCGCTGTCCTCTCTGCTGTTCTGTCTCGTGGTCAACGAGGTGTTGGGGTCGATTCACGTCGACGTCGGGTACCAGATGGGGGGTCGTCGTGTGAACGCACTCGCGTACGCCGACGACATCCTCGTCATCACGGCTTCCAGACACGGCATGCGAATCGCACTCCGGAGTGTCGAGGATGAGGCGAGGAACCATGGGCTCTCGTTGAACGCCGCCAAGTGTGCGGCACTGTCTATAATGCCTGCCGGTAAGCAAAAGAAGTACAAGGTCCTGACCGATGCCCAGTTTTGGCTGTCGGACGGGTCTCCCGTCAGACAGTTATCGCCCACCAGCGAGTGGCGATACCTGGGTGTCGATTTCAGGCCTGTAGGACCGAAGCGAGCCGGCAGTGTGCTTTCCGTCGAGCTGGACAGGTTGACGAGGGCCCCGCTAAAACCGCAGCAACGGGTCAAGATCCTTCGTTGCTTCCTCATTCCTCGGTACTATCACGCACTTGTTCTTGCGGGAACGACTCTCGGGAAACTGAGAGCTCTTGACAGGCAGGTGCGTGATAGCCTCCGGAGATGGCTCCGCTTCCCGCACGACACACCGACTGGATACTTTCATGCTTCCTGCCGGGATGGAGGGCTTGGCATTCCATCCTTCGCCACCACGGTTCCCGGACTTATGAGGGATCGCTTGCGTGACCTCGGGAACTCCTCCTCGCACTCCGTGAGGGCTGTCGCGACGTCCGACTGGGTCGAGAAACGGCTCAGTTGGGCTGAGCGTGCACTCTCACGCGACGGGGTGCTTTTGAGCACCCCGGCGAGGAGGGAGTCGTGGTGGGCCAGGCACCTCCACTCCTCGGTGGATGGCCGCGAACTGCGGGAGTGTGGAGGTTCCAGTCTTTCGAGCTGGTGGGTCGATGCGGGAGGTGTCGGGATTCCCGGGCGTGACTACGTGGATTACCACCACGTCCGGGTTAACTGCCTACCCACGCGCATCCGTACGACGCGCGGTGTCCGCAGACAGCGAGAAGAGGTGCAGTGCCGTGCCGGCTGTCGGGTGACCGAAACAGCGGCACATGTCATTCAGGCCTGCCACCGAACGCACGGCGGTCGCGTCCTGCGGCACAACGCCGTGTGTAAGGTGTTAGCCTCTGCTCTGCGTGATAAGGGTTGGGCAGTCTCCGAGGAGCCGCGATTCCGGACAGCCGCGGGTCTGCGTAAGCCGGATCTGGTTGCTGTGAAGGACGGGAAGGTTCGCGTTGTGGACGCGCAGATAGTCAGCGGGGCGACATCTTTGGACGACGCTCATAGGAGGAAAACCGAGTACTACGCTGAGAACGCCGACTTGGTGAGGGGGCTTTCGGAGTCCCACCGAGTTGCTGCGGAGGCGGTCTCGTTTTCCTCCTGCACCATCTCTTGGAGAGGTGTGTGGTCGTCCAGGTCCGCTGACTATCTGTTGAAACTGGAACTCTCCAAGAGGCTCTTGGCTGGGATTACCACCAGAGTACTCCAGGGGAGTCACACGCACTGGGTGAGGTGGAACCGGATGGTGGGGGTTGTGGGGCATCGGGGACGTGGGGGAAGAGCTAGGGAGGGCGTGGGCTAGTGTGGCGACGGAGTGGTCGTAAGGCCTCGATTTCGGAGAACCCGCCTCCCAACATCTAATAACGGGAAATGTTTTTTTGTTTTGTGTCGTCTGTCTGTGCCGGGTCTTGGCTACCCGACTACACGGCAATAAAAAAGAAAAAAAAAAAAATAGACAAATGCCTCGTCATCTAATTAGTGACGCGCATGAATGGATTAACGAGATTCCCTCTGTCCCTATCTACTACCCGCAGGGGTGGATAGAGGGGTGTGCCGAGCTGTGGGATGGCTCGCCACTCATGCGCTTGGCCGCTGCTCAAACCACTCGGGCCTAGTGAACCCGCGGTTACCGAGCTCGGGTCTTACAGGGGACTCGTTAGGGGGTCCGGGTTCTTTGCGAATGCAAATGCTCCTGGTCAACCAGTCACCTGAAATGTCATCAGTGAGAATGAGCCGAGCAAATGCTGGCAACTCCGCCTTCTCGAGGCCCCCGCTGATAACGGCTTCTGGGCGTCGGAATTAATTCTGGCGGCCGCAAGAAGACGGCTAAGAGAGTTGTCCCCTTTCGGGCGGTTCCTCTTCTCCCGTTCTGTGAACCCTATATTTCATTGAAATATATGGGGGAGACGGGAGTTTTTCCGCCTTGTACTCCTGGCAGAGGTGGCTGCTAGTTACCCCACCAAGGGACCCTTACGGGAATTGGTAGCTGCGCTTGCGTGGCGCGCTAGCTGTGGCGTATCCCGGCTCCTCGCACTTGGGTGCCGTGTTGTATGCCGGAAGGCGGAGACAGCACGTTAAATACAACATGGAGATGTCTGTCCCTATCTACTTAGAGTTTGGCTCAAGGCGCAGGAGGAGCTCGCTGAGCTGGTGTAGAGTAAGGAGATCGGCGGATCTCGTGGTGCGACGAAAAAGGAAGAAGAACGAAGAACGAAGAAGAAGAAGAACGAAGAGGAACGCGTTCGGCCGACGTTTCACCTTACTTATTTGTTAAGGAGCTCGGAGTTCGGCGCTTTTCCTTCAAAATTGCATCTATTCAATTTCGTCCATTCAAAATTTCGTTCGTTCAATTCCACTCGAGTACAGACTTTATTCGGTCTGATTTTTCCTTTTGTTAGCTTCTGATACCCCTCAACCGGGATGTGTCGGAACTCCCGGTAATGAGTGAATGGGCCGTAACCTTCTCGGATCACCCATTCATTCGAGCGGTATAGGGTCACCGAAAAATTACTAATAAATCTTTCTTTCACACAGCATTTGCAGCTGCACTTGAACTGCGCAGGGGTCGTAATGTAATGATTACGACTTGTTCAAGGCAGCTACGTGGGGTTCCATTCCCCCGACAACAGCCTGGATATTTTCCGGGTAACCTGTAAGTGGACTGAGCAAGTGCTCACGACTCCGCCTCCACGTGGCCCCCGCTGGAAATGACTTCGGGGGATTCGACCTTGGTCGGATCGCTCGAAGCCCAACCAGGTGAGTCGCTACCCGATATAGGGCAGGGTAGGTCCATCTGTTCAATGATCCTTAACTGGTGAGAGCAGAGTTCTTCCAAGCCAGTCCCCCCTTGCCAGCTGTTTCAACGGAGAATAGAGGGAAACTTGTTGCGTATGCTCTTAATGGGCGAGAGACCTTCGGGTCGAGCATAAGAGGAAGGTTTCGTACCTGATTCTTGATACATTAAATGTCCCTATCTACTACCCGCAGGGGTGGATAGGGGGGTGTGCCGGGCTGTGGGATGGCACGCCACTCATGCGCTTGGCCGCTGCTCAAACCACTCGGGCCTAGCGAACCCGCGGTTACCGAGCTCGGGTCTTCTGGAGACTCGTTAGGGGGTCCAGGTTCTTTGCGCAAATGCAAATGTTCCTAGTCAACCAGTCACCTGTTTTGAGAGAGTCCACCGCGATCTGGCTAACGATTTCTCATGCTATGTCGCATAGTTATCCTGACGCATGTGATCGCAAGGACGTTGAAAGAAGCAGACCCGGTCAAGAGACCTCTGGCGAATTCATCCACTGTAAATGTCTGGGCGCCATTCCCAGGCATTCGAATATGGCGCCGTCGTGGTAAATGCGGTAAAAGGTGACCATAGGTGAACAAGCCAGGAGGTTGAGGCCGACGAGAAGTGGAGGGCTCTCGCTTTGGTTTACCCCGTGTAGCACCGAATCACACGTGAGGCAAAAGGGGTGGATGGCTCCACTCGCCAGTTATTGTACCCTAGGGGAGGTGGAAATCGAAAGATTGTTCACCTCTATAAGAGGAGGCATACTAGGGTGGCATACCGCATCGCACAAGAACGTAGCTGGGAAGTGTGTTGCGTTTGCTCTTATGGGCGCGAGACCCTTACGGGTCGAGCTGGAATGACGGTTTTGTGCCGGATTTCTTATACAATAGCTGTCCCTATCTACTGGCGATCGAGGATGCGGGGAATGGGGGTCACCCCATCCGGGGGGTCGTGCTGGAGTAGCCGTGACGAAAGCACGTAAACCCGGGTGGTCCCACACGCCCGCATGCTCCCAAACGGGCATCAGCAGGCGTCTCATAGCTGGTTGATGTCAAGTCTTGTAGCCTCCCTTCTCGAAGGTGATCTTCGGACACCGGGTGATCGCTGTTTTCACAGATTGGCTCAAGGCGGTCCGATCGCTCTTGGGGGTTGTTCGGGTCGGTCTCGTCCTTTGGCGGGCCGAGGGTTGCTGGGGGTCCTGCTGGGGTGTCGGATCTGACACATGGTGCCGAAAAATGTCAAGTGGATTTTATCCAAACGGAGTTCTTTCGACCTCGGATGCATCCTGTCATAGTCAGGATGCAAATGACGAATCGACAAACGCCGACACTCATGTGCAGGAATCCTCCTCTCCCTTGGCCTTAAGAATGACGGGTCCGGCTCGTGCCGCACTCATCAGAAATTGGGCTTGCCCTGCGCACCAACGGGCGCGCGGGGCTTGGTGCATGGAACGTCTTTACATGCACCAAATCCCACCTATCCAACCTACTTCCTTCCACCCTCGGCGGTCCCCAGCGTCGGCTTCTCTTATCCCCTCGGGGATGGGAAAAGGCGATGTCAATGACCGCGAAACCCCAACCGGGCCCTGCGCTATCGATGTCCTTGGACATCGTTGGTGACGGAACCGGGGGGTCCACTAATCTCTTTTTCTTCCACAGGTTCCCGCATTTATTCTTAGCGGTCTCCAGCGTCGACTTCTCTTATCCCCTCGGGGATGAGAGAAGGCGATGCGAATGACCGCGAAACCCCAACCGGACCCTGCGCTATCGATGTCCTTGGGCATCGATGGTGACGGAACCGGGGGGTCTACTAATCTCTTTATTTTCAGGTACTAACTCCTTTTCTTTCTTTCAGGTTTAGGTTCAATTTGTCGCGTCCCGTCCGATTCGTTGCGTTTCTGGTTCGCGTCGTTTCGGCTCGTCTCGTCTCGTTTTGTTCCGCTTCTGTCCTCCCTATCTTCTCGAGGCCGTTCGTATCGCGCGTGGTTAAATTCGTCCAGACTCGACCCGTTCGCTCCGAATCGCTCACCCCTGTTTTCTTCTTCACTCTCTCCCTTCTTGTATTTCTTGCTTTCCTCTCTTTTCTCTACTTTTTATGCTCCTTGTTCCCTTACTATCTTATCCTCCGGATCTTCGAAACAAGATTTCGTTCTTGTTTCGTGTGTGTTTTGTGTGTGTGTGAATGTGTGTGTGTGGGTATGTCTGTGTTCGTGTGTGTGTGTTAGTGTGTGTGTGAGTGCTTTTCTTTTCTTCCCCTATCTACTCTCCTTTTTTTTCTTCTCTCTTCTTTCCTCTGCCTTTCCCTGTCTTCCCACTCTCCTCTCTTTATCTCCTGACTTGGGAGTCTATTATTTAATTCTATCTTACTATTGCTTTGTGTGCCATAATAACCATAAAAATATAACTATGCTATTAACAAGACTAACCATACGCTACATTCAAACACAAATTTAATAATAATATCGTATACTAACACGAATACTAACACTGACTAACAAAATAAATAACCCTAGGATATATGTTTTACTGCTTGTGGTGTTAATACGCTCTTACTCTCCCCACAGACGGGCCAACTGACGCGACTCAGTGCCCCCCCTAGACTAAGCTCGATCAACGTGGCTAGGGTCTCATGGCAGAAGGGGGTAATTTGTTCTGTCTCAAGCGTGGCGGTTGGGACGGTTGGAGGCCTCCAACACCGTATAAATTCTCCCGGGTGGGGCAAGGCGGCTCTGCACCACCGTGTGATTTTTATTTCCGACCTATCTCGTGGGATCAAAAAATGGAACTTTCAAAAAATCGGAATGAATGTGACCGTGTGAATGGGCGTAGGAGTGTCCGCCTGGCCGAGCAAAGGCAACCAGGCGAGGCACAAGTGGGAGTTGCTGACACCGTCGCGAGGCCGCACACCCGTGCGCCTGCGAGGGGGTTGACGGATTCTCAGCCTGCATCTGTTCTTCAGGGTCCACCTCTTTGCCGTCCCACGGGTGTCGCTGACCAACGAAGCTTCGGCAGTCGGCGTAATGTTCTCGCCCTTCGTGCCGTCAGTGTCGTGCTGGAAAGGTGTGATAGGCTCCCGGTCCAGACCGCTGGAACGGGAAACGCGGTAGTAAGACCCCCCCAACTAGACCCGCGAATCTCGAGCCCCGCGTGGCTCAAATTGTTCTCGACAGGTGCGATAGACTCGTAGACCGCGTAATAGCCCGCGATAGACCCGCGATCGATAACAACCCCCGCGACGATCCCCCTAATGCTAACATCAACCCGATGCGTACCATGGGAATCAGAATCGTTCAATTAAACGCGAGGCGTTCGGAAGTAGTTACCGGCGAGGTGCGCGAACTCATCCGCCAAAAGCGTCTCGACATCCTGCTGTTGCAGGAGCCTTATGTCAAGGAGACCGACGCGGCACACACCTTCTTTGGATTAGGTACTGCAGCACAAGTCGCTGCAGTAAGGAGTGAAAGAGCCTGGGCATCCGTGGTAGTATGCAATCCGGCCTTTCAAATGCTCTTCGTCTCGCAGCTCAGCACGACACATTGTGTCTGTGCGGAGGTGCAGGCTCCCGGCTTCTCGTTTTATGTCGTCTCGCATTATTTTCAATATCGGGACGACATCGAGTTGCACCTCAGACACCTCGATACGGTGCTTCGTTCTCTGAGGGGGAAGAGGATAATAGTTGCGTTGGACGCGAATGCGAAATCGGCTCTGTGGGGGGGCACAGGAGACCGATGAGGATATCGATTGGATATCTTGAACGACGCTGGTCAACCGGCGACTTTCTGGACGACAAGGGGAGAGTCCTACATCGACGTCACCTTGTCGTCGCCTTCCATGTCTCGATTCGTCAGAGACTGGAGGTTCGACCGGAGTGGACAACCAGCGATCACCGAGCGATCGATATCAGGTTGCAAGTGCCGAAGGCCGCAGCGGGAGATCGGGTGGTCGGTCCCAGTCGGTTCGACGTTCGTCGTGCAGACTGGGAGCGATTCGCCGAGATCCTAACGGCTCTGTCGAGAGATAGGCTGGAGGGACTTGCGATTGAGTCGGCAGACGACGTGGAGACCATGGCTACGACTCTCACGCGTGTCCTGACGGACGCCTGTGTGGAGTCTATGCCCCGAAAGAAGCGCTTCAGGAAGTCCAACCCTTCCTTTATTGAAATAAAATAAATTACATTGTAGACCGTTTAAATAACCATGTCCCCATTATCCGACAAGGACTAAAAACTCAAAGTTCAAAAAGTCGTCAAAAAGTCAAAGTTCAAAAAGTCGGTAAAAAGTCATAGGTAAAAAGTCGTCAAAAAGTCAGTTGAAAATAGCTTTAAATGCCAAGTTCAAAAAATGGCTAAAAACTCCAAGTCGGAAAATGGTCGGAAACGTCAAAGTTCAAAAAGTCATTAAAAGTCAAAGTCCAAAAAATCGTCAAACAATTAAAGTTCAAAAAGTCGTCGAAAAGTCAAAGGGAAAAAGTCATCAAAAAATCAAAGTTCAAAAAGTCGGTAAAATGTCAAAGTTCAAAAAGTCGGTAAAATGTCAAAGTTCAAAAAGTCGGTAAAAAGTCAAAGTTCAAAAAACACAAGATAAGACACTTGGAATAGCTCAAGAGTGACCATAGTTCAAGTGGGCGAATTATTTAAGAGTTACAACACTTGCGGATAATTAAAGGAGGCCTTGGATCAAAGTGGCAATAGTCTCAATCGACTCGAAAAACAAAAACACTTCGAATAAACATTTTCCGCAAACGATCAAAAATCAAATGCGTCAAAGTTGGTCTTCGAACGTGAAACACTTGATTGATAAGAGTGGTCTGTGACAAAAGACTTTAAGTCACTCAAAAGTAGTATTTCTATGACGCGCCACTCCACCCCGTCCCCGCCCCGGCCGCGCTAGGAGCAGTAGCTTCTGGTAGCCGTTGAAAAAACACAAAAAGACACTTGAAATAGCTCGAGAGTGGCATAGTTCAAGCGGGCGAATTATTTAAATCTTAAAACGCTTGGAGAAAATTGAAGGAGGCCTCGGATCAAAGTGGCAATGGTCTAAATCGACTCAGAAAAAAAAACACGTCGAATAGACATTTCCTCCCACAAATTTTGGGGTTTACCAGTGGCCGTATAAAAAAAAAAAAGAAAAAAAGAAAAAAATAGAAAAAAAAAGAAAAAAAATGAGGGGGCAAGGGAAAATAGGAAAAATTTCCTAGATTCAAGACCAACTGCGCAGCTGTCAAATTGGAAGCTGTCAACAGTCAAATTCACAGCTGTCAAGTCCGCTGTCGACTGAGGTACAACTGTCAAGTTCAGCCACGGATGTCAAGTCCGCTGTCAACTGTCAACTCAAGTACGACTGTCAGGTCAAGTCACGGATGTCAACTCCCGGATGACAAGTGCAACTATCAAGACAGTTGTCGCGTACAACTCTCAAGGCAACTGTCGAGCACAACTGTCAAGTCACCGATGTCAAACAACTGCCAAGTGACAGATGTCAACGACAACTGTCAAGTCATCGATGTCAAGTACAACTGTCAAGTCACAGGTGTCAACTGCAACTGTAAACACATAGCCTAGGCTGCCAAGTACAACTCTCAAGTCACACATGACAGATCCAACTGAGACATACCAAAAATACTTACACAAGAATACTTACCCTTCAACTTAAAATAAAATTAATTACTTTGTAGACCATTAAAATAACCATGTTTCCGTTACCTGACAAAGACGGCACTAGGCTAAATGAACTCTACTCGATGAAATACACAAGAATAGTTACCTTTCAACTTTAAATAAAATGAATTACATTGTAGGCCATTAAAATAACCGTGTTCCCTTTATCTGACAAGGACAGCAATAGTCTAGATGAACTCGACTCGATGAAATACACAAGAATACATACGTTTTAACTTTAAATAAAATGATTTACTTTGTTGACCATTGAAATAACCATGTTCCCGTTATTCGACAAGGACGGCACTAGTCTAGATAGACTCGACTCGATGAAATACACAAGAATTCTTACCCTTCAACTTAAAATAAAATTAATTACTTTGGAGACCATTGAAATAACCATGTTCCCGTTACCTGACAAGGACGGCACTAGACTAGATGAACTCTACTCGACGAAATACACAAGAATAGATATTTTTCAACTTGAAATAAAATAAATTACATTGTAGACCGTTTAAATAACCATGTCCCCATTATCCGACAAGGACTAAAAACTCAAAGTTCAAAAAGTCGTCAAAAAGTCAAAGTTCAAAAAGTCGGTAAAAAGTCATAGGTAAAAAGTCGTCAAAAAGTCAGTTGAAAATAGCTTTAAATGCCAAGTTCAAAAAATGGCTAAAAACTCCAAGTCGGAAAGTGGTCGGAAACGTCAAAGTTCAAAAAGTCATTAAAAGTCAAAGTCCAAAAAATCGTCAAACAATTAAAGTTCAAAAAGTCGTCGAAAAGTCAAAGGTAAAAAGTCATCAAAAAATCAAAGTTCAAAAAGTCGGTAAAATGTCAAAGTTTAAAAAGTCGGTAAAAAGTCAAAGTTCAAAAAACACAAGACAAGACACTTGGAAGAGCTCAAGAGTGACCATAGTTCAAGTGGGCGAATTATTTAAGAGTTACAACGCTTGCGGATAATTAAAGGAGGCCTTGGATCAAAGTGGCAATAGTCTCAATCGACTCGAAAAACAAAAACACTTCGAATAAACATTTTCCGCAAACGATCAAAAATCAAATGCGTCAAAGTTGGTCTTCGAACGTGAAACACTTGATTGATAAGAGTGGTCTGTGACAAAAGACTTTAAGTCACTCAAAAGTAGTATTTCTATGACGCGCCACTCCACCCCGTCCTCGCCCCGGCCCCGCTAGGAGCAGTAGCTTCTGGTAGCCGTTGAAAAAACACAAAAAGACACTTGAAATAGCTCGAGAGTGGCATAGTTCAAGCGGGCGAATTATTTAAATCTTAAAACGCTTGGAGAAAATTGAAGGAGGCCTCGGATCAAAGTGGCAGTAGTCTAAATCGACTCAGAAAAAAAAACACGTCGAATAGACATTTTCTCCCACAAATTTTGGGGTTTACCAGTGGCCGTATAAAAAAAAAATATATATATATATATATACAGACGCAAAGGATAGAAAGGAAAAGGTAATTAAAGTGAAAGCGACGATGGGCACCGATCGCGAAGCGTGATCAGTCCCTGCAGATTCGTCCGGTCGAACGAAAAAATTGACTCGAACGAATCTCGCTGCGTGCGAGTCGCGAGGAAAGATTCAGAGATCTTCGAGAGCCTCGATGAAAATTTTCCCCCCCTCGGGGGATCCTCGAAGTGCTCTGGTGAGCAAAGTCTCTCGGAGAACCTTCTCCGAAGACGAAGGAAGAAATATTTTTTATATGTGTACCGGCCGTGCAAGGAAGACGAAACGAAGCTACGCGCGCCAGATACCGACGTCTAGCGCCACCTCTCTCGCTCGCGCCTCACGCCCCACCTTCTTCGCGGTCGGGCGTAGCGAATCCGTCAGTACCAGCTCGAACGCTCTATCGAAAGGTTTGCTTCCGTGCTACATCAGCAAAGGTAAATATTGTTGTACGCAGGCTTCCTCCTTTTTTCCCCCACGCGGAGCCTCATTTCCGGTCATTAGGACTCGTTAGGCCCCTGGGTAAAATCACCCGAATCGTCGTGACACCACGCGCGAACGAAAGATAGGCGGAATTCGGTACGGACCTTTGCGGGTTACCGTATATCTATAGCGACGACGTCATCGCGCCTGTTTACGCGCTTCATGGTCTCATGCCGATCCTATATCTATATCGACTGCTTATCGCTCGGCCGGACAATAGTTCTCCGCGCCTCGCGCAATTCTTTTCCGTTCAGCCCGATATTTTCGGCCACTACCGGGCGTGCGGTGACGTCATCGCGAGCGACGGGTACGCGGCACGCGTAACCCAAAAATTATCTACTCTTCCGACAATCTTTTCTCCCTTGTAAATAGGTATTTCCCCCCGTTCTTTTCACCGATGGAAAGCCAACAGGTTTGGCTTTCCAACGGTACCCCTCGCGTAGAGGATTTCTAGCGTTAAGTTCGCGTTATCTTGTAATATAGGCAATCGATGTTTTAATCGAAGCCTAACGCCCGTTTCCCGTAATCGGGATATTATTCCTCGCTCGACGAGTAAATCTTCGTTAATTAATTAGCCGCCTTCTTCGCCGAAATCATCTTGTTTATGCGAAGACCTTACAACTGTAATTTTTTCCCCATCGCCTCGTATTTTCCTGGACCCGCTTCTCCCGGGACACCGGGAGTTATTTCTATTTTTTCCGCCAAAATCTCGGCTTCGCGGTATCTCCGATATCGTGAAATTATTATTTTTTGTCGCTAAAATTACTCCGACACCGTCGATCTATATATCGAAAAATTCAGCATTTTTTTGTTCTTTACGACAATATAGAATTGTATCGAATCAGCGAAGGGGGAGAGGAGAGCTGACCGAACAATTGCCACGATCGCGACGCAGATTTCGGAAATTGAGCACGCGCGCACTGATTCCGGGAGCAGGGCCTCTCTCCGAGGTCCGTGCTCGTTAATTTGGTTCGGTCAGTTCGCCTCATGGACAGCCTTTCGCACCCGACTGTGTACTACGAAGATATTAAACCACTACTACCACACCAATACGGATATTTACTCGGCACCATCCTCGGACAATTCTTCGCTCGCTAACCCGCACTTTTCAGTGCGTCCAACGTGAACGCGATTTCATCAGCCCCTCGGATTTCGACATCGGCCTCCCTCGGATTTCTCCTCGCTCGAATAAACTGCACTTTTCAGTGCGTTTGTCGGGCGACTCTCGTCTCCACGGATCACCGACTCGGCCGCTCTCTGGACTCTCTTCCACATCGACTCGATCTCGCTCTTTCCAGAGCGGGATACGACAAACTCAAACCGCTCTTCTCAGAGCGATCAAACGTAGAACGGTACCTTCCCGAACTCATCTCCTCCTCCCCTCGCCCCGGTCTTGGGCAACGCTTCGTGCTCCCGTTCAGGCGCACGACTGTCGGGATTCGGGAATCGAGGCACCTCCTCCTTGCTCCCGGCATCTACCTACTCTCGTCCGCCTTCTACGGCCCTCTAGCCGTTTAACGTGCTCCGGCCACCGGAAGCACGAACGGCCGAGGACTTTAGGAGTCACCCGATCTCCAGGCAAACTCCCTCCGGCTCATCGTGTCGACAGCCGATCACACGCGGTCAACGAGCCTCTCCCTTTTTGCTGGGCGCCGTCGAGCCACTCGCCGATTTTTACATTTCTCAACGCCTACGCCGACAAATCGCCTATGCTGAAGCGTGCCGGGCGCAAGCGCTACCTCGCCCACGCCAGGTTCCTCGCGGGCAAGCGCCGGGCTCCTCGCGGACTCGATTGGCTCCTCCAGCAGGAGGCCGACGCGATCGCGAACTCCGGGACTCGCATTCGAGAGGCCCTTCCGGTCCTGCTCCGCGAACCTCCGCGGGTCTTGCCCCCGTGGCTTCGCGATACCGCGACACCGTCGCCGCCTCGGAACGCCGCGAAACCGCGCATCATCGCCGAGACCGTCTTCGAAACACGGATCTCGTACCGGAGCGCTCACTCGGTCGAGCCCTACGTTCCGGAGCACGTCACCCCGGGGCCCCCTCCGCCGGATATCCCTTACTTCCCCTCCGGGCCGCCCACGATCCTACGGGACCTGGCGGAGCCGGACACGGTCGACATCGCCGCGACCTCTGACACCGACGCGCGTTAATCCCTCGGACCCATTTCTGGATACCTAGGTGGTTCAATTGCTGGTATTTCCTTCGGGTTTCTCACTCTCTTCCCTTCCGACGCGTTCGACTCTCGGGAGTCGAGTGTATCAATATCCGATGAGATGCCGAGGATATCAATCACGATCTTTACCGAGTTGACGAATAATAAAATAATAGTCTTTGAAAAGTAGACGAATCATTTTCGTTTCGTGGAAAGTTCGGTCGAACGTTGCACGATATAAAATAAGAAACAATGTTTACAAAAAAATAATAAAATAACATTCCTTGAAAAGTAGACGAATCGCTTTCGTTTCGTGGAAAGTTCGGTTGAACGTTGTACGATATAGAATAAGAAACGATATTTAAAGAAAAATAATAAAATAACATACTTTGAAAAGTAGACGAATCGTTTTCGTTTCGTGGAAAGTTCGGTCGAACGTTGTACGATATAAAATAAGGAACGATATTTAAAAAAAAAAATAATAAAATAGACGAACCGATGATGCCAAGGTCACGGAGGGCGACCGTAGCCTGGAAATGCCCATCGACGGCTCCCGTGCTTCCGACTCTCCGGACGAGCGCGCGCGCGCCCGCGCTCTGTATGTATACAAACATTCATTCGTTCTTTCTTTGTGTTTCAGAACTCTCAGTGTAATGGCTGCCACCGTATCCGAAGGTGAGCTGGGAACAAGGACTTATTTTTTTTATCTTTTATATTATTTTAAATAGCTATTTTTTATCTCTTGTATCAATATTAATACTATTTATACTTTTCTACAGTGTCGACGTCACAGGAGACGCCTCCGGGCTCCACGACGCTCCCGCCGACTCCACCGTCCTCGATGCCATCCCCGGAGGAACTCGAAGACGACGGAGAGTCGCGGATCATAGAGGACCTGGACCACCGGGTACTACTAGTATACACGGGGAACGAGCCGCCGCGGCAGCAGAAGCATCCAGAGGGGGCTTTGTACCAAGGAGTTCTGCAGGAGAACGGGAAGTGCCTTGAGCAAAGATATAATTTTTATTGTTATCGTTATCATTGTTATTATATTAATAATAACGTTCCACGAATCCGATACGGGTACGACCAGAGCCTCCTCGCGGATGTCTGCGACTACTCCACATCCTCCGACGGCCAGCAGCAGCAACAGCAACAGCAACAGCAACAGCAACAGCAACAGCAACAGCGACAGCAGCAGCAGCAGCAGCAGCAGCAGCAGCAGCAGCAGCAGCAGCAGCAGCAGCAGCAGCACGACGACGGCGCCGTCCGAGGTGGAGGAGCTCCTTCGGGGAGAAAGAGAAAACGAAACTTGACGAGAGGAGAGAGGAGCTTTCTCATCAAAAGCGTCATCCAGCTAGCTAACGAGCACAGGGAATGGCCGAGGTGCCGGGTGAGTACAGGCAAATTATAACCTCTCGCGCAAATGTTATATTTAAAAAATTGTATAATTTTATTTCGCTCTCTTTACAGATTTACTCGGAGGCGGGAAAAGCTTTCGACCGAACCGGCATGTCGGTGAGAGGAGCGCTGGCCTGCGTGAACAGGAGTGGCAAACTGGAAGAGTACCTCACGCCCGAGGAGGCCAAAATTTACTTTAATTTAGAGTTTAATTTGATAGAATAAAATAGTTAAAACAAAAGTTGTCGCGTTACATGTTCTTTGTTTCTTCGGCGGTTAAGGTAGAAATAATTTGTAAATATTCTTAGTAAACATATATTCGACGCCATGGTGGACTAATCGGGAGGAGGAGTCTGCGTCGGTAGCTCCGCCCACGCACGAGAGCTGTGAAGGAATCTTCACAGTTCCATATTATCGAACATAGTTGAAAATTTAGTTAATCGAGCATTCGTGGTATAAACACCGAGTAGCTCGACGAGACCGAGCCACTCAGTCCTTCGCAGCAGCAGCAGAAGCAGCAGCAGTTCTGGAATATCGATGTGAGTCTCGCGAGATGCATCGAGCTTACGCGGCATCTCGTACGATCGTTTTTTTTTTTTTGTTGCAGGTATCGCGGAGAAGCAGCAACCTCGGTGGCGACGTTGGCGGCCGAGGTGGAGGCCATGGAACTCGCGACGAGAGAACCCTCGGCGGCGGCGGAGGCAATGGAACTCGCTACGAGAGAACCCTCGGCCACGGAACTCGCTACGAGAGAACCCTCGGCATCGGAACTCGCGACGAGAGAACCCTCGGCCACGGAACTCGCGACGAGAGAACCCTCAGCCACGGAACTCGTCGCAGCAGAGGCGGCAGCTACGGAGCACCAGCCGAAACCACCGAGCCTGGCGGCCACGGCTAGAATATCGCGGAGATGTCTCCGCCTGGCGAGGCGTGGAATATCGGCGGAAGAGGTAAGAATAATCAAGAATAATAATTTTATCGAGTGTGAGACAATTATTTTCTTCTCCTCTCTTTACAGATCTTCGAGGAATGCGCTCGGTCGGTGGGCATTCCGGCGAACGAGGTGCGCCGAACCCTCCGAGAGGTCGGCGATCGAGGCCTTGTCGAGACGTTTTCGACCAAACCGAGACACCTCATATATTTTCAGCGTTACGTCGGTCGCGCGAGGACTATGTTGAGGAATTTTTCAAAAACAGATCGAAAATAAGATAATACTAATAATTGTATGTAATTTTTTGTTTCGTTCGTTCCTTCCTTCCTTCCTTTGATATAATTCCACCAGAGTTTATCTATATTTCAATGTATCGGGCGCATTCGTGAATAGGATCGATGTGGATAGAGATTCAACACGGTATATATATATTGTAACGTATCACTTTTTGGAGGCTTACAGCTCTCTGCTCCAAAAGCGTCGCTATTTGAGTTCTTTGCTCACTTCTTAATTTTTGTGAGGGCAGGCGCTGTAAAAATAAAAATTCAAGGGACCCAAAAATTGATTCTAAATGTCAATTAAATATTCTGGCTTTATTGATACAAATCTTATTCTTGTATTGATCTTATCTCTAATATAACAGTTTATCTCCGGATTGATCTTATCTCTAATAGAACAGTTTATCTCCGCAACAAAAATCAAAGAATGTATGAAGAGAAAGAATGGAAATGAAAGGGTTAAATGAGACAGACGGCAGCAGTCTCTCCCGTCCCCGAGAGAAGTCGCCGACGCTGTATATTTAGAGGGAAAGGGTTAACAGACGGCGGCAGTTACTCCCGTCCCCGAGAGAAGTCGCCGACGCTGTATTTTAGGTAAAGGGTTAACAGACGGCGGCAGTTACTCCCGTCCCCGAGAGAAGTCGCCGACGCTGTATTTTAGGTAAAGGGGTAATCAAGACAGCAGCAGTTATCTCTGTCCCCAGAGAAAGTCGCCGATGCTTGTCGGGAAAGAATCTCGGTAGTGATCGGAGTCACTATTCGCCCAAGAGTAAACTCTGTGCGTCTGGGCCTCCTTTTATATCGGAGCGCCGGGTGCGCACGGCCCGAATCTGCATCCCCTTCCAGCTCGTTTCCCGCGATCACACGCGGCTGACGCAACACCGGCGTGCTAGGCGCGTGCTCCGAATGCTTGTTGAGTCTCGGGGTAAGACAGGCCGCCCCCGGCTGCCGACTCCCCGGGTATCAGCCTTTCGCTTGAGCGCTCTACGTTGCCGACATGCTTGGGCTTCTCGCGATCCTCGTCGCTGCTCCGATTCTCGGTGGTGCTCGAAAAGGTTTTTTGGAGGCGAGCGGACCTTGAGTACCGTCTCAACGCCCCCCCAAACCAAAGCGTGCGAATTCCCTCACGCTTTTGTTTATCTGAAACAAAGCAAAAAAAAAAAAAAACACAAGGGGTTGACCACCCCGATCGTTCCAAAAAAAAAACACAAACTCATTTCTTTTTTTTTCGATTTTGTATCAAATTTTATTTTAAAAAAATCAAGAGTTTTTTCCCCCTTTTTTTTAAATATATATACAGAATGTTTGAAAAATAAAAAAAAAACATTTGATTCTTAAATTCACTCCTTATCATTTTATGGAGGATGAAATGAAAAACAAAAAAAACAAAAAAATACATGTATCGGTTATAATGCCGCACATAGCGGGCTAAAAAAAATAATTTATATATATATAAAAAAAAAAAAAAAAAACAACAAAAACCAACAATTAAACGAAAAATAAAATAATAAAAGAAATAAAGAAATAAATCATATATAAAAAAAATTTTAAGCGCCGGCGGCCGATTCGCCGTACTGGGCCTGGGACGACCTCAGATCCTCGGTGATCAGCCAATTCTCAAAGCTCTCGGGTCGCTCGTTCGCCAGTCGAAATATCTCCACGACTGGAGGATCTTGGGGATCTACACCCCTAAAGGGTCGCACCAGAAGCGGTCTCCTCTGCCAACTGTGGCGGATCCGCTGTCGGGTCTCCTGGCTGGTTTGCCCCAGTGCCGGGGTCACCCCGTGAATTTCTACCTCGGCCGCTCGCCAGGGTGTTGTGGTGAAGCGTGCCGGAAGTGGGAAGGCAAATTCACTCGGGGCGATGACATGCTGGGCTATGTCTCCCAGGTAGAACAGGTACCTGTCGTCGCCCAGCACCCTGACACATTGTGCCCGGTGAAACTCTTGCTCGAGCTCGCCGATGTAGAATTCACCGAGGCGAATTTCTCCCTCTATCGGATCCTCCTCGTCGGCGATCTTCCGGAGCTCCTGGAGCACCCTCAATGCTTCCCGGCCGAGATCTCGGGTGGTGATGCCCACTCGATGTGTGGAGAGAACTTGGATAATGAAACCCTCGAAGCAGCGCTCTTGGAGCCGATACTCGATCGGCATCGCGCCCATGTCGATCTCTCTTCCCTTTCCTTTTTTTTTTTTTCGAATAAACTAAAAAAAAAAAAACTTGATTCGTGACAGCCCTGACGCACTTATTGCTTTCTCCATACGGGAGATCCTTATTTTGCGTTTTCGTAACAAAGTAATCTATATTCAATATATTTAATATAATATTAAATATATTTAAGCTGTCAATATTCGGAGATTTTCTCCTCTACTTCCTGCCTCGAATTATCCCGTGCTATTTCTCTTTTCTCTGTGCGGCGGTACGTGTAGGCGGTGTGGCTGTTGTTTTGGCACTGTTCTAAACATGTGCCTTTGTTATGGTGGGCTCCCGGCCCCAGTGCCTTGATTCGGTGTTTTTATTTTAAATCAAGGTGGCCGTGGCGCCGCGCCAGTGTCTGCGGAACACCGTATTCCTTTAACCATGGCTGATATAAAAATCAGGTTGTCGTGGCGTTCGCGGCAGCCGTGGTAATTCAACCGGGTATTCTTCTAAACTAACTGCACTTTGGCTCCTTTCGAGCTAAAAAAAAATGTCTTTCGTTTTGAAAATCTATTTTTTCCTTTCAATAAACAAAAACTTTTTCCTTGTAAAAAAAAATCTTAAATATAATTCTTTTTAACTAAAAATTTTTTTACGCTTCTTAAAAATATAACTTTTCGTCTATGTCACTAAAAATCTTTTATATAAAAAAATTTTTTACATGTTCCATTTTTTTTTTTTTTTTTTTTTATATGTCACCGAATAATTCGAGGAGGCGCCGTCGTTTCTTCTCCTGATGCTTCTCCGAGTTCTTGCGTTTTTTGGTTGATTTACCTGGCATCCAGTTTTTTATATTCTCGTCTGTTATTTCCTCGAGACTATGCATATCCTCTCGGATTGGAGACAGCAGGGGTGGCACCGTCGTGACTTCGAGGAATCTGGCTCGAATCTCGGGGTCCTCCAGGGCAGTGATCGTGGTTTGGCACTTTTCTACTCCCTCGATTTTTGCCTGGGAGCCTTTCTCCTTTGTCACTGTCTTAGGGGTCTGTGCTCCTGCTCCTTTCCTCCGTATACTTTTGCCAGTGTTATTGTTCCACTCCCGAGGAAATAAGATTCTTCCATCGTTGGAGGGAGCCCCGACGATTTCGCATTTGCCTTCTAGTCCAGTTTGGCATCCAAAATGCCTTCTACCGAAATATCTCTCTGTTTGCGTCGCAATCTCCATTTCGCACGTGCTATTGTTTCGCTGTTCGGTGATCGACTGGCTCGACACCTTTGTCCCGCTTATCTCTATTTCTACTTATACCTTATATATCTATTTTTCTCACCTCTCCCTTTTTTTTCAGACGCCCGAACCCTACTCTACTGTTGTCGCAGAAGCCTCGTTCGGCATCGCGGTACGCGGGAAATATTTGATCAAATTCCCTGCATGATACATTCCTCGCTCTACCCCATTATTTGGGCCCTCGAGAATATACGTGGCCGTTGCTATTTGTTTTTTATGCGATATGGTCCTTCGTAAATCGCGAAGAATTTAGCGATCATTTTGTTTGCTGGGTCGCTAACATTACATGCTTTCGCGAGAACTAAATCTCCTTTATTAAATCGTGTTAATCTATGAGTCCTGTCGAAGCTTTTTGCTCGATTTAACCCCTTTTTTCGGATTCGCTCGGCAGCGAGTAATAGTTTTTGTTCGTAGATTTATTCATTCTCACTGTTTAAATCTCCGATTGTTCGGAGCTATTGTCTCCAAACGCGTACAGGTTTTTTATTTAGCTGTAACTCAACCGGAGTAAACTCTGTAGTCTCGTGGTGAGTCTCGTTTATACAATTTTGTATAATTTTAACCCATTTAACCCATGACGAATGTCTGCCGGTTATTAATGAGCGAAAAAATCGGCCTAATTCGCGATTGACTCTTTCTACTATATTTCCCTGCGGGTGTCGGATCGAGGAGAAGATCGGCTGGATATTCTCTCTTTCTAACGCCTCAAGCCATTTTCTTGACGTGAACTGAGTTCCATGATCGAACTGTAGTCTTTTTGGCTTTCCATACGTCGGAATGTAATCTTTTAAGATTTTATTTAACGTCGTGGTGGCTGTGGCGGTTTTTAGTGGATATAAGACTACGTATTTTGAGAATGCGTCGATCGTAACGAGTAAATACTTCATTCCTCCTGCTCCTGTTGGCAATGGACCGTAAAAATCGATCGAGAAAAGATCTCCGGGTACTTCCGGGGTCAGGTTTTGTTGAGCAGCGTACGAATGCTGGTTCGGATGTTTGTTTCTTTGACACGAGTCACACGTCGTGAGGAGTGCTCGTATCATTCGATGTAAACGAGGGTATGAGAAATCCTCTTCGAGAATCTTCCATACTTTCTTTGCTCCCACATGGCCATAGCTGTGATGAGTGTACCAGATAAGATCCTTTATCAATCTTTCGGGTACCATTACTTTTTTTCGACCGTTAGTGGCGACTTTGAGCAGTACATTATCTCGTAACAAATATTTTGGGTTATCTTTGCTAACTCCTCTGATGATTTCCGCTAGCTTCGGCTCTTCTCGTTGCCACTGTGCTAACATTCTTACACCCTCCATTATGGGTCGAGGGGCTTGGGTTGCAAGCAATTCTGCAATCATTATTTCTTTTCTTTTACTTCCGGCTTCCGGGGGTTTGGCACGGCTTAACACATCGGCCACGATATTCCTTGCCCCCGGACAGTGCTCGAATGATAGGTCATAGTCCTGGATTGCCAACACCCATCTGGTTAATCGATCATTTAAGAGTTGACAATTTCGCAGGAATATTACGGCTTTATGATCTGTGATCACCGTGACCTGTGCTCCATATACGTACGTCCTAAACTTTTTTAAGGTCCATACTACAGCAAGCAATTCTTTTTCTGTGGTGGTATATGTCACCTCGGCTCCTTTGAGCGTTCGGCTAGCAAATACCACCACTCCGAGCTCCCCATTGGCATCTTTCTGTGCCAAGGTGCCTCCCAGCGCATAATCACTTGCGTCAGTTTGCAAAATGTACCCTCTCGAGGGATCGGGGTGTCTAAGAAGGACATCTTCGATAAATAAACTCTTTATTCTATCGAATGCGATTTTTTCGGCTTCTTCCCATCTCCACTTTACCCCTTTATGGAGTAACTCCAATAATGGAATCGTTTCTCCTGCGTGTTTGTTCGTGAATTTTGTGTAGTAGTTGACAAGCCCGAGAAAGCCTCTCAGCTGTTTAAGATTTCTTGGTGCTGGGAAATCCTGGATCGCTTTCATCTTTTCCGGCTGTGGTTTAATCCCGTCGGTTGTGATTATGTGTCCGAGGAAATTTATTTCCTTTCGGAAAAATTGTGCTTTACGTAGTTTCAATGTCATTCCGTGTGCTGAGAGCCTCTCGAGTAATGCCTCGAGATGATTCATGTGCTCTTGAAAATTATTCGAGATGCAGAGCAGATCATCCACGAAATTTATTATATTTTCCCCCATGTTTCTTAAAACGATATCGAGAGCTCGTAGCAGGCTTGAAGTACTAGTTTTTAATCCGAATGGAGTTACCACGAACTCGTATACTCGGCCTCGATGTCTGAACGCCGTGTATTTCCTCGAGTCGGGATGAAGTGGAACTTGCCAAAAGCTGTTTGTTAAGTCGAGGCTTGTCATGACTTCCACATTGTGGCACCTTTGAAATATTTCCTCTGTGTTCGGAGTACACTCGTGATCATTAGTTAAAACCTGATTGAGTTTCCTTGCATCCAAACAGAGTCGAACGGTCCCATATTTTTTATCTACAACCGTCAGAGGATTTACCCATGCGCTCGTGGATCTTTGGATAATATTCAACTCGAGTAATTTCTCTATTTCTCGGTCTACTTTCTCTTTATACAGCATGGGTATCGGATATGAGTGCGCGACTATCGGAGTGTCTGATGTTACTTCAAGCTGATGTTCGTAGACTCTTATTCTACCGGGTGTTTTCCTAAACACGTTCCGGTATCTCCACAACGTCTGACGTAGCCTTTCCTTCTCTTCAGCCGTCGACAGATTCGCTTCTTCGATGACTGTATCGATTTCTTTCATTGTTATTTCTTCTTCGGGATCTTTGCTCCTGTTTTCGTGACTCAGATGTTCGACTGTTGGCTCCTCGGGAGTCTGCTCCATTTTATTTTCGTTTTTCCTCTCAAGGGTTTTTTGGAGCATTTTCCTTTTTTTACCCCTTTCCACCTCTTCTCCTCCCGGCGTTGCTTCAACTACCTTTTTCGTAGTTTCCATTGATCCAGGTTCGATGTCATTCTTTAACGCATGTTTGGTCGGGACAATGTCCATGAGATCATTGTACTTGACCTTGAGCGTCTCGTTTTCCAGATCGATCAGGCTTCGGAGAGGGTGGAGAGTATCGACTCCAAAAAGTACATCCCGTATCAATCCGGGAACGACCAAAAATCTTACGTAAATTCGAATCTTCCCGATTTCCGTTGTAGCCATGATTTGTTTGTGTATTTTACAGGGTCGTCCTCGGACTGCACCCTTTACCGTAACTCCAGTCACCGGGAGAATAGGACAGTCTTTAAAGACTTCCCGATTCTCCATGAAAAATTCTTCTGATAGAGCGGTGACTTTCGCACCACTATCGACCAGAACGGTGACTGGGATTCCCTCTATTTTAGCATAAATTTCCGGACATTCCACTAGTGGGAATTTTTCTTCGTTAATTTCATCTCCCATTAAAAATTCTCTTGTATCTGAGAATATCGTATTAATGGGGATGCCTTCTGTCCCCTCTTTTGCATATTTTGTTCGATGTTCCGTTGTACTCCGCCTGTCGTTTACTAATTTTTTGTTCGTTGGGACGGGTACAACGGCTATGCGTTTCCCGCCGCCGACGTACTCGGCTTCTCTGAATCCTTTTGCGTCTTCAACGCTTGCACTGTATTATTCGGTTTAGGGGTCACCGTTTGGTTTTGGAGCGGTTCCCCGGAATTATATTGCCGATTCCACGTTCTCGGCCCCCCCCCCCCCAACCTTGGTTCGTTTGCTGAGGTTGCCGATTTGCGAAACCGGATGTAGGGGCCGGTTTTGGTTTCTCCGAGGCTTTATTCTGTGTCTCGGATTTTTTATTGACTTCTTTTGTTCTATGGGCGTTCGTTGGTCCACCTTGATCAATTTTCTCGAGAAACTGCATGAGTGCCTCAAGTGTCTCAAACCCTCGACCAACGATCGTGGCTTGTATCTCATCTGAGAAATGCTGAGCCAAAGATCCAACAATATCCTTATCGGATGGAGGAGGAATTAAGTCTCGTGCACTCCCGAACATCCGGGTAGCATACTCGACTCTTGTCGAGTTATTTTCTTCGAAAAATCCAAATTCGAGATTCCTCCGGATTTTTCTTTGGACGTCTCGGCTCCAATATCGTTCTTGAAAACTTCGCTCTACGTCTTCGAGTGAGTGCATCTGTTCTTCGACGAGAAGCCACCACTCCTTAGCTGTTTTTTCGAGACATTGGCCGAGCAAATATTTGAGTTCGGGTAGTTGTGGCTGTGTGACTTCGCAGTATTGCCGAAACTCCCGTAGAAATTTCATAGGCCTCATTTTGCCCGAGCCGTCAAATGTCGGTGGCCTTAAACGGATCTGTGATTCCCCGAATGTCCTTGATCGGCCCCGGATCGTCCTATCCTCCATGACTGATTCGGCGTCGTGATGCTCCCACTCCTGGTTCTTCTCGGGATGCCTAATGATTCGAGTGCTTTCTATATCCGGTCTATTCTCGATTTTATTGGCCAATGCTTGCAGCCTTTTCTCGATCTCTTGGTGCGCGAGTCGCTGCTGCGCGTCGTTCACCTCCAGAATGCTCATTCTTTCGGAGTTGTTCCCGATTCTTGTTTCCACCTCCTTAACTTTATCTGCGAGAGGTTGTGTTGTCCGATGGACCTCCGTTGCCACCTGGGTTTGCAGCATTTTCATTTTATCGCTGAGTCTCATTTCGACTACTGCTAGTCGCCTATCGACTGCTTCGAGCATGTATTTGTCTCTTTGCTCGAGTATCTGGACGATTTCAGCGCGGTGGTCCTTCGACTCCTATCCCATATTGACGATTGCGCCAGCTAGATCTTCCAAACGCATGGTGATGTCTCGAATCGCCTGCCGGATGTCTAGCATTACTTCCTCGGTGGCTGTAGACTCGCGAGATTTGGCTAGGACACGTCTCGCCTTTGCTTGGTTCTCCAGTGTGTTGCTCGCCTCTCCGAACTTTCCGTGTTCGGGATTCAGGAAGACCTCTGAAGCCCTATGCGAGAGAGTTATGTCCCCGGCATTTATACCGACTCCAGAATCCAGGAGTTCCCGAACTTCCTCCTCGCTAGGGTGTTCTGCGGGTTGTTTTTCCCGGCCTTTTTCCTCTTGATCCTTGGTCGTAGGAGTTTCTTTCTCCTGTCATTTTTCTGCCGGTTATCCTTTATCGGCTTCTTTTTCTTGTTCCGGGACTCCTCCCCATGAGACTCGTCTCCGGACGTCGTACTCTTATTCTCGTCGTCCGCTATTTTTTTGTTTACTTTAATTTAATTTTTATTTTAATTAATGACTCTACTTATTAGTTATTTAATTTCATTCAGCCTATTCAATTACTTAATCAAAAATGACTCGAATTTGAGCGCACCTGCCCCACGTTGGGCGCCAGTTGTAACGTGTCACTTTTTGGAGGCTTACAGCTCTCTGCTCCAAAAGCGTCGCTATTTGAGTTCTTTGCTCACTTCTTAATTTTTGTGAGGGCAGGCGCTGTAAAAATAAAAATTCAAGGGACCCAAAAATTGATTCTAAATGTCAATTAAATATTCTGGCTTTATTGATACAAATCTTATTCTTGTATTGATCTTATCTCTAATATAACAGTTTATCTCCGTATTGATCTTATCTCTGATAGAACAGTTTATCTCCGCAACAAAAATCAAAGAATGTATGAAGAGAAAGAATGGAAATGAAAGGGTTAAATGAGACAGACGGCAGCAGTCTCTCCCGTCCCCGAGAGAAGTCGCCGACGCTGTATATTTAGAGGGAAAGGGTTAACAGACGGCGGCAGTTACTCCCGTCCCCGAGAGAAGTCGCCGACGCTGTATTTTAGGTAAAGGGTTAACAGACGGCGGCAGTTACTCCCGTCCCCGAGAGAAGTCGCCAACGCTGTATTTTAGGTAAAGGGGTAATCAAGACAGCAGCAGTTATCTCTGTCCCCAGAGAAAGTCGCCGATGCTTGTCGGGAAAGAATCTCGGTAGTGATCGGAGTCACTATTCGCCCAAGAGTAAACTCTGTGCGTCTGGGCCTCCTTTTATATCGGAGCGCCGGGTGCGCACGGCCCGAATCTGCATCCCCTTCCAGCTCGTTTCCCGCGATCACACGCGGCTGACGCAACACCGGCGTGCTAGGCGCGTGCTCCGAATGCTTGTTGAGTCTCGGGGTAAGACAGGCCGCCCCCGGCTGCCGACTCCCCGGATATCAGCCTTTCGCTTGAGCGCTCTACGTTGCCGACATGCTTGGACTTCTCGCGATCCTCGTCGCTGCTCCGATTCTCGGTGGTGCTCGAAAAGGTTTTTTGGAGGCGAGCGGACCTTGAGTACCGTCTCAATATATATACATATATATATATTTTTTTATTGAGAGCTGTCTACAAGTCCAATTTTCTAGACTGCACCCGTCGACGCAGGACCAAGCGGAGATCGTCCTTCCGAATAATTTAAAAAGATCCATGACGGCCAGGAAAGCTGAAAAAAAATTACAATTAAAAATTATTATATTATTATTATTATTATTATATATTATATATTTTAATGAAAAAGGCAGTTTTATATTCACCTCTGAGTGTCGTCGTTGTTCTCGTCGTCGTCGTCGTCGTCGTCGTCGTTCGTCGTCGTTCGTCGTCGTTCGTCGTCGTCCTCCTCCTCCTCCTCCTCCTCCTCCTCCTCCTCCTCCTCCTCCTCTTCTTCGTCGTCGTTGTCGTCGTCCTCCTCCTCCTCCTCCTCTTCTTCGTCGTCGTTGTCGTCGTCGTCGTCGTCTTGGCGGTAGGCTCGTAAGGTATCATCGTATATTCAAGGGTTTTACCGATCTCGCGAGGAAGGTACGGAATCCCTCCACCGATGGCTAACTCCGCCGCCGAAGCCAACTCTTGGTAAGCATCGGGCAACTTCTCCTCGGAGAGTCTGCCCTTCGTATCGCGCACAATTTTTTCGGCAAAACGCATCAGCCGGCTGAATCGATCCTGGAAGGTCGTCGGTGGTGGTGGTAGTGGAACTTCGAACTGGAAGTTTGCCTTCGACAAGACTACGCTCCGGCGATCGACCAGCCTCGAGACGAGCGATCTTCTCGCGGTTGGATCCAATCTCGGGTCCACACGCCCGGCGTGTTCGATACACATGAAGAACGTGTCCTTCTTTCCTTCGTTCGGACTGTCTCTGCTTCGAGGCATCGTGGCAGAAAAGACGTGCGTACGCTACGGCGAATCGAGAGAGACTGACGAGTTCGAGAGACACGCTGGTACGAGCGGCTCGGCGCCCCGGAGGGGGTAGGCGCTCGCTCGCAAAATTTTGAAAAATTTGAAACGAGAAAAACAAATTTCACGATTTTGCTAAATATTTGCAATCCGTCTATAAGAAAGCGGCGCGACGGTACCGTGCGACCCAGTCCGTCCTCGTGCCCCGACCAATCTCCGCTGTAGAAACTGTAATCGAGGTATCGTTACTTACCGTTCGCAGCTACGCCATGTACGTCCGTCAAAAGGCACCTCAACGTCCGGCGAAGCAGCCGCTCCCCCTGAAGCTTCGTCCCTTCGTCAGACTCGACCGGAATGATAAAAAACTTTCGGAAGATGCTGTGCCGACTCAGCCTCCGGTGGTAGCCGATAAGCCTCCGGTAAACCCGACTCATCCGTTACGAATATAATTATTTCAACATTTTTTTACCCGCTTCAGGTTGCTAAACGGGACGAGACATTCGTCAAGAAGGCGGCGGCGGCGGCGGCGGCGCCGCCGCCGCCGCAGTCGCGTCGAAGAAACGAAGGAACAAGTTTTCGTTGGAAAACTTTGTTTAAAGAAAAAAATCAGCACCGACGGACGGGACAGCTTGCCGACCCGTACACGTCGCACGAGACGACACGACGAAATCGAAAGATGCGAGTACAAATTACTTTGTTGTAGACATTTTTTTTTTATCATTCGACTTGTGAAAAAAAAATCACAGACGTCGAAGGGGTACTGAGACGAGGCGCCACGAACGATACCCGATGCCGCTCCCGCGACGGAGGTCGAGGAGATGCTCGTGGATGACGATGATGAGGAGGAGGAGGAGGAGGAGGAGGAGGAGGTGCCCGGGACACCGGAAACCGAGCAGCCTCCCGGCGGAGGGCGTGCATCGGGCGATTGCTCCTCGCCGAAAGAGAGGATGATCGCAGCCGAGACGAATCGACGAGAAGGATCGGTAAGTAGAATAGATCCGTTACGATAATAATCTATACCTTTTTACCCTCTTCAGGATGACGACGACGACGACGGAGACAACGACGAAGAAGAGGAGGACAACGTCGACGAAGATGACGAGAACGATGATGCGAGTAGTGTTTCTACGAAACGTTTAAATTTATTTATAGCTACGATAACGAAGAAATATTTTGTTGTTTACAGAAATCGAAAGAGTCTCCTTTCGAAAATACTCGGGAGGTCGTAACCTCGGGAAGGGTCAAAGTCGCACCGACGATTATTTCCACGGATGACGCGACCAACGTGGACGATTGGTCGATAATAGCAAGATCGGCGGCCGATCCGATGTTCCGAGTGAAAAGATCGACGATAGTGAGTATCAGAGAGAGAGAGAGAGAGAGAGAGAGATACGAACGATCGGATGCGAGTCAATCTCAACAAATTTCTTCTCTCAGGATCGACTTCCGAAATTAACGTTGGAGCGGAAGGCGCGACTCTGGGAAACTGTCCTCGAGTCATTGTACGCGAAACATGTCCTGGGGGAGACGTCGACGACAAAGCCACTTCCACCACCGCCACCACCACCACCACCACCACCACCGCCACCACCACCAGCAACAACAACAACAACAACAACAAAGACAACGCACCTTCGGCGGCGGAGGCCGCCTCGGGTGCGGCAGCTGCAGCAGCAGCAGCAGCGGCAGCAGCGGCAGCAGCATCGGCAGCAGCGGCAGCAGCAGCGGCAGCAGCAGCGGCAGCAGCAGCGGCAGCAGCAGCAGCAGCAGCAGCAGCAGCAGCGGCCGCGACGCCCCCTCCGATACCGCTGATTCTGCAACCACCACCGCCACCGCCACCGCCACCGCCACCGCCACCGCCACCGCCACCGCCACCGCCACCGCCACCGCCACCGCCACCGCCACCGCCACCGCCACCGCCACCGCCACCGCCACCGCCACCGCCACCGCCACCGCCACCGCCACCGCCACCGCCACCGCCACCGCCACCGCCACCGCCACCGCCACCGCCACCGCCACCGCCACCGCCACCGCCACCGCCACCGCCACCGCCACCGCCACCGCCACCACCACCACCGACACCACCACCGACACCACGACCACCGAACCCAAACTCAACGGCGACGAAAGAATCGAGACCGCAGCAAACGAAAACTGAAAGCAAGAAGCTTACGCACGAGGAACACACTCGAGTCATCCAAAAATGCATCGAACTGAAGAGAAAGAGGAATTCGTTCGCTGTGGTAATTCTTCAAATTTCTTACCGATAGAGAGAGAGAGTGATCCATTGAAAAACAACCATTTTCTTCGTCACCTTACAGATATTCGAAACGAGCGGAGGGATATTCGGCATTCCCGCGACCGCGGTGCGCTACATGATCCGCCAAATGAACAGACGAGGCACCATCGAACTGTATCTGAGCGATCCCGAAGAGAGGAGACTCTTCAACGAATACTTCGGGCCCATTCTCACATAAAATAATAGAAATATTTTCTGTGTACACAAAATAAAAATTTTACGTATCGAAACATTATAAAACAGACTCTGTTTTATTCGTTCTATTCTATTTTATTGAGTAGCTACGGCCGAACGAAGCGGACTCGCGAGATCTCCGTCGAAAGGAACTCGATCGAAACTTTTTATCATTATACGGCGGATACCGACCTCGAGAGCTTTATATTCATCTTCCTGTAAGATAATATGAGACACCGTGCGACACGATCTCCGAATCGCGAAGAAAAACGAAACAACGTCTTCGAGACCTTTGCTACATTTCGAAAAGTAACGAACGTCTCGCTGAACAATGTACACGATCTCCGAATCGCGAAGCGAGGCGAGACAACGTCTTCGAGACTTTCGATACATTTGGAAAGGTTACGAACGTCTCTGGAAACAATGTACGCGATCTCCGAATCGCGAAGCGAAGCGAAACAACGTCTTCCAGACCTTTGCTACATTTCGAAAAGTAACCAACGTCTCGCTGAATAATATACAATTACGTGAAACGATCTCCGAATCGCGGAGCGAGTCGAGACAACGTCTTCGAGACCTTCGATACGTTTCGAAAAGTAACCAACGGCGTTCGCTTCGTGATTTATCAAAAATTGTTAAGTATCGGAAAAGTCTCGACAGTCCTATAAATAAGAGTCCCCCGCCGTCAACGCGGCAGTACATCCCGATCGCTCGCTACTCACTGTCTCTCGAGAGACATACACACAAATGTTTACACAGACAAATGTTGTACGAGTGACTGAATCGTTTCGCCTCTCACCTTACACGATGCCAAGCCGAAGGAGGTGCGTCCCGCCGACGAGTCTTCCACCGATGACGAAGAGACACGTAAGAGATTACTGACACACGGGAGAGCACTTGGTTGACATTCAATTTCGCTTTTATCATTTTTAACACGCTCCAGTCAAAGCCGAGATGAGCCGCAAAGAGAGCTGCTGTGCTACGGACGCGTTGCAGACTCCGCACGGGGATCGTATCTTCGGTAAGAATTGGTCGTCTCTTCGAGCACTGGTCGTGCGTTTGAATATAAAATTAATTTACCCTTTTACAGAGGATGCTCGGCCAGAGGAGCAACTTCCGACGGGCAAGAGGAGGAGGAGGAGGAGGAGGAGGAGTACGACGAAAACAACAACGACCACGAGGTGCTCGATACGAACGACGAGGCGGCAGCCGCGATGCCACCGCCCCCGACAACCCCCCTTTGGAGGTTGCGGCAGCCTGAGACAGGTAGAGCAAACTAAAAAATAAAAAATTATTGTCCGAGTCTTACCTTTCGCGAAAAAATATCTCTTTGCAGCATCATCTTACAACGTCGACCGGTGGATCCGATCGATAATGAAAAACCCTTGGCTCCTTTTGCAGGACGTAAAGGGTAACGCCCTCACTTGGCCTCGATTCATAAGGGAAGCCTTTTGGAACAGAAGGCTCAACGATCATAATAGAATGATACTTGTCAATTTCGCTGTGGTCAACGGAGTCAGGGAGGAATTTCTCCACGAGGTTCTCCGATTCACCCAAGGAAACTCTTACACGCGGGATCCTCGTCAACGAATAACCCAACGATTTCGTTATTTCGAGGATCCGACGATGGGCGCGGAACACAGGAGCAGAGCCTACTCCTTCGATCTCATACACTGAAGAATTCTCACCCTAGCCGGAGAGTTTTATAACAAAAAATAAATTGACAACCTGGTACAATCGTTTACATTTTATTCAAATCGAATCGTCCGTCCTCTCTGTACATGGTTTTTTTTTTGTATATGTATCTCCTCCTTCTCCTCGGACTCGATGTTTTCTTCTACGAACCGCATAACATCTTCGAGATGCCTTGACAAATCTTGGTCGTCGATAAGCTCCAACGAACGATCGCAGTAGCAGTGGCAGCAGAAACGGCAGCAGCGGGAGCTGACATTTTCGACGAGTACCACTTTTTCGGGCTTCCTGACGTATCGTAAAAGCCGGCGGTCGTTCTCTTCGGTAGCGTTCAGCATCGCTCGACGTAGCAACTGAGATCTTGCGTCGATCTCGAAGAATCTTCTTACGGGAGGCATACTCGTCCACGGTTTCGACTTGTGACGAGTCTATCCAACGGCTATTCACGGCGTATCTGTAAACGTCGCTCGCGACACTCGAACTCTCGAGCGACTAGCGGCTCGAGGGCCATCTGGCGTACGAGCGAGGCGGCGAGAGGTACGATCTCCATCCATCGGTACAGTCGCGTGGTATGGAAGATACGTATCGTCGATATAATTTCTAGTAACGTGCCTTGTATCTTCCAAGAGTATCAAATTAAATGCAATGGATCAAATATCCGCGTACGAGCTTCGAAGCTTCTGCTGACAAAGAAATTCAATGTATGTAAAATAGTTTGTACTCGATCGATTCGTAATAATAATAAATTTAATATTTTATTCCTTCGATAACGTTTTTTTGTAAAGCGGATACCGACCTCGGGAGCTTGATATTCATCTTCCTGTGAGATAATATGACATACCGTGCAACACGATCTCCGAATCACGAAGCAAAACGAAACAACGTCTTCGAGAGACCTTTGCTACATTTAGAAAAGTAAAGAACGTCTCTACAAACGATATACGATTGGGTGAAACGATCTCCGAATCGCGAAGCAAGGTGAGACAAGGTGTTGGCAACCTTTGCTACATTTTGAAAAGTAGAGAACGTCCCGCGAAACGATGCACGCGATCTCCGAATCGCGAAGCGAGTCGAGAAAACGTCTTCGAGACCTCTGCTACGTTTAGAAAAGTAAAGAACGTCTCTATAAACGATACGAGATTCCGTGCAACGATCTCCGAATCGCGAAGCGAGGTGAGACAAGATGTTCGCAACCTTTGCTACATTTCGAAAAGTAGAGAACGTCCCGCGAAACGATGCACGGGATCTCCGAATCGCGAAGCGAGGCGAGACAACGTCTTCGGGACCTTCGCTACATTTCGAAAAGTAACCGACGTCTCGCTGAATAATATACGCAATCGACGAATCGCGAAGCGAGGCGAGACGACGTCTCCGAGACTTTCGATACGTTTCGAAAGGTTACGAACGTCTCTGGAAACAATTTACGCGATCTCCGAATCGCGAAGCAAAACGAAACAACGTCTTCGAGACCTTTGCTACATTACGAAAAGTAGCGAACGTCGAGCAAAACAATGTACACGATCTCCGAATCGCGAAGTGACGTAAGACAACGTCTTCGAGAGACCTTTCGTACATTTCGAAAAGTAGAGGACGTCCCGCGAAACGATGTACGCGATCTCCGAATCGCGAAGCGAGGTGAGACAGGGTGTTCGCAACCTTTTCTACATTTCGAGAAGTAGCGAACGTCGAGCAAAACAATGTACGCTATCTCCGAATCGCGAAGCGAGATGAGACAAGGTGTTCGCAACCTTTGCTACATTTCGAGAAGTAGCGAACGTCGAGCGAAACGATGTACGCGATCTCCGAATCGCGAAGCAACACGAAACAACGCCTTCGAGACCTTTGCTACATTTCGAAAAGTAGCGAACGTCGAGCAAAACAATGTACACGATCTCCGAATCGCGAAGTGACGTAAGACAACGTCTTCGAGAGACCTTTCGTACATTTCGAAAAGTAGAGGACGTCCCGCGAAACGATGTACGCGATCTCCGAATCGCGAAGCGAGGTGAAACAAGGTGTTCGCAACCTTTGCTACATTTCGAGAAGTAGCGAACGTCGAGCGAAACGATGTACGATCTCCGAATCGCGAAGCGAGGCGAGACAACGTCTTCGAGACCTTTGCTACGTTTAGAAAAGTGAAGAACATCTCTATAAACGATATACGATTGCGTGAAACGATCTCCGAATCGCGAAGCGAGGTGAGACGACGTCTCGAACGTACCGAACGTCTTTCTCTTTGTGTTCGCTTCGTGATTTATCTAAAATTTCGACATATCGGAAAAGCCCTGTAAATAAGAGTCCCCCGCCGTCAACGCGGCAGTACATCCCGATCGCTCGCTACTCACTGTCTCTCGAGAGACATACACTCCAGGTGAGACGAGACACGCGCTCTAGAAGCGACGTCACCTCCGCTCTCAAAGTGAAATCCGACCCCGCTGTCCGAGTGTCCACCCCGATATATATTCATATACGTAAACGTCGGCTCGCTCGCTCTCTCGTTCTCTCTGTCTCTCTCTCCCTCCCTCCCTCCCGCTCTCCCTCCGTAGTGATCTTTGCTAAATTTCATCTTCACAGAAGAGTCACCATGGACCGGCCGGAAGGACTCAACGGCTCGTCGTCGGAGACGCGAGATGAAATCGAATTCCTCGGATGTTTCGACCAGAATGGACGAAGGATATCGCTGCGACTTTACAGAGAGGCAAATTTCTACGTAGACCCACGAGGAGTCTCATCCGCGACGGGGTACGCACGCTTCGACGATTCGTTAACTATCGTACGTTTGATAGCAGTCTCCCCCGGATCGCTCGGAGGATGAGGAGAAGAAGAAGGAGGAGGAGGAGGAAATGGAAGAACGGAGAGTAAGGAGAACGATGATGGAGGCCGCGGCGGCCGTCGCTGCCGAGGTGGACACGGATCCGGAGAGCTCCGTCGAAGGGAACCCTGGTTCACCGACGCGTAGGACGACCGACGACGTTCCGAGCGTACTCGACGGAGATACGGTGAATACGACGTTTGATCTTGATTACATTTTTTTTTCTCTGAACGACGTATATTTTTTTTACTTCAGCGATCACCTACGTCGGCGATAACGGCCTCGAGCTCGGGACACCGCGGAGGTGGTTCACCGTTTCGCCGACGACGTCGGAGGCTGACTGTTCCGCGGGTAGGAACGAGACTCGTTCGTGTACCTCCACCGGCTCCACCAACGTGGCACCCTCCGACGCTGCGAGTCGAGGGGAGGCCGAGACAGAGGATCGCGGTCCCCGGTAACCGATTACGGCCCGACCAAGCAGCGGGGGAGGAGGTGGTGGAGCCGGAACCGGTAGCGGAGGTTCACGAGAGACGATGGCGGTATCGGGCGCCTTCACCGGCGCGACTGGCGGACCCGGGAAACGCTCTTGGAAATGCGATCCGAGCCTTCGTCGCAGCATTGGATAACAACGAGATACACGAACCGCGGAGACAAGTTCGCGTGAACCGAGATCGGTTCACCGCTCAACAAAACAGGCAAATCGTTTTGACCATTTTGAACGCACCGCCGACGGCTCGCCTGCTGGGAACAAGATATTGGAGGAACGTGCTGGGACGCGATCCTCTCTTCGCGAACGTCAGGGATTGGACCCTCGTCGGGAGACAGGCTGGCTCGCTGGCGAGAAACACCAGCAGAGAGGAGTTGTTTCGTATAATTTTCGATTACGATCCCTTCTCTATAGATCCGTTCGACGAAGATAACGCGACGGAGGAAGAACGACGGTTCAGCCTCTACCACCGATCGAACGTCCGGGCGTTCGAAGGAATAGTTCGCCTGTTATCGGTGAGATTCGTTCCGGTAGGCGAAGTTGGAAGAATAGAGACCCTCTATCCGACCGACGAGGATCTTCATCGGGATTGGATAAAACAATATTGGCAACGTCGGATAACTCACGTCTACGATCACCCCCGCCGATCTCCTCCTCCTCCTCCTCCTCCTCCGCCTCCTCCTCCTCCTCCTCTTCCTCCTCCTCCTCCACCTCCTCCTCCACCACCGCCACCACCACTCCTCGCGAGACCGAGGAGGATCGGGAGGTGAGGGTCGAAGAAAACGATCCGGACATGGATAGGTCTCTCGAATCGACGTGGTGGTTTCATAGGGCTTACGGGCGATCGTTCCACTTTCGGAGAGCGAGAGAGAGAGAAAAAAACGAAACGGGCCGACGGTGCTACCTCCGTGGTGGTCGAGGAAACGTACCGGTTTCACAAAATATATAGAAGAATCTCAAAGAGAATCGTTCCGATATGAACGTCGACTCGTCCTCGTCGTCGTCGTCGGAGGAGGAGGATGATCCGTCGAAAGTATTGACATCGGATTCGGAGGAAAGCTGCGACTCCTTGGAAGACCGACTCGCGCCGCGCAGACTCGGCTCGACCCTTTCAGGGAACCGTCTAAAGTTGAGAGAAGTTCACGTCGACTACGACGTAGACTCGGTAGTCGTAGCCGCTAAATCTCTCAGACCGTTCAGGATCCTCGAGAGAATCCACCTGCATCTGGCACACGTGGACTTTGCTTACGAGAGCAGACAAAAAAAATTATGAAACTGCGTAAAGGAGGCTGTAGGCGACGAGGCGTACCGAGACAGACCGTATTACGCGATAACCATTGCCGGATACGACAAGGAAACTATAGAAATGGCATTCCAATTTAAAATTCCATCCGACGGATCGGTGGCCACTTTGGTCAGGAGCCGGATACTCGACGACGTCATCCTGCCCTCGGTGCGCAAGTTAGGACGAACCCGTCCGACTTCCTACCGTGGACGCGGTTTCGCGGCCATCTATCCCGAAGACATTTCATCCGGCAGGGTGACCAAGGCTGTGATATTCCAGAGAGACTGGCAAAGATTCGCCGAGAATGTCTCTCGTCGAATACGAAGGACCCAACGATCCGAGAGGGTAGAGTACACCAACGTCGTTTTCACCAGAAGCAGACACGGTACGAAGGCTACACCGAACGAGTCTGCGAGAGTCAACGAGTTTTATCTCGATGCGAACCATGAGGATATCATAGTTATGCAATTTCACGTACCCAACACGTTTTGGCCTCGTCCCACCGAGGCACTGGTGGTTCTGCTACGCGACATAGGCCGAGCTCTGAAATCCGACAGCAAAGGACTCGTTACTTACAAAGTTTCCTTCCTCAAACGATACGGTTACTTCAAAAAGTATACTACGCTCAACGCGAGGAAACTGTACGCCGATACCGACCGATCCGCCGAAGAACGGATGGCCCGAGAGCCCGAAACCTTCCTTACCGCCATAACGGTCTACAACCCGGCTATTCATCCGATGATCGAGGCTCCCGGCAGCACGGGTATTCCGTACGCGCTCACCGGACATTTTAAATTGCCCTCGCGAGACAGGTCTCTCAGTTTGCTCGGCGCCAAGGACACGATCGATCCTACGGAAGAAGAAGAAGAAGAAGAAGAAGAGGAGGAAGAAGAAGAAGAAGAAGAAGAAGAAGAGGAACGAGACGACGACGACGACGGCGACAACGACGAGTGACTCGAAGAGGACCGCGACTACGAGGACCGCGACAGCGAAGACGTACCAAAAATTATGCACACGATATACAAGAACCACAGATATTTCGTCGATACGTACACGGATCTGTTCGAGAGATACCATACCAACGGATGTCCGCTGCGCATCGAGGAAACCGTCACGGTCCGGGGAGGCTAGTATCGTTCCTCCATAGTCGACAACATCTTCGATCTGAAACACGACGACGAGAACCCTTCGCGTGTGAGTAACGCCGACGGAAGTACGGTGCGATTGAACAACAGCTCCAAAAAATTATTGAAGGCAGGCTCTCTGTACCGTTACAAAAATTATACCACTCACGTCTGTGCCAAAATCTCACAGGACATGGGCGTCGTCGCCAAGAGCTTGAATCCCGGTTCTTGCAATTACCCCGGCGAATGCGGCACTTTCAACAACGGTTACGTTCAACGGTTGTACGACGCCGAGACGCGACTCAAATATTTCGCCAACGGCATTACGCGGGCGATCGATTACAAGAGAATCAAGCGCCTCTTTGTATGGGGTACGGAAGGATCTTCGTCTCTGACGGGATGTCACGAGACGCTGCTCCATCGATCGGTATTCGACGCGGGTGTCTTGGACCGAGCCGCGGCCGAAGAGACGGAGAGCTTCCGACCTCGTCTGAGGATGGAAAACCCGCACGTTCAAGCGGTAATGAGCATGCTCCTCAGCATCCCGCAGGATCGTCTCCTATCGAGAAGCAAGCCAACCAACGTCGACGATCAACTCGCCGAGTACCTCGTAAGGATGTACGGAATGTACGCCCTTAGATATTACGGCTTTACCAGAGTATACGCCTCCGAGGGACGTAACATCAAGCCGTCGCAACATTTCGGTCAAATATTGATGGAACGATTGTTCCGAAACGTACGACCGAACGACCGACCGAGACCGCACGTATCCTCGCGAGTCACGACCTCCGTGACGAGAATCGTCAACGCCTTCCTCAAGCCCGTCACTATATTCGGCAAACTCGTCATCTATGGTATAAGCGTCGACGACTACCAACGATTCCGTCGAGAGCTGCGACGACTCGTCGGACGATTCCAATACTTCCCAGCTAAATTCATTAGAAAAGCCAACAATCAGTACCGCTGGCTAAGGAATCGTTCCTACGAACCACCGCCACCGCCACCCGCCGACAGACCCCCTTCGAACGAGATCGTCAACGAAATCTTGTCGGAAGCGAGCCTTCCACCCGAACGGGCCGTGGCGGGAACCTCGAGGACCGTCGAAGACGATGCCGAGACGACCAGTCGAGGAAGACCCGCGTCTCTTCTCTCCGACGAACAGTGCAGATCGATGATACGCTTCGCCCTGAACGATATCAAGGGAGGAGTAACCAATTATCGAAATTGGAACCGATTGACGACGACGGCAGCCTTTAGCCATCTTAGCGCCTACCAGATTTATTACAGGTTCAAACGATTGTGTACCAAGGAGAGGGAAAGAGTCTTTTCTCTCGCCGAATACGACGACGAGGATGACGAGGATTCCAACGAGAGACTACTCGCGGACATTGTCAAACGAATGACGCGATGAGCGCGCGAGAGTATCGTTCGATCACCGAGCTTATTATTATTTTTTTTTTAAAGCGCATCTTCGACGGGGAGCGAGAGACATTTTTTTTACGATAAATATGTAAAAAGATATCGAATCCTTCGTACCTTGACTTCGTACCGACCGACTGACTCGATGTATAAATTTATATTAAATAATCCATGTATATCTTACCTGGTAACTAAGCCGAAAGGAAAATTTATATATATTTTATTTTTTCCATCTTCGTATATACAAAAACATGAAACATTCGTCGAGTCGTTGTATCTCGTAAAAGGGATTTTTCCCGAATTCATAAATTGTTCTTTACTGAGCGTAAGAGAAACGAGAAAATTTGCTTGGCCTCCTTTTTACTTTGCTGCACCTTCTTCCAAAAGTCGCTCCGAAACACACCGAAGGATGTGTACGCCGAGACTCACTCTTCGAGTGTTCGCCACTGTAGAAGATACATATGTACATACGCCTGTTCGTCGAAACGAACGTTGTACGTAAAAATGTGTTTGCAAACTCGATGTTCGATTCAAAAAAATATACATCATTTTCACAGTCGCGTCCAACGAGTGACTCTGTACATTCTTCCGGTCGAAAGAACGTCGTACGTATTCTACGGTGGGAGAGCAATATGTTTTATAACGTGCAATTTATAACGATTTTAGAGAGAGAGAGAGAGAGAGAGAGAGAGAGAGAGAGAGAGAGAGAGAGAGAGAGTGAGTGAGTCACGAGAAATTAGATTCATGAACCCGCAAAACTTGTCAAAGTGTCGAGAATCTTTTTAGAAAAATACTAATTTTAACTCTTTGTTCGTTCGAGAATCACATTTTTTACGGTGGAAAAAAGATATACCTTAAATCCGAGCGATAAACCGCAAATTATCCGCTGTAAAACGAGACGAACGAGTGAATAGAACCTTACGTATCTCTACGGGTGACAAAGGGGATGTATACTTACACCGCTGAAAAAGAAAGAAAAACGTCGCAGACAAGAATCTGCGTACGATCTCCCCCAAACCGAACTTCTTTAACAAAAAATCGAACGAAAGATTCAAAATTTCCTGAAAAGAAACATGTTTCCTCTACCTTCGAAAAAGACTCGTCGAACTGTGTCGACAATCTTTTTCAGAAAAATACTAATTTTAACTCTTGGTTCGTTCGAGAATCACATTTTATTTCTCTCTATTCTTTCACGACACTTATTTTACATTCATTTTACACTTCGAAAATAGAAAGAAAGCGGCGATCGTAGCGACGATCGAGAGTTTTGACAACGGTCAGCCTCGCGGGTCGATCGAGCCTTCCGACTCTTCCTCGTACGATGCGATTCCTGCAACAAATTGCAAAATCACCTTCCTCGAGACACACGAGTGTACGAAATATATTTCTTATTCATTATTTCATCGCTACTTTTTTACGCTTATCTTCAAGGTTTTTTTTCGCATTCGACAGCGAAGCGATCGCTGTTCGATGAAATTATATTTTTGGAATCTACCGATTCATCGCTCTGTATAAAATAATCCAAGATGAAGAAACATATTTTTTATTAGATTCAACGATTCCTATGTAAACATACACTACGTTCGGATCTACCGACGAGGAGGTGTCTTTGCAAATTTTATCCTTAAAAAAATCGACTCCCGAGGTACACGAAGTACGGACGCCTCCTCGAAAATAATCTACGAATTCTCCGCTGTACCGTTAAAAATAATCTCCGTATCGTGCATCGTATATTTCCATTCTCGAATCACTTTCGTCGTACATTCGAATTGTACATCCCTCGTGTTCTCGAGAAATAAATTATAATCATAATTGAATCAGATTATGATGCAGTAAAAAAACAATCTGCAGATTCTCAGCCACGGTTGAAAAAATATATATCTTGTTTTCATAGGGACTGGCTGCGCAGCTACTCGCTGCCAAGGATCTTGCTGCGCAGCGAAGGAACTGGCTGTCCGAAGTGTCTGGCTGCGCAGCGAAGGAACTCTGCGCGAAGGGTCTGGCTGCGCAGCGAAGGAACCGGCTGTGCCAAGGAACTGGCTGTGTTTCGAACCCTCGCGTTTTGAGCGACCAAAGCGGCGATCGCACGCACGCACACACGACCTCGCGAATATCGAGTAGAAGAATAATATATTTTTGAGATACTCTCGACGAGACTATGTAGCATAGAAACGAAAACGTTACGAGATACGTTATCTTCGTTGTATAAAGTATCAAGGAATTTAAAGAATTTATAACGTATGAAAATGTATTCGATTGAAACAATAACGATCGACTACGACTCGTCGGCTAAGGTGAAAAAAAAAAAAAAAATTCAAAAGAAACACACATATTTTTGAGACATGTTTTTATATTACAATATTTTTATCCGAACTGTAAAAATGTATATGTAAAACGGTAAAAATGAATTGATCGATACATCGATGTGTTACCCGCGATAAAATAATATATCCGAAAATAATAATCGGATAATACATCCGAAAATAATATATTCGTAGATGAAATAATCTACGAATTCACCGCTGTCCCGTAGGAAATTATCTCCAAAAAATATATATATTTGATGTGCAACATTCAAATTTTATATGCCTCGTGTGTTCTCGCGATGAATTTTAATTTAGGTTCCATTCAACGTAATACATTTTCATGACTCTTCCGTAAGAATCAGCGCGCGGTTACCCGCTGTAGAAACATGCTGATCGAGTATACAACGTGTATTTTTTTTAAAGCGCGGCAGACTCGTAATGCATCGAGCGGTTGTCACTTTTATCACGTTCGAGTTGCATACTGTTCTTACCGTGGGGGAGGAGGAGGAAAGTCACTTTGTTTCCATCGTTTCTTGATATCATGATAATTTCGAGACGATGGAAAACCGCTAGTTTTCAAACAATTGCATTTTTTTTGTAAAGCGCCGAACAAACCGAGTGTTTACGAATGTAACATTCTGATTCGCGAATATCGAAGTCACCGATGCGGCGGTAGTGGAGATATTCCCCGCTACTGTTAAAATATATATATATATATATATATTCTCGAATAAGTGAAAAGTATCGTAACTTTCTTAACACACGCACATACTTACGACCTTTTCCTTCTTTGGGTCTTCTCCGCAGATTCGAACGAAAAGAATCTTCTTTGAGAGCCTGCGCTGCGAAGGGCGTAGTCGCTGCCAAGGATCTAGCTGCGCAGCCAAGGAATTTTCAGTGCGAAGGGAGTGTTTCGCTGCGAAGGAACTCTCAGTGTGAAGGGAGTGCTTCGCTGCGAAGGAACTCTCAGTGCGAAGGGAGTAGTCGCCGAGGAGCAGCAGGGACACTGGCTGCGAAGAAACACTCTCCGTCTCTTATTGTTTATGAATCCGTTTATACAATTTATGAATCCCTCGTCTTCGATAAACAAACAATATCGATCGAACAAACAAAATAATTCATAATTATTCAACTATTTTTTTTATTCTACACCAACGTCGAGATGTTCGCGTAACTGTTTCGATCGCTTGCAACAAACAAAAACATATTGTGTATCCACTTTTATAATATAATATCTACCGCCAAGTTATAATCGGAAGTGTATGACAAAAGTAAAGCAAGAATATACGTTTCCATATATTCTCATATATACTTGTATATATTGTAGCGGGAATTTTCGCCTCCCGTACATTTTAGCCCCAACTCCCAATGTCCGCGCTTCCCGCTCGATCCACGGCTTGGCTCGACACCGAATCTCGGGGTTCGAACCCACGACGAGATTTCCTAATGCCGGCCGAACCAGGCCGTCCCCGCGTGGCAATGTGGAAGCCACTATCTCGCACGCGGTTGGGCGCCAGGTACCTCGGTACCACCGCTCGGAAAGCGGCAATTTTATTTGAGACTCGCGGCGAGTTACGGGGCGAACGAGGAAGACGGGTAAAGCGAAGCTGGCGAGACTCCGGCTAACTCAGCCCACCTGGGAGAGAATGGTAGAGGGGGGTGGACGGGCGAGTGACCAAACGCAACATGCTAATTAAATAATTTTATTCGTTATCAAACAATATAATTTTTAATTAAATAATTTTATTCGTTATCAAACCATACAATTTTTCGGGGACTAAATCGTTTGCTAAATGGTAACAAATAGTAGACGTCGCCGGAGGAAATAAGCTAGTGCCAACCTTAAATGTAACTAGAATGACACGCTGTTGCCGATATTAAATGTAGCCAAAATAAAGATAACTATTGTCAAAATCAGTTGTAGCCGAAACAAGGTAAACTATTGTCAAAATCAGTTGTAGCCGAAACGAGATAAACTATTGCCAAAATCAGATGTAGCAGAAACGAGATAAACGATCGCCCGAATTAGATGTAGCCGACGAGGTAAACTATCGCTAAAATCCGATGTAGCAGAAACGAGATAAACGATTGCCAGAATTAGATGTAGCCGAGACAAAAAAGTATAGCGTTCACGACGACGAATAACAAACTCAAATGGTTAAAATAAAAAAAAAGGTAACGCCCTGCTCAAGCGTCGCGATTACCCGGTACAGCCTATCCCTTACACCGCCAATTCGCCGGTACGCGGGACGCGAGGTGAGGAAAACAAACTACGAAGCCAATGTTCACTCGAACCAAGCTAGCACGCCAGATAGCCGAGGTAGGCAAGAAGGATCTCGGAACGGGCCGCCCGATGTAAACACGGCGCGCCCGTGACCTTTGCGCGCAATACGGCTAACGCGCGGCTGAACGGCCTGACGAACGCTGGACGGCGCGTCTGCCGCCCCTTTGTCTCGCAAGATGGAATGTAGCCTAGGGAACCGGCGAAACCGCCTTAGCCTCGATGTAAATTCGCGACATGTAGCCGATCGCAATTCGCGGAAAGGCCGAAGTGGCACCACGGGGTTCGACGCCAAAATTCGCGGAATGTAGACGATGTTCGCAGGAAAATCCGCGAAATATAGCCGAGCGCCCGGGACGGCGAGAGTCCTGACGCGGTCGTCCGAAATGCGATACGCGATATAGAGCCGAGAACAGAACGTAGCCGAAGGACACGCGAGATTAACAAAAGCACAATACGAGAGACCGAAAGGTATCTTGACTAGAGTGGTGAAAGAATAAAATAAGAACAGAAAAGGATCGAAAGAAAGAAAGAAAGAAAGCAAGAAAGAAAGAAAGAAGGAAAGAAAGAAAGACCAGCGCAAAATTTCGCCGGACACGCTTGCCCGGACCCAATACGCCGCCCGCGGCGACAAACGCAAAAAAACCGAATACAGACAAAATAAACGCGAAGCTCAAAGCTAGGAAAGGCAACGCGATATTCCCGATGCGAGGGAAACAAAATTGGGTCCGAACTCGGCATCTCCGGCGAACACAGAGTAATTGTGAGAGACGGAAGCTTACCGGTGCGTGCACAGCCCGGGAGAACACTTGTTGAAACACAAAACTGCCACTCGTCACCGCGATCGATCACCGACTGAATACTAGATTATCGCTCTCCCGCGACTGACCACGCTAGCGCTTCCCCCTCTCTCACGACTCCCGAATCTAGCCTATGCTAACGGCTGAGGCGTCGGAAAACCGGTTCTGCCTCCGGCCGCTCCCCGCTACCCGCGAGAATCTTCCGCTCGCAGCGACGGTTGTCGCTATCCACGGACTCCTTCCTCCCAGGATCCGGTGGGGTAAAATGGTCGCGAGGGGAGGCCTCCCTCGCGGAGTGAGGCGTCCCTCTTTCTCCGCGGTGGGCCCACTCGATACGCCATACAACTGCACCTCGACGGGCATTCCACCCTCGTAATCCCCTCAAGCGGAGGCGCCGTGATGAGCGGTCCGCGGCGTCCGTGAACTCGACGGGACAGGAACGGCTCCAGGCCGTGTAGTCGGGAGGGACGGGAAACTCGGTGAATCGGTCACTACCCTCGTCCCTCTGGCCTCCTAGTCCGCGAAAGCCGGTCTCTGGCTTCCGCCTGCTTGCCGAGCGAATTCGTCTCCGGCCTACTTAGGCCAATCTCCAACGGTGAACGCGGTCGGGGCAAAATGGTCCGACGGTTAAGTCGAAGAGTCCTGCGACTCTAGTATGGCCTAAAGGAAAACTTAAAGACATGAAAAAAAATAACAGGTCGGAAGATTTGTGCGAAATGAAATTAAATTAACGAAAATTAATAAAATAAAAGAATAAAAGGCCGTCGGCGAGTCGACGATCGAGCCGGTTCGACGAGCGGCGTACTCAGGGCCGTTAATCCGGCCCACTGCTCGACCAAAAACCGTGCGAGGTGGCGGGAGTCGGAATGTCACGTCACAATATATATGTATATTGATAGCATATTTCCATTCGTTCAACGTTTCGCTCAAACGGGGCGAAAAGCTGATGGGAATCAGCCCGCGACAGTTTCCCTCAAAAAATACGAGGAGAAATTTATCGATACCTGTTACATCGAAACGCGTTCGAGGATAATGAAAAACAAAAGAGACATTTTTTCTAAAGCGGATAACCAACCGCGAGTTGGCTGACGACATCTCGCGGCACGCTAGTTTTTAACTTTTGTACACGCTGCGTTAAGATTACGGGGCCTCGGATGTGTCCTTTGAGACAAAGTGGCTCTTTCGTTGGGTCAGGATCGAACAATCTACGTATCGAAACAACGTATTCGATCTTAGTATTCTACGTAAAAGAATAATGAGAAGAATCTACTCATCCATCATCCAACAGTGTCTCACTCGCGCGACGATCTTCGATGAAATATTATTATACAAATATTTGTAAAATGGTCGAACAAGTGTATATATTTCGCATCTTTTTTTTCGTACAACCAATCGGACGATGCCCCAGGCTTTGTTCCCATACAACTCGTAGAACTACGACCCAAAAAAGAGATACTCGGAAGTAGCTCTGTTTTTGGGTCGGGTTTTTTAGAGCTTGTTTTTTTTGCCTGTCGCTCTGTTTTTGGGTCGGGTTTTTTATAGCTTGTTTAGTTGGGTAAAGGTTCACAAGTTGATTTCGAATCGTGTCACATAATCTACGAATTCACCGCTGTAGTAAAACACCAATCTACCGATTCACCGTACGAAATAGTCTCCGAATAATCTCGAACGAAACGAAACTCGCGATATGTCGGAAGACCTTTGGATCTTGCTACAGCGCGAATCACAGACTCACGCGAGAGACGAACACCGACGAGAATATACAATATACAAATACACTGCGACGCTGGATTCTTTTATTCTCCCGAGACTTCGGGTCAATCTGGGGAATATAGGAGGATGAAAACGGGCAAAATAATGGACCAACGTTTTGTGTAGCAAAATATGTTATAATGTCGTAACTTTTAACAAAAGCAATAACAACAAAAAAAAGAATACTGCCGCTTCAACGCCGTCACGGGTACGTTGAAGGGGGTTCGATAGTACAAAAACAAAGAAAAGAGGAAAACGCAATGATAGTCTCAAGAATTCGCGATAACAATAATAAATAGAGCTCGAAAAATAAATAATAGAAAACAAGAAAAAGGTGAAATTAAAAAAAAAAAGGGGGAAAGAAAAGAATCAGAAAATAGAAAAATAACCAATGATCAAAATCTTAGAAAATAGGAAAAATAATCAGAAAATAGAAAAAATAGTTAACTCTAAAATAATCGCCGGGAGGGAATTTTGTAAGGGTCAATCGCAGGGAAAAAGGGGGGGCTGGCCGGTAAAAATTCTACACAAAAAAGCGTGGAACTAGATCAAAACCAAAAAGAACGAAAACTCAAATAAATGTCAATTGGGCTTGGGCGCCAGCTACTTTCGCGGTGTAGCACCGTAACACAAAAAAAAAGGGAAAATAAGAAAAGAAGGAAAAAAAGAAAAGAAAAGAGATCGCTAAATTCACACGGTTAGCCAAGGAAATGGGGGGGAGAGGGGATGAGACTTCTCAAGGCCGAGGGCACTGTCCAGGGCTTCTTACATTTATTACCTCGGCACACGGTAAACGAGCAAAAAAATTTACAATTATACGATTTATAATGTCTCGGGGCTGGGGGAAAAATAACGATAAATATTTCGCACGCTGGAAATCTCCGCGAATACCATCACTCACGCGCACGTGTTCGAATAAATTAAAAATGGCAGCGCACGTGGCAGCCGGTACTCAACGGTCGGAAAAATCGTACAATTCGAAATAATAATATTTAAAAAAAACGTAAAAGAACGGCTTAATATTACAAAAGGGGGCACGGGTAAATGTTCGGGGGGGGGGGGGCTGGGGAAGTGGGAAACGTTGAGAAAAGGCAGGCGGGGGAAACTTGTGCACTACTCACGCAACCGGTTCACTCTCACTTATATCGATTACAATCCTTCCGATATCTCTCTCTCTCTCAGGATTCCTCTCAATGTTCCTCGATTCAGTGGATAGCCTCAGTCGTCTTAATCCGTTTAATGATCCGAAATCGTGTCCCTGGGCTAGCACTGGTTCGTCGTAATACAATCTTTTTCGGAATTTGCACTCGATTTCTCCTGTCACGCTCGCTCGATTCTACGCCTTGGCTCGCAGTGCCGTCAGCCTCGCTGCTTCTGGCTTCTTCTCCGACCGTACGGTCGGTCTTGTATGTAACAATTCATTTGGCGGAAATCGATTGGTCGATCTCGGGACTGGCTGACGGTGGGCGTTATAATTGGCTGCGGCCAAATGCGAATATTCGTCGCGACGGAAGGCCTGTCGCGACGCACGGCGCGCGCATCCTCGGCTTCGATTGGCTTATCGATCGCCGAGCAATTCCCGATGTCGAGAGGTGCTGGATCCTCGCGGCGGGCTGGTGAAGTATCGCTTCTGACAGTTCGAGTGCCGTGGAAATAGTGTTTTCCCGCACGATACACCTCGTCGGTTTACACTCGTTATTTCGAGCCGAGAGGGTATCGTCGGGTTCCGGGCTGTCCCTGTCGGGTCGGGCGGGTGGAACTTCAGCGATGTGGCCTTCTGGGAACGGGACGACGGTGGCTGGCAGTGCTTCGGATGTGTCGAGCGGTTTCCAGGTTAGTGCCAGGGCTATCCTTCGGTTCTGAGATTCTGGAACATTTTCGTGTTTCCCAGGGTGCTGTTTGGTCTGGCGGTGGTCAGCAGGGTCGACCTGGGGGATAGAGAGGTCTTCGATGGTCTGCGATGGTCTTCGGTGGCTGCGATGGGTCTTCGGTGGCTGCGATGGGTCTTCGATGGTCTTCGGTGGGTGCGTCGGAGGGCTGACCATGGGTCTTTAGTGAGTGAGTATGAGGGCTGACGAGGTGGCAGAGGATGAGGGTCAGTCGAGGGAAAGGGGGTTAACAATGCCAAAAATCGTTGCTTAAATTGTAGTTAATATTAGTTTATTTCCCTTGGTGAGTGGTGGACCTTCGAGCCAGGCAGCGGAAGGGACTTGCGACGTGCCACGTCACAACTCCCCCCCACTTGCCGAAAGTTCGTCTCTTGCCAACTTGAGCAACATTTATACTGGGGGTGTACGAGGGTGGATCTAGAGGAAGGGGGTGTGGGGACTGGCGGGTAATCAAATGAAAAAGGCAGTGTCGTAATCGTAATAATACCGTTCGCATTTTAGTCTTATTCTCTCCTTTGTACAATAGTTTGGTAACCAAAAAGAAAACAAAAAAAAGGAGGATGCAACCTTGGCAATGGTCATCATGGACCCAAATAATAATAAAAACAACATAAACTCTTTGGCCTCTTGGTGGCAAGTATTGGGGGTTAGGGGGGGGGGGGTCACAATAAAAAGAACGGGGGGAGAAGATAATATTATGAATAGGAAAGAAAAATGGAAGAGGGAAGTGCGGGCCTAAGGTGCGGCGGTCGTCAGCGGAAGAGAAAGGGGCGGTTCGGGGGGGGGGGGGGGAACTTCCGGTTAGCGGGGTGGTCTGGGGCGGTCTTCGAGGCCTGCTGGGCATTTTGGTGATCGGTGGCCGGATTTGCCGCAGCTCCAGCACCGGGGTGGGTGTGCCACGTGGGCCGGTTCGGGGTTCGGGTCGGCGGGGGGGGTCAGTCGGAGGGACATCAGGGCGGGTACAACGGGTTTGGGTTTCACAGGCGCGAGTGGGGTCTGGTTTCGGGGGAGGGTGCAGGGTTGGGGGGTCGGGGGCACGGGTTGCAGGGCCATCAGGGTGGGGATTTGGCGATGCGTAGGGGTGGGGCGCGGGGGGGTTTGGGTTTTAGGGATGGGGGAGGGTCGATCGGGTTGGAACTCACGGGGCGCGGGCGTGGGTTTTTTTGGTTTCGGGGGGTAGGTTGTCGTGGGACCGTGGTACAGGGGGCCTGGGGGAAGGGGGAGGGTCTTTTTAGGGATTGCGCCGGTGTGGGGGAGGGGGTGGGGGCTGGCGGGGGTTTTGACGATTGGGGGTGGGTTAGGGGCGTCGGGGCCGTAGCTGGTAGCTGCGTTCCGGGGGGGCTGGAGGTCTGTTAGCGCTCCCACGAGGGCGACCCCGGGGACGGCGTGGACTGACTGTGGCTTCGCTGATGGCTGGCTCGGGTGGTGGCGGCCGGGGTCGGCCAGGTCATCTTCGGCGTCGCTGCTTCGATGTTCGGAAGGTGGTATCCGATGGCTTCCCAGCGGGCTCCCGTCGTGCGGAGTCCACCTCGTCCGGGCTTGCCGGTGGTCCAAGGGAGTCGTTCGATTCTGCAATGACGGGGGCAGGGGTGTCAGGGTTTGGTTATCAACGGGGGCGGTTGCAGGGGGGGCAGCAAGTGGGGGTGGCGTTAACGGGGGGATGTCAGCGATATTTGGGGGAGGGTAGTAGGGCTTCAGGTCTTTAATGTGGACTTTCGGGCGAATGTTTTTTCAGGGGATATTTAATTCGTAAACTACGGGGGACAATTTGTTGGTGATCTCATAAGGCCCGCGGTATTTAGCGGCGTGCTTCGCGGCGAAATTCAGCGCGCCGGACGAAAGAACACGATTCATCCTGAGTACCAGGTCTCCTACATTGTATTCCCGGTCAGACCGTCCGTGGTTATAATATCGAGCCTGTCGTCGCGCGGCTAGGAATAAATTTCGGTGTACCCAGTCGTGGATTAGGGGGAGGCGGGTCATTCGGTTTTTCCAGACTGCGGGGTCTGTCCGGTCTTCGACTGTCGGGGAAGGGACTTCGTTTCGGATACTTTTGGCAGGTCTAGGGTTTCGACCGAAATTGAGGAAGGCAGGAGTCATTTGGGTGGATGCTTGGACGGCGGTATTGAGGGCAAAGCACAATTCGGGGAGGTGGGCATCCCATGTCTGGTGGTCGTCGCCTATGTACGAAATGATCATGGTTTTGAGGGTTCTGTTGACTCGTTCAACGGGGTTGGCTTGGGCGTGGTAGGGAGGGATAGTGGTCTGTCGTATGCCGTAGTGGGATAGCTGGGCTGTCAGGTGTCGGTTTACAAATTCCGTGCCGTTGTCTGTCAGGAGGTAGCGGGGGCAACCCTAACGGTTTAGAATCAATTTTTGTAGGGCAGTCATTATCGTGGGCCCCGTCGCGGTCTTCAGGGGTTGTGCTTCGACGTATTTGGTAAATAAATCCTGAAATACCACGACGTATCGGTTTCTATTTTTACTCGGGGGAAACGGCCCCTGACGTCGGCAGCTACGACGGTCCATGGGCCTTCGGTCGTCCTTTCTCGCATCAGCCCAACAGGTGCAGACTGCTGCACTTTGTTGAGTTGACACCCTGGCGGAGTAAATAGGGTTCTTCTTGGCTAAGAAGGTGACGGACGGTAAGGTAGACCGTGTCTGCGACTGAAGCAAGAAGACGAATATCGACTCCAGGGCGGTATTGCGAAAACATAGCTCACGCCGTCAAGTCAAGATCGACCTTGTCGCGGTGCGAAGGGGCTTACGTAAGTCGTCATTCCGCGGTTCTCGGTCTTTTAGACCTCGATGAACTAGTTTGACGCAATAACCAACAGATCCTCTGGCGAAAAAGACCTGCTACAGAACCGTTCAGGCAAGGAGACCCGGATTTGGAAGCCAATCGTTCGGATGCCACCCTGGTGCCTAAATCAGGTATCCTTCCCCTAGGGTATCAGGGTATCACTAGGGTATCGGACGCGGTTCTCGGAACTGCCTTGTTCCGCAAGGAGTGGGCTGTGACGAGCTAGCCCACGTGGTGCATATATTATTGGGGACCGCATGTGTGGCAGAAGACGTGATTGGTGGCGCGTCCGTCGAGAGAATGGTGTTCTCTCGCTTCGGTCTACCCCGGGTGGCTAACCGGCACCCGTAAGAGGTGTCAGTCAAAGGTATCGTGGGGGAGGTGCTTGCCCGCACGACTTATGCTTGGGTCGTGTGCACCTCAATTGAGGTCGGCTTCTGCGGGGCATAATATAGCGTGACGAAGACAGAGAGGAAGAAATGTAAGCGTATGCTCTTAATGGGCGAGAGACCTTCGGGTCGAGCAAGAGATAACGGTCTTGTGCCGCGATCTCAGTACATTATCTGTTGAGTTGACAGACGGGGCATCGTCGCACAAACTGAGCGACGTCTTGGAAAATTCCGGGCCAGGCAAAGTCTTGGGTCAAGCGGTGGTAGGTTTTATCTATGCCTAGGTGGCCGGACTGGGGGTTATCATGGGCGTCTTGGATGGCTTGCTGTCGGGCGTCGCAGGGTAGGCCTAGCTTCCAGGAATCCAGGTCTACCAGGGTAGGGTCTATCACGGGGTGAGGTCGGTGCTGATATAGTCGGCCATCCTCGAGTTTCCAATCGGGGTATTTGGAGGGAAATCGGCTGACATTTTTCATTTGTTCGAGGTACCAAGGGTCTATCGTGCCGTTTATCGTGGCAAGGGCTTCCGGCGTTCCCTCGAACATTCGGGACAGGGCATCGGGGACTACGTTTAGGGTTCCCTTGCGATGGACGATCTCCATATCGAGATCTTGCATGGTTAAAGCCCATCTCGCAAGTCTTCCGGAAGGGTCTCTAATATTCCGCAGCCAGCACAAGCTGCTGTGGTCCGTTATTACACGAAAAGAGGTGCCTTCCAGGTACGGGCGCAACTTCTTTGCGGCCCAAAGAACGGCTAGGCACTCCTTTTCGGTCACGCTATACTTCCTCTCGGCTTGGGAGAGAACTCGACTGCAAAATATTATAGGGTGTTCTTCGCCCTGGGACTCTTGGGTAAGGACGGCTCCGATAGCTAGGTCGCTGGCATCGGTATGGACGGTGAAGGGCTGGGTCAAATCGGGACGGGCTAATACGGGGGCTTGGGTCAGGGCTGTCCGGAGGGCTTCAAATGCTATTCTTTGTTCTTCTCCCCACTGCCACTGCGCACCCTTTTCCAGGAGTCGCACGAGGGGGACTTTGTGGATGGAAATATCCCCTAGAAATCGGGCATACCATCCGATCATTCCGAGGAATCGACGTAGCTGTTTGAGGTTTTTGGGGGCAGGGTACTTCAAGATCGGGGCTATCTTGTCGGGGTCTGTCTTCAGTCCGTCTTTGGTAATTAAATACCCCAAATACTTCATCTCCGGACAGAAGAAAGAACTCTTCTCTCGGTTAATTTCCAGTCCTGCGTTCTTAAGGGCGGTTAACACGAGAGTCAAATACTCGAAGTGTTCATCAACCGTTTCCGTGGCGATGATCACGTCGTCCAAATACGCAAATACGTGTGGCTCCCATTCGGGTCTTATCAGTCTGTCCATCAGTCGTTGGAAGGTCGCGGGGGCGTTCGTCAGTCCAAAGGGCATTCGGGTAAATTGGAACAGTCCACGTCCAGGGACGGCAAAGGCGGTTATGGGGCGGCTTTTGGGGTCTAACGGGACTTGGAAGTAGGCTTGGCTCAGGTCTAACTTGGAGATATGTCGGGCACGACGGAGTCCGTCTAATATTCGGTCAAGGTTGGGTAATGGGTATGCGTCCTTGCGAGTGACTTTGTTCACATCGCGGTAATCGATGCAGAAACGGTGTTTGCCGTTGGGCTTTGGGACTATCACGGGGTTGCTGAGCCATCCGCTATCTGAGGGTTCGATTACGTGTTCGCCGATCATTTTATCGACTTCGGTTTGGGCTATCTGTAGGAGGAAAGGGGAGATTGTTCGGGGGCATTGGCGAATTGGGGAATGGTTATTGACATCGATGGAATGGTGGGTAAGGGTCGTGCAACTTAGGGCTCCAGGGGTGGGGGTCTTCACTAAACGGTCTAATAATGACTTTAACTTGTCCTCCGTATTTTTAGTGACTTCTACTAAACCGGCGAATTCGGGGTGGGCTGCTACGACCATGGGAATGTGGCCGGCCGTGGCGAATTTTCGGGGACTTCCTGTGGGAGTACGCCACGTGTCATTCAGGTGATCTATTTGCAAGCCTAGTAACTTACAAAAATCTCTCCCTAGAATCGCGTCGTATCCCAAGGGGGCGACGCGCATATCAAGGGGCCAAATCTTTCCATCGATTTCGAAGAAAAGTCTTATATCTCCCACCACGGGGACGATCGCGTTGTTAGCAACACGCACTCCTCCGGCGGCGGGTCTTATCGTTACTCCCAGGGAGTTTGCTAGGGTCACTCCTAGGAACGAGCGCGTGGCTCCTGAATCAATTAGGGCTTTTACGGGGTTTCCGGAAATATTCAGGACTAGGAAATGGCGGTCATCGTGGTTCTGGGTGTCGGGTAGGTCGGGTGTGGCGGATAGCAGGGACGGTCGGGGTACTACACAGTCTACGCTGTCTACGATTTCAAGGGTATGGGTGTGTCGAGTCACGGGGGAGGCCTCTACTGTCCTCCCCCCGAGTGGTTTCCCTCACGGGTTTGACGGCACCTCGTGCACGAATTCACGTCGTAACCGGGGAGGCCGCAGACGCGACAAAAGGTGCCGCGGGGTTGGGGGCATTGTCGGTAAACGTGTCCTTGTTGTCGGCAGTTGTAACAGCGAACAGTGGCGGATTGGACTCTGGAGGTCGCCGGGCTGGATTGTGGGGGAGGGTTTGGGACGGGGCTTTCGACTTGGACGGCCATAAGGGGCGGAGGAGTCGCTTGGAAGGCTGGTTGGAGGGGTGCGGCTCTGGGGGTTGCTGGTGGCATTGATAGGGCGGGAGAGAGTGCAGCGGGGTTCGTGGGAAGAGGGTTAGGGTCTGGGTTTGAATCCAAGGCGGCTGCTTTTCCCAGGTGAGATCGGCCTTGGGGGTTGAAGGCGGCGGAGGGAAGGACTGACTGGCCTGGGGTTGGTGGGGGTCGATAGGTTCGTCTCCGTTCCAACATGGACTCGACACGTCGACACCTTAGCTGGAAGTCTAGGAAGTTGGCAATGGTGGAACGGTCAAGGTGGACTGCCAGGTCGGGGTGTAGGTTCTCGTAGCACAGGTCAAGCTGGGCTTCTAGGGAGAGGGGCGGGCTGAGGAAGCTGAAGTACGTCCTCATCTTCGTGAGGTATTCCCCACTAGGCTCTCCCGGGCCTTGAGTTCGGAGTTCGACTTCACGACGCAGTTTCTCCTGCAAATCGCTATGTCCGAATCGCGCTCGGAAGTGGAAGACGAATTCCTCATAGGACGTCCACTCCTCGTGTGCAACGCGATACCACATGAGGGCCTCGTGGGTGAATGACTCCGGAAGCATCCGGAGCAATTCCTCCTCGGTGTATGCGTGACTAGCGCAGTACTCATACAGACGTAAGAGGTATTCCTCCCCGTCATCGGTGCGTCGTCCCGCAAACTTGGGTCCGAACCGGCGGAAATTGTCAATTCCGGCGGTATCCCGGGTCACGAAACTGGGGGCTGCGGGTTGGGAAGGGTAGGAGCGCTGAGGAAGGACTCGGGGCGGTCGTAGGTGGGTGCTATTATGTTGTGGGACTGTACGGGGGGGAATGCAGAAGGTGTCTTGGGGGTGGGGTGGGGCTTGAGGTTGGGCCTGGGGGATGGTGACTAGGGGAGCTCTGTCGGGAATTCGGGATGGGGTTGGCCGGGGTAGTGCTTGGGGGGTCCTAAATTGGGGTGCGAAGGTCACCGTGGGGGCTGTGGTAAGGACTAACGGGGGGTGCTGGGGTACGGGATCACCATGGTGGGATATTAGGTCGTCGGTAGCGTCGAGGGTGATAGGGTCGCGGTATGGCCCCATGGATTGGCCGGTGGGTAAGGGTTGTCGGGGGAGGTCGGTCTCGACAGGGGGTAGGGTTGTGGATAGGACCTGCGATGCGTCTAAGTCCGGTCCGTCGAGATAGGAACGTGATGTTTCGTCCAACTCGGGGGCTCGCAACGCAGATGCTAAGGTGACTGGGAATCCCATACCACGTTCGTCCTCAACTGGATCCCAGGCCACTCGAACTTCCGGGAAGCGGCGACGTATTTCGTAGCGCCAATAGCGATTTACTAGGGCCTCGGCGGTTCCGGCTGTGTTTAACGCGGCGTGATCGCAGAGACTTATAAGGTCCAAAACGTTGGAGAGGCGTAATAGCTTAGCCTTAATCTGGGCTACTTCCCTCTTAACGTCAGGACCAACGGTGGGGGCAGCGGGGGCCGTCATGGCGGGCGGGAGGGTGGACGATCTGGCTTGGCCGGTGGGTTGGGGTCCGGCCATGGTAACGCTGGTGGTGGTGGGGGTGGGCACCCCGGCGGTGGTCACGCCGTCCATTTTTTAAGAGTTTATTACGGGAACAAATGAAAGAAAAAAAATAAAAAAAGAGAAAAGGGATGACCAATGACAAAAAGAGCAAAAAATTAAATTCGGGGCGTACAAGAAAAGCAAAAGAGGGGTGGGGGGGGGATGCAAGAAGATAACGAGATAGCGATCAGAGGGGGGGGGGGGGGGGTGGGCGGGGGGGTACTTACTTGCCAACAGAGAGATTGGCGAGTGGTGGTAATTCGCGAAACAGCGGCAGAAGCAAAAAAAAAAAAAGGAAATAATAATAATTCAATATAGAGGCCAGCGGGGAGGGAATGTATATCCTGTGCCGAGGTGAGCACTATGATTCAGCTCAGGAAAAATCCCCACTCGAGAAGTGAAAAAGTCACTGCCCTCGAGGGTACTAAATTTTTATTTTTTTTTAAATTTTTATTTTCCTGTTGATACAGGGCCCCACGTTGGGCGCCAAAATTTGCGACGCTGGATTCTTTTATTCTCCCGAGACTTCGGGTCAATCTGGGGAATATAGGAGGATGAAAACGGGCAAAATAATGGACCAACGTTTTGTGTAGCAAAATATGTTATAATGTCGTAACTTTTAACAAAAGCAATAACAACAAAAAAATAATACTGCCGCTTCAACGCCGTCACGGGTACGTTGAAGGGGGTTCGATAGTACAAAAACAAAGAAAAAAGGAAAACGAAATGATAGTCTCAAGAATTCGCGATAACAATAATAAATAGAGCTCGAAAAATAAATAATAGAAAACAAGAAAAAGGTGAAATTAAAAAAAAAGGGGAAAGAAAAGAATCAGAAAATAGAAAAATTACCAATGATCAAAATCTTAGAAAATAGGAAAAATAATCAGAAAATAGAAACAATAGTTAACTCTAAAATAATCGCCGGGAGGGAATTTTGTAAGGGTCAATCGCAGGGAAAAAGGGGGGGCTGGCCGGTAAAAATTCTACACAAAAAAGCGTGGAACTAGATCAAAACCAAATAGAACAAGAACTCAAATAAATGTCAATTGGGCTTGGGCGCCAGCTACTTTCGCGGTGTAGCACTGTAACACAAAAAAAGGGAAAATAAGAAAAGAAGGAAAAAAAGAAAAGAAAAGAGATCGCTAAATTCACACGGCTAGCCAAGGAAATGGGGGGGAGAGGGGATGAGACTTCTCAAGGCCGAGGGCACTGTCCAGGGCTTCTTAAATTTATTACCTCGGCACGGGGTAAACGAGCAAAAAAATTTACAACAATACGATTTATAATGTCTCGGGGCTGGGGGAAAAATAACGATAAATATTTCGCACGCTGGAAATCTCCGCGAATACCACCACTCACGCGCACGTGTTCGAATAAATTAAAAATTGCGGCGCACGTGGCAGCCGGTACTCAACGGTCGGAAAAATCGTACAAGTCGAAATAATAATATTTAAAAAAAACGTAAAAGAACGGCTTAATATTACAAAAGGGGGCACGGGTAAATGTTCGGGGGGGGGGGGGGGGGCTGGGGAAGTGGGAAACGTTGAGAAAAGGCAGGCGGGGGAAACTTGTGCACTACTCACGCAACCGGTTCACTCTCACTTATATCGGTTACAATCCTTCCGATATCTCTCTCTCTCGGGATTCCTCTCAATGTTCCTCGATTCAGTGGATAGCCTCATCCGTATTAATCCGTTTAATGATCCGAAATCGTGTCCCTGGGCTAGCACTGGTTCGTCGTAATACAATCTTTTTCGGAATTTGCACTCGATTTCTCCTGTCACGCTCGCTCGATTCTACGCCTTGGCTCGCAGTGCCGTCAGCCTCGCTGCTTGCGGCTTCTTCTCCGACCGTAAGGTCGGTCTTGTATGTAACGATTCATTTGGCGGAAATCGATTGGTTGATCTCGGGACTGGCTGACGGTGGGCGTTATAATTGGCTGCGGCCAAATGCGAATATTCGTCGCGACGGAAGGCCTGTCGCGACGCACGGCGCGTGCATCCTCGGCTTCGATTGGCTTATCGATCGCCGAGCAATTCCCGATGTCGAGAGGTGCTGGATCCTCGCGGCGGGCTGGTGAAGTATCGCTTCTGACAGTTCGAGTGCCGTGGAAATAGTGTTTTCCCGCACGATACACCTCGTCGGTTTACACTCGTTATTTCGAGCCGAGAGGGTATCGTCGGGTTCCGGGCTGTCCCTGTCGGGTCGGGCGGGTGGAACTTCAGCGATGTGGCCTTCTGGGAACGGGACGACGGTGGCTGGCAGTGCTTCGGATGTGTCGAGCGGTTTCCAGGTAAGTGCCAGGGCTATCCTTCGGTTCTGAGATTCTGGAACATTTTCGTGTTTCCCAGGGTGCTGTTTGGTCTGGCGGTGGTCAGCAGGGTCGATCTGGGGGATAGAGAGGTCTTCGATGGTCTGCGATGGTCTTCGGTGGCTGCGATGGGTCTTCGGTGGCTGCGATGGGTCTTCGATGGTCTTCGGTGGGTGCGTCGGAGGGCTGACCATGGGTCTTTAGTGAGTGAGTATGAGGGCTGACGAGGTGGCAGAGGATGAGGGTCAGTCGAGGGAAAGGGGGTTAACAATGCCAAAAATCGTTGCTTAAATTGTAGTTAATATTAGTTTATTTCCCTAGGTGAGTGGTGGGCCTTCGAGCCAGGCAGCGGAAGGGACTTGCGACGTGCCACGTCACAACACATAATATACACATATAATATAATATACACAAATACACATAAAATATACAATGTACAATACAATATGCAAATTATGCAAACCTCGATACATTACCCGCTGTAGCGAAATAAAAAAGGTGTACACGTGAAAATATTATTTGGAGACAATCATCTTTGTGTTCGAACGATGTCTTCTCCGCTGCAGTTCCAATGTCAAACCTCCGTACGATATCTCGTATATATATACCTTTATAATTTAAGTCAGTCGATACGTGTACGTTAAATTATGTTTTTCCCACTGCAGAGTAGAAACGAATCAGATACATTTGTCAACGGCGTTCCGGATGAAATCCCTCCTCGTTCCACTGGATCTCCCGTAGGATGACGCGTTCATTTTGATCTTTGATCTTTGAATCAAAATGAACAAGAAATTTAAAAAAACGCAATCGAACGATGTCCCGATAGATTTTCAGGTTTACCAAATTTTTCTAATAAAAGCGTTACTTGGAACTCTGGTTCGCATGCGTTACCTCTAGAATTGTCCAAGTAAACGTGAGTACCGTTTCAGAGATTTTTTTCGATCGAATGAGAATGCGACTGACGCATCCTCATGGTTTTTTAGCGCTTGCTCGGTCCCTCTTTTTTTTGGGTCTGGTTTTTTAGAGCTTGTTTTTTCGTTGCCGGTAGCTCTGTTTTTGAGTCGGGTTTTTTATCGTGTCACATAATCTACGAAT
>CAKOFT020000043.1:0-34341 GCA_933228735.2 Amblyteles armatorius | reverse complement strand
CCCAGTAGCGCGTTGTGAGGGAAGACGTCTCCCGACTGTAGCGAAGATTATCATCAATGAATTGATATAATTACGATTAATTAATTATGCTATCATTCTTCATTGTTAGTTACTGCTATTATTGTTTATTGACAATATAAGTTGGTATTACAGCATTCATTATTTCATCCTTTTTTGAAGTTACTTTTTTATTAACAATTTTTTTATCTTTAATTATTTTAGTATTTTTTTTAGTGGTTTCCATTTTTTTCTTTATTAACAATTTTTTTCACTTTTTTTGCGAATATTTTTTAACAATAACAACTAATTCGTAGTCGGGAGTTTTTTAGAATTAAAATTTTTTTTTCTCGCACGCGTTACTAAAAATGGGGACTTTCGTGCATGTGTAACTAAAAAAATGTTAACTGAATAAACGACGTCATTGTCTCCGTACTTTAGAATCACATAGTCGCCAAAATATGAAAGATATATATTACTCGATGAGACTATAAAGACTGTCGTACAATCTTAAAAATAGTGTCCCCGGACAAAGCTCGTTGCTCGTCTAGCTTTGCCACCATTTTTAAAGCCCTCCATTGAAAGACCAGTGCTCTGTATAATCTGATGCCAGTGCGACCACGAAAGCTGTGTCCACACAGAACCTGTTTTTCTTTTCAGCATGATGTACGCGTTCCCCCCTGACCTGGTTATTTTTTCGTGTCTTTCCGTCTCTCCTTTTTTCTTTCTTTCTTGTCTGCTAACCCCCTTTTCACGTGCTAAGTCCTAACAGGCAGACGATGTTCGATGTTTCGTATGTTACGTCTGCGCAATAGTGGTTAATTTATTTGTATTTGTCCTTATTCTACTTTATACGTTCCTCTACAGTGATATAATGTCGTCGAAAATCATCGTGCAGTGTAACAGTGCATGCGTGCGCCGTGAGTAACATGGAAGGGCATCGTTCACGCTGTTAGTGCCAGAGCAGCCGAACGTCGGGTAAGTAAACGTATACATCATCTCCGAACATCTATGCAAACAGCAGTTAGCATGCACGACGCACATGGTTCAACAAACGCGCAACGTTCTGATGATCCATCGTTTCATTGCGTTCTTTTCCGTATAGAGGATAGGGCTGCGTTCTGATAATTCCGTCGAACAAATTATGCATTAATTTGCTTTCGTAAGTTTGATCTTCCCTGAGTCAAAAAACAAGTTGTTCCATTTGCATGTCAAAAGTTTCCTTAGAACAGTGGAAGTGAGGATAACTCAAAATAGAATAATAATCACTATGTTTTGAACATGACCAATCGCAAACGCATTTAGCTAGTTTCATACGCGGGGGTTTCGTCTTAACCCATGACAAACTTCATACTCAGCACATGTAAACAAAATTATCGAACATTATCAACTGAACTGGTCGGTTATGGTGGCGCGCGAACCCGCGCGCTTCGTTCGCTTGCATGAATTTCGTAAGATAGTTTTACTTTTATCTGTCAATCTATAAGTACCTGTGAGTATATCTGAATAACTATGAGTGTCTGTGAGTATTTGTGAGTATTTGTGAGTATTTGTGAGTATTTGTGAGTATTTGTGAGTATTTGTGAGTATTTGTGAGTATTTGTGAGTATTTGTGAGTATTTGTGAGTATTTGTGAGTATTTGTGAGTATTTGTGAGTATTTGTGAGTATTTGTGAGTATTTGTGAGTATTTGTGAGTATTTGTGAGTATTTGTGAGTATTTGTGAGTATTTGTGAGTATTTGTGAGTATTTGTGAGTATTTGTGAGTATTTGTGAGTGTTTGTGAGTGTTTGTGAGTGTTTGTGAGTGTTTGTGAGTGTTTGTGAGTGTTTGTGAGTGTTTGTGAGTGTTTGTGAGTGTTTGTGAGTGTTTGTGAGTGTTTGTGAGTGTTTGTGAGTGTTTGTGAGTGTTTGTGAGTGTTTGTGAGTGTTTGTGAGTGTTTGTGAGTATTTGTGAGTATTTGTGAGTATTTGTGAGTATTTGTGAGTATTTGTGAGTATTTGTGAGTATTTGTGAGTATTTGTGAGTATTTGTGAGTATTTGTGAGTATTTGTGAGTATTTGTGAGTATTTGTGAGTATTTGTGAGTATTTGTGAGTATTTGTGAGTATTTGTGAGTATTTGTGAGTATTTGTGAGTATTTGTGAGTATTTGTGAGTATTTGTGAGTATTTGTGAGTATTTGTGAGTATTTGTGAGTATTTGTGAGTATTTGTGAGTATTTGTGAGTGTCTTTCAGTACCTTTCAGTACCTGCGTGTGTCCAATCCACATAACATTATGATTCTGTAGATATTTACATGGATGATAATTTTTAAACTTCGTCACCTGACAACTCTATAATATTAATTAAATCAATTACTTCCGTGACATTACAGAATGTCGCAGCCAGCAAGGTACGAAATATGATTGTGGTCATATGAAATGGTCTGCAGAATCGATTTTCCACGTCGCTTCGATACTCAAATTTACGCGTTCTTCTCATGCTCTCGAAGGATTATCGGCATTGAGTGCCAAGCATTTGGCAACAGACATTTATACACAATTTATTTAATCCTCTCATCTATAATCAATGGTTGCCTGTTTTGCTCCCTCATACAGAAAGTATTGTTTTCGTAAAAAAAAATTAGATTTTACTGTCAGGGTATTTAAAATGGTCTAAAAAACGCAAAAAAAAAGAAGAAAAATGTTCCTGACGACAACGAGTACAATACGAGGATAACCTGTCTTCGAACAAAGTATTAGCACACCATAAATTTTACGCTACTGCACGAATAACTTGGATCAACAAAAACAATAATGCCGAACGAAATAAGTATCATATAACTAACAATAACACCGCGTATGTAAATATTTTTTTATTCCTGTATTGACAAAAATACATCCAGATAGAAAAAAAATGACGGCATGGCAACGAAACGGTGGCGGTACCAATCGTACGATACCCGTTTCACGGCCCTTTTTTCTATCTGGGACAATAGCCAATGAAAAAATTATAATTCTTTTTCTCATTGGCTAATCGACATGTCACCGCGAACTATTAATTTGTTTATCGGAATATGATTTATTTACGTGCGTTTACACCTTAGCTTACATTTCTTTGGTCACAAACATAGATAATTATACAAAGAATCAATATGCCAAATTTGGTTCAGTAATATTTTGTTGTTTCGATAAACACTGGCGCATTCGAAAACACGCCAAAGTGGGTCATCGCAGTGAAACGCATAACTCCCGTTTCGCCCAAAGGGCAGTCGAGAGTTAAAAACCGTGAAAAATGCAATTCTTATCAGAATTAAAAAAGAAGCTTTCGACTTTGCGTGCGTGCGTGCGTGCGTGCGCGCGCGCGCGCGCGCGTGTGTGTGTGTGTGTGTGTGTGTGTGTGTGTGTGTGTGCAAAGTGGTCACTTCCCTTCGTTCAGTATACAATTTAAAAAATATATATATCCAATTTGAGATTTTCAGAGATGTAAAATTCTTGAAAAAAGTGGCGTGGGATCTCCAACAGTCGTAAATTTTGAGCTATAATCTTAAAGGTGCGCACGAATATAATATATCGATCAAGGGTCTTTGGTAATTTTCCGAAATCTATCGAAGCAGTTAAATTTTACGAAATTTGGAGTTCTTTTTTTTAAATTACTGAAAATGCTTGAATTCAGGTAAACGTGGAAGTATTGAGCTGAAAATTGGAAGGCGATTTACAAGACCGAAGCTTCTTCGCGCTCCGCCATGTGTCGGTCTTGGACATACGACTATATGTCCGAGTTACATCCCATATCCGGGTTATATTCGATATCAGGAATCGTACCCGCTACGATTTCCCAGTTTTTTGTTTTGACCCACCAACTCTTGGACCTACTATTTTTTAAGTGCGTCCCCACCCACCAAATTCACAGAAAGCACATGGAAAAATTCATTGATGCTGTCCGGGGTTCGAATTCGAACCCACTGCGTGTGAGCCCGGCCCGAATCAATCAGCCACCGCCTAAAATAACTACTCTACATTAATGTAAATACTTTGGTTTCATCGATCTGCTCAATAGCTATTCGTCGCCGTACTGGAAAGTTCAGTTAATACAGGATCTCCCTCGATGGTGCAACGAATTCAATTAGTTCAACGGAAGAGATTGAAATTAGCCGTGTCTATTCAAGCGTCCCAAGATAATTATCATTAATCAACTCCTATACCAGCTCTAGTATGCCAAAGCAGCTTCCATTGAAGCCGCCGTATTTACACGTGAAAAGCGACACCCGACTGAACATGATAATTAGAGGCTGTTACTTTACTGTCAGATAACAAGCGTGACGGTCGTTTATACAAACTAAATTGAAAAGAATAGATAAATAAAAAAAACAAGCATAAAGTAAACCTTTGATTTCTCATTTGCATGCATCAGAAATACTTCGATCGAGTGTGGACTCCGGTTTCCAATCAACTGTTCAATTTTGCACGAGATAAAATGAAAGAAAAAAAAATGAAAATACCTCACTGAAACGTTGTAAAAGGAAAGCGGATTTAACAGGATGCACAGTGGATCAATTAAAACTCTCGTACGCTCGTTGACCACGAGTTATTCGATATCAAGAGTGCGCACCTGTGAAAATTAACGCCTGTCTCGACACACCGATTATAGCGGCGTGTTATTGGCAGGAGAGCAGATGGATATACTGGTGCTCGTGATTAATCGGGGCCAAGTAAATTGCAGGAATTGCCGGCAGTGAAAACGCGCCCACGTTTTTCATTGCAGCATTAATTTGAAGGATGAATAAGCTTTTGCCTTTGAATCACAATGCACTCGCGCATGGACACCGAAGCGTCGCTTCTCTAGTCTGAGGGATCATTAACCGCCGGGTTGACTGCACGGATAAATCATGCTTTACTGCATGACGCTGCTTACGTGTTGCACCGCGATACTTTCCGTTATTGCGCGGACTCTCTGTGCCCAGTGGCGACTTTGCTGCAATTCCCCAAGTGAGTCGCGAGTTTCGCATACAAAAAAAAAGATAGAAGCATCAAAGAAAAAATCTTCGGTGTCGTTCGTAAAACGGTGCCAGACCGTCTGTCTGACACTATGAGTCTCTATTTTGAGCTATTTTAAGAGCGTACTTTTAATTGCGACTATGATTACTCCGAGTTGTCTGCGGTATTAGTATCATGCGAATTTAACAAAAAGTGTTCTGACACTTGACAATGTACGCGTCATCGCACCGCCTCTAGATCTATAGCTACGCGTTCTAATTCTCACGAGACTCTCTATTGTCCGGTCATTAATAAAATTAAAATTAGAATTAGCTTTCATGCCGAGTCTATATGCGCGCGGGTCGTCAGCACTTGGCTCTGCAATTTTCATTGCACAACTGCGATATTCATTGATGTAGTGAAAAAGTAAGTAAAATAGCATTCCAACGTAAAATAAGCATTGGACGTAAAATTGACCACCTGATGTTTGCTGACTTTCCAAAAATGTTTATATCTTTAGAACGCGGTCTAGCAAATTGTTTCGTTTGCCAAGAATGTTGAGGTTGTATTTATAATTTTTGAACCGCATATCCGGCAAAAGGAGCGTAAATAATTCACCCGCGATTCGGAAAACGTTAGGTTTGCATAAAAAATAATCTGTACGCGCATAAATTCTCGGATTCAAGATGCTCAGTACAATGCCATTTTCCCAAAGTCTTCTGAAGGATACCAATCGGTGTCGATGTGAGATTAACAACAATGTTTCTCAGTAGCGCGCACTGCAGGACTGCAACGTTAGGATTACAGAGCAATATGATCGAAAGAACTTTTCGTCAGGCTCCCAGACCTATCGTTCATAATTCTTGATAAAAAAGGTTAATAGAAGGATCAGGTAGGAAAGCAAATTAGTTAGAAAAAATAAAAAAAAAGGAGTGAGGTACAAGATTGGCGCACGAGGCACTCAGCGCCCATCGCAACTACAAGAGGGGTCTTCTTGAAATATTATCACGAGGCGTCACTTTAATTCATGGTCCAACTTATGAAAATTAAATAAGTAATCGCGTTAATCCGAACGGTCGAGAATGTTTGCAACCTCCAAAAAAAATGCACGTCGAGTTCCAAGACGCACAGGACGGTCCATCTCCGCGTGAAACTTTTTGTCGTTGAGCCGCTAGTCCTCGTCTAAAGACGTGGATGGAATAATCGAAGAACCTAAAATGTATTTCTTGGCCACACAAGTTTCGTCGACTAAGATCGATGGCCACGGGACGTTTGCGTTCGGGCACAAAACGCTCAGCGGTAGACCAAAGGGTGCAGCAACCTTCGAGGAAGGGTCAGTAGCACGCATCGAGTTCCCCTTTCGATGAGTCGCCGGAGAGCCAGCGAGAGGCGACGAGCGTTCGTCGTGAATTTAATTGGATGCTGAAACTGCCGAAGAACAATGGGAGCTGAGACTGACGTATTCGGCAATCGAACGATTGGTGCTGAAATGCGCTGTAAGAGGGAAGGAGAAACAAAATCGCAGGTATGTGAATGACTCGCTGAATTATGATCGCTCACATGCAGTAGGCAGTGGCGTTTCGCGTCCAGAGCTCTTTCGTCTGAATAAATTATTCACACATCGATCGTGACCGATTCACTTTGATAATTTTTATTCACGAGATATGGATTTCACCGTCGTTCATCATTGATTCATTGATTATGATTTTTGATTCGAATACTGTGTAATTGGAAATGTATATGTTAAATATATGTCACCTATATTTGTGGGTAATAAAATGAATGCTGAATATGTATTTGCATATGGATATAAATTATTGTCTACAGCAGATGTTCATGTTTTGCACTCTTGAAACATTCGTGAGTAACGATATTTTTAATCGAAAATAACGAAGTTGCCGCCCTGCGATTTTATGGCGCATTGCGCGTTCAACAATTTTTATCGATTTATTATTGCCGTGAGCGGTCGACTAGGAAAAGGTTGTCGCGATGAAGTTCGATCGAGTCTTTCAAATTTTACAGAAGATTTTTATTTTAAGTTGATAATTTTGATTATTCCCGACTGCCCTCCGGGAAAAAGACGGTTGTTATGCGTTTCACTACGATGATCGAATTTGGTGTCTTTTCGAAGGCGTCAGTGTTCGTCGAATCAAGAAAATATTACTTAACCAAATTTGGCATATTGATTGTCTGTATAACGATGTATGTCTATAACGACAAACATTTCTGCTAAGGTATAAAGACACGTAAATAAACCATTTTAATGCATTTAAAGACTGCCCATTGCTTATGCCTGCAGGCGACCTTGAATGTATGCTCACTCACTAGCTAAAAGAAGCGTGACGAACGCTGCCAGCTCGCAACACCACTTATAGCGTGATGTTAAATATATGTTGAATAATTTTAGCAAGGAATAGAGATTACAATCATTTGTCAATATCCATAAAAATGTTCTCACATCGTTCGTAATGTCCCCAATTAATTTTGCAACAACGTCACGCCAACAACAGATGTGATGGAAAAGTCACGCACTACGAATGCGCCATTAGCCGGCTTTTTTAAACGATACATGTCGAACCGTGATTTAACTACTAGATGATCAACGGCAAATGAACCCGAAAATATGTGAAAGGATAAACCCGCTATGGACATTGTAAAGCTGTGTTTGATATTATTTTATTGTGCCACTGTAAATGTACGCTCTCCGTCATTGACGCGTAATTTTTCTAGATATCTTGCTCGATGTCTTAACGGGATCGAAGACACACGGAGAGAAAAGTATAGTAATAATCTCCAGATTCGTATAGCAATTCGAGGATGAAGTGGAAAAATTACGATTTTAACCAAACGCATCGCGAATTTTGCTATGCATAGGCCGCTGTCCCCTTTACGGCATATCGTAATTATTCCCATACTTTGCGCCCACAAGTGTTTGATATTATTCTCCAGACGCATATAAAATGCACCAAGTTCATTCGGTATAAATTACTAAGAGTTCAGCGTTCGATTGCGCACGCTTCATAATTTTTTGCTATACACAATTTAGTAACGATACGGCTATAGAGTAGACAACACTTATAAAATCATTGAGTTGCGCGGGCAATATGTAGGAATCGTTACTTTGTAGCAATGTCTGCACTTTATTATACTTGGTATAGTACCGCACGCTCAACGGTTGGGCTGTCGAGTTCCAACACTTGCGCGGTTTTTCCCAGACGATTCTGCGTGAGCTGCCAGTCGGTACGGAGATTTGATTTTCGATCGCGATGAAACTCCCGAGCATTATTATTATGCTGAATCAATGGTCTTGATATCATCGATGCAGCTGATTTTTTCAGATGTTTGGCATATCGCGGATTGTCCCGAATTGCAAGTAATGTCTCTCCTACAATGCTCGATGTAACTTATAAGGTATTTGAATAAAATAAATATACAAATTAACAATAGCGTAGTCGGGAGCGTGTTAGGTTTATAGGTAGGCATAACGGCTAGGTAGGCAGTTCGATCTCCATCTCAGGCCGTTCTTCTCGTTGCTATAGGTAGTTCGATTATTCGTGAACATATATATTTTTTTTTTCATCAATATTTTTATTTTTTATTTATTTCTGTTATAGTGTATGTATTATAAATTTATTATCCAATATCAGAATCTTGCATTCGAGCTTTATATACATGTATATTAAATTTCAAGCAATTGTTTTTACCGCGAAACGTATGGTGTTAATATTTATACAATGCACAGCATAACACTTATACGTTACTCATTGAATACCAAACCGAATTGCCGTTCAACCCAAAGGGTCTGGGAACGATTGTTCAACTGTGGCGGCCGCATCACACGACTGAGTAGTTTCGTTGTTTTAGTTTTTTGTGCCATACGGTATAGGAAAATTTCCCAGATTTCCGATATATCCCGCGTTTGCTATACCGTCTGGAGATTATTCCCGAACTATTTTAGATGATATTACCATATTTTTCTCTCCGTGTATCAAGCAGACATCTAGCAAGACATCGAGTCTTGCTGAATGTCCATTCTTGTCCAGTCTTGCTGGATATCAAAGATATCGAGCAGGACAGAAAAATGAGAAAAACTAGGCATCAATGACGTTCAAAGTACTTATTGATCACCGCCTCAAAGCCGCGGGGTTAATATATAATGGCGCAGGAAGAATAGGTCTAGTCGTGAGAGACGATTCTAGCGTAAACCATTTCCTTGGAAGGTTTACCCACTGAAGCTTGTTAAATTCATGACATAAAAGGCTAACCCCGAGATTAAGTTATATACTGTCATGAACGAAGTTTTGTCTAAAGTATGCGTTTCGCAGTAAAGATGAAGATATACCAATCCGAGAACCTGCGACGCTGATGTTCCGCGTTCGTTGTTGCTAGTGATTGGTCACGCTTGTCCGCTCACAGCACACCAAGCAGTAGTCTCGCAAACGATTTTCGTTGAGCGAAGAAGAAAGGACGACGGAGTGTTTCAAGTATTCGAGTGAGCGAGAATGATGCCGCGTTCTGACCAAGGGCGTAATTAATCAAGATTTCGATAAGCGTGCCTCGCACACACCGCATGCGCGCGAGACGACTGTGACTTAACGTCTTCATACCGAGCTCACTTTATGCTGGACGTTGTTCCGAATCTTCTCTCTCGACGCTTCGCCGGCGGGAGGTCGAGTCGGCAAAACCCACTTTACAAGCCACTTGCGAGGCTACATTCGAGTGTATGCTTCAGTTGTTGGTTCCTCCGAAAGAGAAGAGTCGAGACAACGAGGAATTTGAGAGTCTTGATGGCGTAACCTTACTGTTTCTAGGTAATATAATGATAATACTGTGCTATGAAACTGATTAACGAATTAATGAATATCTAAGTTTATTTTTTTTACTTCATCGCATAATTAGTATTTAAGGAGAGAGATCGATCTAATAAAAAAAAATTGGACTGTCAGATTACGGTCTAGAAAGATATTTTGCACGTCTTAGAATGCAAAAGAAAAAAGCATGGTCCCATTTCTGTCCGTCTGTCTGTACGTCCATCCCATCCCAAAACTAGACTGGAATTAATTCACACGTCTTTTCTGATACTTTAACTTAAATATAAAAAACAGTTATGAAAAAATGACCGAAAAATATTTTTATGATGGAGGTCTATCTGGCTTGATCCGCAGATAGACTTGTACCCAGATAGGCAGCAAGAAATAGGTTTACAGTGCAGCGGTGCCCTCGTTATTTTATGGAGTGACTCGAATGAGGTAAAAACAAATCATCGGGTCATGTCCGCAGGATAATCTCCGATGATGTACAAATATAGTGTCAGGCATACAGATATGGAACATTCCGCAGGACTACTAGATTGTGATTTTCTTTCAATTGCCATACATTTTTCGTGCAATGATTTTGTGATATGAACCGGGTGCCGATGATAATTTCTATTGTTTAATTGCGTGTAACAAAAACACTCATTACATTGCGCATTCACCGAAATCGCGAAGCTGAATGATAATTGGCGACTTTGCTTTGCTCAGTCCGGTGAAGTGACTGAACATTATAGAAGTCCTTGTTACATCCATCGTGTCGCAATTTCGATCGTGGATTCGTTGAGCAGCGTGTTGCGTAAAGCAAAATATATGAGTTGGTAGAGTCACCGCTTCAAAAGATTTTATGAATGGAAATGTCGCCGTAGCCCGCCCGCATTAGTAGTGACTCACTAACTCAGTGATTAAACGATGCTCCGTATAACACGTGTCACAAAGGCTGCACGAGCTTGGACGATGGAAAATATAGTTGTTGCGTGTACATCCAATGCTTATTCTATGCTTTGATATTAGTTATCCCGAGTGTGCTATTGTAAATGTCCGCACGTCAGTAACAATTTATATTGCATCGTGAATTTACGACCCTGTACGCTCGTCCATAAAAATCCAGTTTCTCCCTTTCACTGCATCTGCGACATTAATCCCCGTGGAATTTATGAATCATTTCGTTATACGTGACGGATTCTATACTGAGTACTTGGATTATCGGTTCACACTTGTATTGTGATTTCACTTGGATTCACATTAACCATAGTGACTGTGATAAATCTGTTCCGGTGACGACGACGTTTAAACTTGAACAAATTATTTTGTTTCTCCAAAAATTTTAAGCCAATTTTATTATTTAACTTATCCTCAGGTATTGCGCTAAAAGAAGATTAAAAAAAAAAACATCTTCGATGTAAAATGTGCGCCGAGTACATTTGCAACGGCAAGGCTTTTCTGTGGAGGTTCTTTTCAAAAACGCATGTGAAATCAATTAGGGTAAGTCGGGGTGATAGGGCCATGGTTTATTAAACAACGAAAATCGAAGGTTTAACATTTTTTCAACTTAAAAATGTTTGTCGTAACCAACTCTCAAAACTTTAAACTAAAGTAATTCACTCAGAACTTTCGATACTTTCGATGCGTGATTTAAATGCAGCTCTACAAATAAATGTTTGTGATCGACCGTCTCACCCGGACACTACGGTTGACATGGCCACAGTAATAATTATAGTCGATTAGGCCTAGAGAAGCATCGGGATCGCACAGAACATGTCTTGCTATATTTTATGTTATGTTATGTTATGTTATGTTAAATGAACTGTAGAAAGACAGTAATTGCCTCCGTCAAATGTTTCAGATGCCAAACTAAAAAGGAAATGGTTTCACTGGCCATACCACCCGGATATTGGGGGCGAGATGGCAGCGTAGCGATCTCGCTCGCAATATGCGGGTGACAAGGCCATCGCCTGCTGTTGCGGGCAGTGGCTCATCACCACTGACGTGGGCATTTCACCCACAATATCCGGGTGACACGGACACCACTGACATGGCCATATCGTCCGAAAAACAAGTAGCCATGTCTTCCGGACAATGAGTGGCCATATTACCCATTTGCTCGGAAAAATAGTTTCTGCTCAAATTTAAGGAAGGAATTTAATAATAGTATTTTGCGATACGAGTGCGGTAGAGCGGAGTTTATGAGAAGGCTGCGAAGTGAGTGGCACGAGCCGCACGAGTACCACAGGAGCACGAGCGAAATCGCACGAGTGCTCTCTGTGGTACGAGTGCGACGAGCGCGACTCACTTCGCAGCCTTCTCATAAATTCCGCTGCACCGCACGAGTATCGCATACTATTTTATGTAACGAATGTATGTCAAGCGATACAGTGCAGAGCGGGGTCCAGGGGCGCAGGCCCGGGAGGGGGGGGGGGGGCGGAGCCCCCCGAGATGAAACGATACAACTTTTTAAAGAACTTTCATTCATTTGCACGTCGTAACAATATCTTCAGAAACCGACGTCTCGTCTCGACCGAGCCCTCCAATTTTTCTTTTATTTCCACTCATTTTTATTGCACGAGAAACACGAAACAAGATGCTAATACTGGAGTTAGATTGAAAGGTGTCGTTCGAGATAACCTGGTATATTCACGCGAGACGTGACGCGAGACCACTCGAGTCGCGTAAAAAATTACTCGTCTGCGCCTGTGCACAGTATTTTCGATATGGTTTCGAGTATTTACGATACAGTTTCAGTATTTACGATACGGTTTCAGTATTCACGATAACGAACGAAAGTTTTTCAATTCATAAAATTATTTGAAAAGCTCCATAAAACAGCTTACATGAAACTACAACCTTCCTGCTGAGACCATTTTTTTTTTGCTATCAAAGTTTTCGAAATACATTGACTTTAAAAAATTCGATATTTACTACCGTGTTGAATTCGTAAATCTAAAAAATCCAGAGACTGTATCTTAAAGTGGTAATATAAGAAGGCCAATCGCAAGATGAATCGGAGAGGGTCGAAAAGAAAGTGTCAAATTGATGTAGAACGCCCCTTCTCAATTCGAGAAAGCGCCTTGCGAAGGCAAAGATTTCGTCACAGTCCTGCATTTGTATCAGGTTTGGAGTGCATCAACATCGGACCAATTGTTCTCTATCGTGGCGCGGTATCTCGTGCCACCCGGCAAAGTCTCTGAATTAGTTAGGCATGCAAATGAGAGGCATGCTCCGCGATGCCCGTGTACGTGCCAGCGTAGCGAGTTCAAAGGATCCGAACTCTCGGATCTCCTCGGAGCTCTCGATTAACATCCGGGCGAGTGTCCGTCCGTTCATCACAACCACCCGTCGAGTCAACGTCCCGCGAAGCATTATACATACACTATACGGAATCACCGTATAATTCGACGTATCATAATTTTATTTCGACTCTCGCTCCAAGTGCTCGCCGTCGTTTTCATCCTCGTCATTGAATACACTCAATATTTATCCGTTATTAAATAAAATCACGTATCATATTTCCCGTCAATAAAGTCTCGCTCGTATGTTATGCAAAGTATAGATGAAATTATTAATTCAACCAAATTGGGCCGATTATACCGATTATGCTGTATTGATTTTTTGTAAATCAATTATTTGAGTTGCGAACGTTTATGGTGCGGTTTCTGATTATAGGTGCCGAAGGCTATATGGCCATTATGGCAATGATGGGTGGGTCGGCGCTGCTGTTGTGGATATTCCACGATAAATACCTCGGCCACCGTTGGAGCCAGCGGAATCGGCCTTTGTGAAGCGCCTTAGAAACTCATGGCTCGCATACCTTTTTCACGAGAAAGCCCGAAGAAACTAATTTGCTATCCGCAGAATGTTCGTAGGATCACGTGCCAAGACGGAGTCGTGCTGAAGCACTGTTTTTTTTTGCATACCGATGTCGAGATGTTTGCGGAAATATTCACATATAACTTTTTTTCCTTTGCCAGAAAATTGTGTATCCTATTTCTTTTGATAATTTCATGCGGTGGAATTTCGACCGATTGCGGCATGAAGATTGGTGAAACTAATCTCAACACAAGAACAAATATTGTAAACAAATGCAAATATAAAATTGCATTTGTTTTAAGGCGGTACTATTTTACAGCAGAAAATACCTTATTGGCTTACTTTCAACGGTATTGACTAAACGAGTATAATAATTGAACTGAAAGAATTTTAAACCGTTCCAAAAAAGAGTTCACGACAGACTAATAAAATGTAAAGAATTTCTCTTAAAACCGAATTGCATTAAGAATGCACTAAAAGGTAAACATTAGGGTGGTCCTTGAATTGAAATGTTTTGAATTTTCTGGGGCCACCCCATATTATCGTGAGGTATAAAATTAAAATGACCGACAGCGGTGGATGTGCGGTTGGCGCACAGCTCTGGTGGTCTCCCAAGTCAAGCAAGATCGTTCGCGGTCAGTGCTTGGATGGGTGACCGCTTGGCAGTGCGCTAGTTGGCACATCGACCGTTAAGTGGGAGGCGCTTCCTTCTGAAGCTCTGGTGTTACTCCACTTTACTCAGGTGCAAAAATACCGGAGGATCAGTACAATATGACCGTCTGTACCGGAAAGAGTTTTCCATAGTTTCCCCGTTTTTTGGGTCTTTTGATAGTCATTAAAGACGGTCGCTTGACTTGCTAGGTTAAGCGCGTATGCAACAATCTAGCAGTTACAGACTACTCGGCGCGCGGGCATGCTGCTGCTTTATTCTTTTTGTCCGAGTTTTCCGTATTATCCGAGCCTACACCTCGGTTAACGCGGAGAGCTCGCATAAGTTTGGTGCTTCGGATAACGCGGAGGCTCGCATAATCGAAGGTCGGATGAGCGCGGTCCTACTGTAGTTACAAAATGTTGTGGAAGGTGAAAAACCGCCGTGGCAAAATAACCGAATATTTCATTTAGAAAGATATGTTTATTGTAACAAAAGTAGAAAAAGATGTCGTTTCTGGTAAAAGAAGTCGACAAATTCCTGCAATGTCACGAAAGTCTTTCACTCGGTACAGTTTCATAATCATTGCATCCTGTACAAATTACCCTCAACGAAACATGATAGCCAGTAACCACTCGCGTACAGGAGACTTTTTTCGGCAAGGTGGCGCACCGATTGTTCTTAATTAATAATAATATCGATATGCCCAATGAATTTTAGCTTGACTCATCAAACGAAACTTCAAGATAACGCATCCAATCTTTTTGTAATTTTCATTTTACCATCAGGAACCTTTTGAAAGCCAAATGAGTAATGGGCGATCTGAGCAAATGCGACGTAATAAAAACTGCGGCCGTAGCTCTGCAGCAGAGGCCTTCATACCGTTGTTACAGGGTGGAGATTTTCTTCGAGTATCCGAGCGAGTATCCGCGCGAGTATCCGCGCGAGTATCCGCGCGAGTATTGGTGTGGGTGTATCGGCGCGAGTATCGGCGAGGGTATCGGCGCGAGTATCCGCGCGAGTATTGGTGTGGGTGTATCGGCGCGAGAATCGGTGCGAGTATCGGCGAGGGTATCGGCGCGAGTATCCGCGCGAGTATTGGCGTAGGTGTATCGGCGCGAGTATCCGCGCAAGTATCCGCGCGAGTATCCGCGCTAGTATCCGCGCGGGAATCAGTGCGAGTATCGGCGTGAGTAACTGTATCGGTATGAGCTTGCAATTCACATGAACTTTATTGTTATGTGGATTATACCGATATTCTCAATGAATTTTCAATAAACCGTCAAACAAACAATACTTCGAGACAACTCTGACTTTTATCAGAATTTTCCTTACCAACAAACGGTTCTTGTAGCCAAACGGATAATTTACTGTAGTGACTGGCACGAATGCCCGACGTGTATATATATATATATCGCCCATACGTGAGAGGTTAACGCTTTACAAATCTCTTTTCCTATCGTCCTCGCCCAGAGGATAGTGAGGCACAGATCGTATTGAAAGAGAGTTAGCATTGCCGAAGGAGACGACAGGGAAAGTATTGACAATGCCTTGAAATCTCGTTTCGTCAAATCTCGATCAATCAAGCAACGATTACGTAGGGTTTAAGCCAGCGGTATCGCTTTGTTAGAGGATAATGAGCTGACCGTGTAGTTTAAGCCCTGATTTATTGATCATCGTTCGGCTATAATTAATCGATACTTTTTCTCTAAAAGAAAAAATGTTTCCTCGTATTTTTGTATATGCTATAAACTGTAAGTTTCACAAGTGCGATATTGCGTTGAAATTTAATGGTCTGTCCATACGACGCGACCCGATAGCGCGAATATCCCATTAAACCAGAGCCATGCAATGTCTGCGATTACGCTAAAGCAAACAGCCAAAGGCATCGATGAGACCATATTACCTCCTCCTTTTCTCGATCGCACCTCTTAAATCTCAAGGCTCTCACCCGTCGTCCTTTATAATGGCTTCATTCGCGTGGTAATAACTCGATCCAAGGCAGTAACGTGTTATTTAACCGGTCGCAGCAGCGCGCTGGGCAGAAGAACGCGTGGATCCGAGAACGCGATAGGCCCTGCTGTGCTGAATTGCTTTTCGCTATTCCGCTCTCTTGACTCTCTTATCGGAACTGCAGAGAAGTCGTGGAAAATGAGTATGGTTAAGAAAATAGCGTCCGGGTTGCTCAAATTGGCAGTGCACACAATATTAAGCGACGGCAATCGCCACTTCTCATCTTGAACAATTGCAAAATGGAAAATCACATTCGTCATGATTCATTTCACGGGAACATTATCGTAAAACTCACGAGTTCGGCGTTTCTATGTGGGTCTACATGCTGGAGTTGGAACATTCGTTTTTAGTTCTAACGGTTTCGGAATTAGGAGGTAAGATCCATCAAATAGCGTCAGTAATCGGGAAGTTTTTTTATTGATACACGCAAGCTTAAAAGTATTCGTCTCGTCTCGAAATAACTGGATGGGCTCTCCATTTTTTGCCAGAACTCAGGATACTTATACGAAAGAAAATTAGTACCGGAATCTTAATTCCCAGTATGATTTATAGGACAACAATTTCGATCCATGCGGACGGGTACTTGTAAATTTGTCTTATCTTTCGCACCCATCTTTGTATTAACAAACTAACACTAGAAGTCCTTTGGATAAATGTTCTGAAAACTTTACTGAAAATCAAGTACATTAAAGGTAAAAACTAAGCTTGAGCGGTTTAGTTATGGTTCTATCGGCAACAAATTTCGTCAGACACTGGACAGCCTGCTAAAATACAAGGTGATTCAAGATAAATATCGACCGCGGAGTGTGGGGGAGATGAAGTCGTTTTCAGTAACATTTTTTCTTAGCAATTTTCGAAAATGCGCAATAGTATATTAATAGAACGTAATTAAAGTTAAATAATAAATTACCAATTGGGCGCATGGGAGGCTTCTCGCATCGGAAATAGGTGTAGGTGAGATCGAGATCGATACATCGTCCTATCATCACGCCTGACGTGATACCAAATTTGCTGTCTCGGCGGGTCCAGGTGGCTCGGTCACCATATTTGTCGTTCAAACCATTGTTGTGAAGTAAAGTGTAAAAAAATTGTACTGTGTGAAATAATATAATGTGAAAAAAAGTTGACACCTATCGGTTGCTACTGCCGTAATATCATCACATTTGTGCTTGTTTGAGGTGAAGCTATTGTAAAATCACTGGAATACAATTATGACCCATATGGCCAGAATTTCGAAACCGAGAAATTCGAAATACTGCAGAACCATAGCAAAAAATGTTGCACGTTTAAGTAAATTTAAAAAAAAGTGACAATAAATTAAGACAAAGTTGACAACAAATTAAAACAAAATTGACAAAAAATGGAGAATATTTTTTAGAATAAATGTTGAAAAAGTTTACTAAATTCAGACAAAGTTGACGATAAATTAAGAAAAAGTTGTATACAGATTGAAAAAAGTTTAGTGCAATTAAGGGTGATTCAATTGTTTCTCAATTTATTGGCAATTATGTTTCAAACAATTGACAATTATTTCTCAATTTGTTGTCAACTTGATCTGAATTTATCGGCAACTTTTTGTCATTGTGTTTTAGTAGGGAACGGGTTTTACAATTCTTCTACGACATACCGAATTTCTCAATGTCAAAATTCTGACCATATCGTTCTAATTGTATCCCAGTCATTTCACAATTGCACGCCAAGAACAAGTGTGATGAGAAGGTCACGAATTGTATTACACCAGTAGCAATTGATACGTGTCCAATTTGTTTTCACATTATTTCACTTGAGACATTACACTTTTTTAAACAATTTACTTCACAACAATGATTTAAAAGCTTTAAAATTGTTTAAAACCTCGGGCGACCGAGCCACTGTATTTAGAATGATCTTTGCTGATTGTTTCACACTAATCATTTTCCTTGTATTTAATTCGGATTCACCGAATCCCTGGATACTTTAAAAACCACTTAAAAACCACAACGAATAAAAAGTTATTAGTTACATTTCGCCTTCGTTACGTCCGAGTGACTTTAGCTATTTAATCCAAGTTTAAGGTAATAAAATCATAAATTATGTGAATGTTAGAAAGTGATGCTAAAGAAAATCTTAGCGATTTGTAATAGGTTACCTTGTACAACTAAATATATTATTCGTTTCCGTTATTATTTGATAACCTTCCAGTTGATTGCGACCGATAATCCGGCGATCTTACGACGAGCGTATGTTTAACGAGCCTGTGAAATAAAATCGTCACCAATAATTGATAAGACACTGTCGCAACGCGAAAACAAAATAACTTCCAACATAGCTAAGCGCTCGAGACATAAAAATAAAATTACCAACAATTACAACGAATTAAAATAAATACCGGAAAAAAGTACCGACGAGGACGTGACGTATTGATATTATAGTGAGCGTACGCTGTTGACCCAGCGGTAAGATATGGGGCATTAAAGATTGCAAGCTTGACCTGAAAGTTGACCTGCTCGATGTTGATAAACTCCCTCGTATGTGTCATAATTCGTTGCATTTCAGTTCCTGATTTCTTGAAATGAGATCGAACGCAGCTGTTCGCACGAGGCGTTTGACACAATGACTATAAATATCGGATACATTTATGCAGCCGGATCAGCGTACAGAAATAGAAGAATGGACGAACGAAGTGGTGCCACATTTCTATGGTCTTTTCTATTGGTTATATTTCAACTGCGTTCTCGGTAACAGTTAATCCGGGTAAAAGTTTTCCAATGCGGAGCCTTAACGGTTTGGTACGTGAGAGTACACGGAACACTTTGGAGCCTGGCATGCCGTACGTGGGTCGAAATATACTATATTTCTACGCACGCAAATATTCCAACTTGTGCTGGTAATGCATGTGCGCCAGTTCGCAGACTGCGCACAGATTGACGAAGAACGAACTTAATCGGAGTGCAGACGGTATTCGGCCCTCGAAACATCCCGATTCGGACACTCTTTCTCAGACCCCATGCGGTGCTGCAGCTTCGTGAACTGCCAATTGATTCGTGGAAAAGCGTCTCTACCGCGAATCATTTAACGAAGATGAGACTCAAGCGGATATGTGGGGATGTTACAACTGCATTGCTCATCTTATTTTGTTGTTGATCGCATTCGTTCATCGGGCTACCGTTAAATAAAGAAATTAAATTACTGGCGCTTAACATAGTCGCAACCATGTCGACGAAGAGCCGAAGGCTGCGAATTATTTCAGATAATAAGATGGTTTGCATTAATTTGTTGTTGGTTTTCGCGTTGAGAGGACGATACCGACGGATTACTGGCTACCGGTACTAACAATACCACAAAGTTCTGCATTCTTTTGGGGGATATCAGCTTGATGGATTGCGTGTGCGTGTGCGTGTGCGTGTGCGTGTGCGTGTGCGTGTGCGTGTGCGTGTGCGTGTGCGTGTGCGTGCGCGTGTGCGTGTGCGTGCGCGTGCGCGTGCGCGTGCGCGTGCGCGTGCGCGTGCGCGTGCGCGTGCGTGTGCGTGTGCGTGTGCGTGTGCGTGTGCGTGTGCGTGTGCGTGTGCGTGTGCGTGTGCGTGTGCGTGTGCGTGTGCGTGTGCGTGTGCGTGTGCGTGTGCGTGTGCGTGTGCGTGTGCGTGTGCGTGTGCGTGTGCGTGTGCGTGTGCGTGTGCGTGTGCGTGTGCGTGTGCGTGTGCGTGTGCGTGTGCGTGTGCGTGTGCGTGTGCGTGTGCGTGTGCGTGTGCGTGTGCGTGTGCGTGTGCGTGTGCGTGTGCGTGTGCGTGTGCGTGTGCGTGTGCGTGTGCGTGTGCGTGTGCGTGTGCGTGTGCGTGTGCGTGTGCGTGTGCGTGTGCGTGTGCGTGTGCGTGTGCGTGTGCGTGTGCGTGTGCGTGTGCGTGTGCGTGTGCGTGTGCGTGTGCGTGTGCGTGTGCGTGTGCGTGCGTCTACATCTTCCTCTATGAGGGAGCTGAAATCCATCAACGAAGTTTCTTACAGAGAAAGCTATGGGCAATATTGTAATAAATGAAGACGCCATGGGCGAATTACTCTGCACCTTTTTTCATAAAAATGAGTGTCACGACAATTTTCGACGTTGAGTGTCACAATTAGTTTTGTTACCGTTTTCGCCGTTCATATCTTTACACTCATGTATTAATAATAATTGCAATACATCTTTTTTGTAAATACCAGGCTGTGAAGAGATTGACACGTCGCTTACTCACTAATCTCCATCATTCATAAAGACTCCAGTACGAGGAGGCCAAGAATTAACGGGCGCATTTCGTCGTGGAATACTTTATCAGCAACCTTCAACAATGGGAAAGAAATATGCAAACGCATAAGTAACCTTTTTGAAGTTGTTTTTTTTTCTGTCCTTGCAGTGTGTGAACATCACAGTTCTTACCAGGATAATTATTTCAAAATAATACATTACGATACTAGTGTGAAAAAACGTTTTCTGTCGAGCGTGAGCTTGCAGCACGAGATGGAGGCGAGTGTTGCAATCACTCGTGTTTTAAGAAAACATTTTTCGCACGAGCATCGTACAAAATTTTAATTCACAAGGTCTGAAAGGGGGGGTTTTACGGAAAACCGCAATTTTCGCACCGAGTGATATAAATAGTTCTTTCTGTCCGTTAAGGTGTATTTATGTTAAAAACATCTTTATCATCTTACACAATTTGTGAATGTAAATTCTTACTCTCTACTGTTTACACGAAACTAAAACGAAAAATTGTAGTATAGTGCAGAAGTAACGACGGATATAAGATGCGGATGCGAAGTGCAACTTGTTTGAGACAGGCATCAAGAACGGAATTATTTGAGTAAACTTTCGACGCTCCGAGGGCTGATCGTGGCCCGGCAGTATGATAGTACCAACATGCATCGTGATGATTGGATCGCCTACCGCGAGTGCTCCGCGGAGCCCACTGACGTGATCGCGTGTCAAGGGAACGTTTAACGACCCCGGGAAATACATTCTCCAAGACATCCAATTTGCGACGCATCACGCGGTAGAGAGGTGTCGAAGGAAGTAACCCCTGACCCGATCGTAAAGAGACGAAACGCGAGATTCGTCCCTTTCATCCAAGCGCGATTATATTCATATGTAATATTTGAAGTATTAAATGCCGGCAGCTCCACGAGAGCAACCTACGTCGTCCCTGTCAAGAGACGCGGTAGCGTCCACGCCAAATACTTTAAAAAAAAGATAACCGAGTTAAAAGGGATGACACCGAATGTCCTTACGCTAATATGCTAGAAGTGAAAACTTCATTCTTAATTTTCTCCGAAACGAAGCATCGAATTGAAATTCCAACGATAGTTTAATATAAATTGGACACAAGCTTTCCAACGCGCACAGTGACAACAATAACTTTTCGGTAGATGCTGAGATATGAGCATCGTGTCCCTCACGATTCCGAAAATACTATAAAAGTCGATGTCATGTGATGTGATTGGATGCGAGTCTCTGTGCCTACTGCGCAAGCATTCGCCGTGCCAGCTGGCTCGTCTTTCGAATGCTGTGTACCGCATTAATTATTTAATCGAGATATTACCAAATGTGAATCGATTGGCACGAAACTTGGTCAATATTGTTTTTTAGGTATTCAGGTAAAGGAACAATGTCGTCTGGAAAAAATTGTTGCTACATATTGTTTAAACAATACATTATCAAACATAATCAATATTGTTATTTTCGCGAAGAAACACAATTACTCGTAATAATTGTTACCAAGTATTGTTTTTAACAATAATTAATTACACTTGACAACAATCTCTCATTTAGAATTTTTGGGGTTCAAAATAAAAAATGTTTCATCGAATATTGCGCTTGTCACTTTCTTTGGAGCCCATGATAATGAAGGTAAACTCGATTTCCCTCAGCACTGAAATCAAATAATAATAATAATAATATTGATGATCTAATTCCATAAGGGCACATCGGCTGGGCCTTCGATATAACAATATAGGCAAAAAATAGATTTGAAAGATATTAAATTCGCCGGTTTGACATGATAAATATATTAATCATATCCATTGCGTGTATTAGAAGACACACATTGGCAGTTTTATATTCCAAAATGTATTATATGGGTTATGTGATCCAGAGCATTAAATTGATACAATCATTATTCGATATATTCAACCACACTGACAAAAAAGGACATAGTAAAAGCAACAATACTGACTTTTTACCATAAAAAGTAGTTCCTAAGGGGAACGTCTACATTTTGTAGTTATAACAATAACAAAAAATCATGGTTGCAATAATAATTATTGTTTAACCAATTGAATATATGAGATATTCCTTCAACATCAGACATCAGCACAGAATTTTGTTGACGTCTAAGAAAACAACACCATTAAGTGATATCGTGATTCGTCACACAATTTGGTGTTAGGATTTATTAGAGTACACCGAGTTACCGGTTTACCACATGTCCGGTGTACTTTCCACTGCGAAATGGTGTTACTCTTAACACCGGTTTTTTTTTACCACTCACACTATCGCAGTTTACACCGCAGATTTCTTACAGTGTACTGTGTGCTATGGTGTTTTTTTTAGATGATTGGTAGTTTTTTTAGATGGTTGGTAGTTTTTACTAGATTCTTCCCTCAGTGCAAAGTTCCAAGTTGTCGATCTGCCACTTGTTAGCCGCAAAGTAAATTGTGTTTATCGAAGAAGCAAGGCTCATTATCTCAGTTAGCGATAGATATTTTTTTCGGCACTTCAATTCGTATTTCAATTGGTTTTATTAATTCCTGTTGACTATACATTGCCTCGAGCTCTTCACTATCGCGCCTATTATCTTCAGCGGCAATAGCCAGAGGCGTTTCTTACGTGCAAGCTTGATTAATTAACGAGTCGAAGCCAGGGTACTTCGATAGACTCGGAGGATGCAGCACGATGCACCGACCCATCCTGACCGGTAAGCACGCAAGAGATCCGCCAGCGCACACATACCAGATGCATGGTGTGAGATAGCAATAAAGTCTACGTACATTACAGCCTCAGTTTCTGTCGAATCATACAGCCCAATCTCATGCGAGTAATTGTCAATGATCCTGTAGACCGCACAGTATTTATTTTTTACTTTTTACAAAAGTGCAAAATAAAAAACCATCCTCTTGAATCTAGCTTTGCTTTCACATTGTTCCTCGTTTTTGATTCCTCATATAGGAAACTATGTTTTCATAAACAAAAAAATATTTCGAGACTTCAGTGTTAGAGTACTTAAAATAGTCTAAAACGTAAAGAACGCACGCATGCATGCACGCATGCATATGCATGCACATCGGAACGCCAGCTACAGATCGCATTACTCGAGTTTTGGACCATTTCCAGTACGCTTAATTACGAAAACAGCTACCTCTATGGGGCAATACATGATATATTTTTTGTCTAATTTAAATGTGGTGTATTAATTTCTTTTATTCTGTCGTTCATTTGAAAGGTCCGTTTCTTCATGTTGATTCTTCTAAAAAAAGGCTTGCAATAGGTTTTTTTTTTTAATTTTGTTACAGAATTAACTAGACTCAAAGATATTAGTGCCTGTTAAAGAAAATCGTTTCTGTATCAGATGTCAAATTTAAAAATGCTCGAGCATGTTCACATTTAAACTCGGTCGTATTCTTTGTATGGAATGGAAGTCAGCGACGTTCCTCCAACGAAATCACCGACTCACTTTTTGCTACAAAAGGTTCAGAAAATGTAAATAACAATTCGTAATATAGTATAATATAATATAATTTTTGTATCACTTCGCTAGGAAAACAACCGCTTGCGAAAGGTAACAGCTGTCAGTCAATTCCTTGAGGCAAGGTTACTAACTTCCACGCAATTTCTTAGTTTCAAGTGAAACAGGATTTTTAGTTTCTATCTACTCCTCACTGGTCCGGCCTCGTTCTATGGCGTGTCCGTCGCACATTGCTATTCGGTCGCAGCCGCCTGCGATCGAATCTGCCCCCCCCCCCCCCCTTCTGAGTCTAACTCTGGACCCTTTTTAAGCCAGCTCATATGACGTTCAGGGGATTAAATTGTTGCGGTCTAACATTTTTTTAAAGTAATATTAAAGATACTCTAGGGTTAATTAGGTGTCCAAAAAAATTGGAAATAATTTGTCGTTATTTTTAATTCACAACTACTTCCTGATAATATACGAACACTTTTTTTTTAGTATCTATATCAGTTTATTATATTCTTATCAAAGCGCCTGAATCTTTTCTGTCGTACACTGCACAGTACGGATGACTTTTTTCTATTTCTTGCGTCCGTTCTTTTTATCACTGCGTCAATAAAGAGATAACGTAAAATATACGGTAGCTCCAGTAGTGCCGGGCTTTTCATTTCCCTCACCGCTGTTTCATCTTCTTCTTCTCCTTCTTCTTCTTCTTGTTATATCCTTGAGAGCACAAGCCCCCGTGATGGCGAGGGAGTACACGCAAACAGAAGATCCGGCTGGAAGCATAGCTCGCTCGTCCGAGGAATTGATGGGGAGAGACGGGTACCATTGCCCATAAACCCTATGGCTTTCGCTCTCGAGTAACTCGAGACCCGTACCGCTCTTGGCACGAGGGTCTGACTCAAGCACAGACCGTTCGTCTCAACAATATATATATCAGTATGATAAGAAAACCTCTTCGAATAGTCTCGGCACGCAATACGTAACGAACAATGTAGGCTTACTGGTGACCAGTCCGTGTAAGAGGAAACTCCCAAGACAAAACACACCACCGCAAGTAATTGTTGAAGAAGTAGACTGGACCGTTTGCATTTGACATAAAATGCCATTCAAAGTGACATTCTAATCGAACTCACCGGCGCCACCGCTCTCCCGCTCTCTTTCTCTGAATCGAACAATAACGGGTCTCACCAAGGTTTGGAAAAATAGCGACCTATATTGTCATGTCAGAAAAAAATTATTGTTGATGATTTGGTTCAACACCATTCTTTAATTTTCTTGCTTTGCACAAGTTCAATGAATATGCTCATTGCCGCTCTCGCCCCTGTCCCACGTTATAACATCAACAAACATTGACTACTCATCGAATGCTACACTACGTTAAATAAAATTCACAATTAAAAAATCTACATAATCCCACAAGCAAAGCAGCGTTACAGTTCGGTGTCTTGAGGAATGGATTTTTCGACTGTAATCGAAACAGTATTATTGGACAAGGATGTCTTGCAAATCAATGGCAAATCAGTGGCTTGCAATACAATGCATGTAGAATATAGGGGAGTGCGAATATTGCAATTGCGTTGGACATCTACGCTGAGAGAAGGATTTCGTAAATATGATTTTATATCGCTTCAGAGATACTAGTAAGTAGTACGGAACTAGGGCGCCACCTATGACAGGAAGTACCGGATTTATAAGAATTTTTCGTAGATATTCGTAGATTTCGTAGATATTGTATGGTAACAATTGTTGGAAAATCTGGTGCTGTTTTCCATAGGTCGCGCTCTAATTGCGCACCACCATGACCTATGGTAAGTTTTCTTAGATGAGCGGTAGTTTTTACCGAGCTGGGCAGTACTTAAAGTACATGAGTACTTATTTTGTACTTAAAGTACGTACCTAAAGTACCAAAGTACTTGTACCATTTTCTTCCCAACCACGTTTGGATCAATGTTCCAATTTCGAATGTTGAATATAATAAGGTACAAAGTAATTTGCATATGGCTTGCTCATTTATTACAATTTTACTGGTTTCCGGATATATATCCTTCGCTCAGTGTATCTACATAATAAAGTTCATGTCGATTTGACACTCCCACCGATACGCGCACAGATACTCACACAAATACTCACACGGATACTCACACGGATACTCGCACAGATGCTCACACAAATACTCACTCGGATACTCGCACGGATACTCGCACGGATACTCGCACGGATACTCGCACGGATACTCGCACGGATACTCGCACGGATACTCGCACGGATACTCGCACGGATACTCGCACGGATACTCGCACGGATACTCGCACGGATACTCGCACGGATACTCGCACGGATACTCGCACGGATACTCGCACGGATATTCGCACGGATACTCGCACGGATACTCGCACGGATACTCGCACGGACACTCGCACGGATACTCGCACGGATACTCGCACGGATACTCGCACGGATACTCGCACGGATACTCGCACGGATACTCGCACGGATACTCGCACGGATACTCGCACGGATACTCGCACGGATACTCGCACGGATACTCGCACGGATACTCGCACGGATACGCGCACGGATACTCGCACGGATACTCGCACGGATACTCGCACGGATACTCGCACGGATACTCGCACGGATACTCGCACGGATACTCGCACGGATACTCGCACGGATACTCGCACGGATACTCACACTCGTTGTTCCCGAACGAAAAAAAAGCGTGCGTACGGAAATAAACGCGCTCAAGCAGTCTCGTACCAGCAGCACGTACAGTCTTATCTCTTAACGCAGATGAGCGCTTTAATGAAATTAGACGGCGTTTTACAGTCGCCGAGGGTGACCACAGGTCACTGAGCGAGGCGTGAACATATCATCACGACCGGTGGCTTGAGAGAAACACAATCGAGATGTTTTTCGTGGAATCGCGGATATACGCGGTCTGATATTACAGTGAAGAAAATTGAACTTTGAATATACCAATCTCGCCAGACTTGGCACATACTGTCGTAGTAGCAGAACACCATATACGAAGAAGTTAACGGCGTGACACTAACGCTCTCGTTACGTCTGATAATTGTTCATCCTCATGTTCTGGGAATTAAAATTTAACTCACAACTTCTAGACTCAACGGAATATATTTGCAAACGAGTTGAGCTTGTTTAATCAAATTAACACCGAATCTTATATAGTCATTGTGAAGAAACTCATGGTTAAATGACATTATGAATGTACCGGATAACATAACAAATAAAGCACCTTTAATGTCGTATATATTATTTTGTCTATTAATTTTTTTACCGCTTCTTTTGAAACCTGAACCTTGTTTAATTTTTTTTTTACGGTAATGACGCTTACAAATGTTTAGTCGTATCGGCTTTTTTCACTAAAAATATTTTTTTTGTTACTTTTGGAGATTTTAGTGTCAGAATACTTTAAATAGTCTAAAACGTCGAGAAATGTGTTTTTTAGCTGGCGTCCTGATGTGCGTGTGTGTGTCTGTGGGTTTGTGAATGGGTGTATGTGATTGGTGCTGCGACTTTAAGATCGTTATAACTCGCGAACGGTTTGAGCCAGTTATTCCATACCATTGTCGATCCATTTACTACGATTGATTTGTAAAAAATTAAAATTTCGGTAGGGTCCGTCGAAAGTCCATCAGTTCGAAAAATTATAAATCGAAAAGTGATTCATTCTTATCAATCGTCTCGCCAACGAATGTTGATTTCCACAACATGCGGGCACACGTGTTTCGCAAAGGCAGTAAACACTAGTATTAAAAACTTTCGATCCGAGAAGATCTTCAGCTTCATCTTAAAATGTGTAAAATTGATAACACCGACGGGAGTTTCCTCTAATCTAGCATCGCTACTCGCGATGAAATGTATGTGAATGTACGAAGAATATGTTAACTTTGACAGTATGTAAAATTAGATGTCGTCAGCTCGCGATAACAATTGCTCGCCAACAGTCGAGATATTGAAAGCACGCGATCCTATATTCATTCACGGATCAGTACAAATCTTTAAACCACATGTATCCGCTGTTATTTAGAATATTTCTTTGACATTATCTTAACGATACTATTTTTATCATTTAACCCTTCACACACATGGTTCGTGTAGAGTGGAGGTCTTTTTTCCATCGCGTAAACTTCAAACTACTCGATTATTAGGAAAGAATTGAACGAAAATTGTATAGAAAATGGTAGAGTGACTTTAATGTGACGTTTCTTCAATGGTGCAGAAATCGATGCATTGCAGACATCCGTATTAATAATGTTTCCAAGCGTATGCAACACGACTTCCGGTTTTGCGCCGGTCTTGCGTGACTTTTGAAATCTTGAAATGTTTGCATCTGGTCTTTTGAACAAAATGCGAGTTTCTTCCGATAGTGCGTTGTCACATTAATTAGGAAAATTCGAATACCATCACGAGTACACCAGCCTTGTGATACTCGATACTGTGGCTAACTTCCTCCTTCGGTATTCTCAAATTATCATTCCCCACTCGCAAGATTGAACGAAAACATCCAACCGGAAAGTAGAAATTCCGATCGAGCAGTGTTATGGTCGGAAACCATTCTTTTCGTACCGTGAGCGCGCGCGACACACATTGATTTACCAAACGACCGATCGAAGAAAGAGCGAACCGGTGGAATTGCTCAATTACCCAGCAGGTGAGCCGTAAAGCCGACGTCGGTGACCGCTCCCCCTTGACAAACGTAAACGTAAATTGTGCAGGTCGACCGTTCTCACTGCATCCTCGCTGCGGCTGTAAATTAAGGCAAAAACATGGACAACGGGTGCACGCGCAGAGGTTGGCTGACGCTGATTCTACTGTGAGTATCGGTGCAAATGTCCGGCCGTGTATCCGAACGAGTATCCGTGTGAGCATCTTTGAGTATTTAGGTGAGTGTCCTGCGAGTGTCCAATCGATACAGGTAAGTGTCCGCGAGTGTCCAACCCGAGCAAAACATCCATTGTTTTTCACACCAAAATTGTATTGACACCGGTTTTGAAAGGATATAAAAAAAACACACACATCTGGGGCAAAACGGAATACCCTTTGATTTGACTTGTGGCAACTTTTGTTAGCTTCATTATTACCCTATTTTTCCCCACGTCGATGTGACATTTCATGTCCCCATTTTGCCCCATGTCCTCGGTTTGCCCAGATTTCCCATACTTTATTATTATGTAGACTGCTCTTTCATACTGAAATACCAACTAGAATCCGACATGAGTTGGTTTAAATCCAAATTTTACCATCATGGCATGCCATAAATATGAAAACTGTATAATACTGAACCTTCTTGTGAAAATATTATCCTACCCCGGAGATCGTATTTTCATGAAGCATTAGAGACACTGGGGGCAATTTATTCATCAAAGCGGAAGATAGCAAAAGTTTATGTGTCGATGGGAGGCGAGTCCCGCAAGGCTTACTTAACCGTTTCGCGTAAAACGCGTCATCGGGTCTTTGACGATCGTAAGCAGCGGGACAGACTCGGGAGAGAGCGTCACGAGCGAAGACGAAAATAATCTCTAGATTTTCAGTGTCATTAATCAAATGCCCGTTCGCGAATAAGAGAAAGAGGGATGGACGGAGCCGAAACACGCCTCGGTACTTCGGAGAAACGCTTCCCGGCATTCCTTTCTTTTTTCGACGTGCTAATGCAAGGCACGATACCAAACTCGAGTAGTTACCCCGAACAATTGAGAAACCCTTTAGCGTTGCTTTATGCTTAATACAACTGCACGATAAAAATTTTACGGTTATATGAATTTATTGTTCATAGCGAGTTTGGAATGCGAATGGTCTGATTCATCGCTTCATGTAGCGTGTCTGAGTTATTGCAAGGAATCATCGATATCGTGTGTCTCCCATCGAGATCAAAATTATTATTTTTGTCCGCTCACGTTTATTAATATCGATGGGCATCGATCGATTCACATGTATCGGCGGCAAATATTGTAATATTTGATTAATTATGGATTTCATAATTGATTTTAAGTTGGGATTGGCATTGCATATCTCACTCCGTCTTCCTTCGTGACATAAGATACACTTTTCCACGCATGGCAACTATTGTAATTACGAGTCTTAATAACCTAATCGCATATACCAGAAACGCCATCGTACAGATAAGTCATTATTGCTTATCGCACATTGCAGAAATTCAGACACGTTGACCCATCAACGAATGGTCCGTATAATTGCTGTTACTGATATGGAGTGGATAGCCTCCGGATACGTATTCGCTTGCTCTCAATGACACATTAATCGGGCGTGTTCTCGCTGTTTAGATTTTTGCCACTGCCGGCTGCTGTGGGATACTACTGTTGGCAGAGTCGATAACAGACGATAGCTAAATTCCCCGCATTACTGTGTCATCGACATACGCGAAGCCAAACACCTCTCGCGCACTCGTGAATGGGACGATTAATCTCGTTCGATCGATCGGACACTGACGAGCGGGAAAGATATGTGTATCCATCATCAAGCCACAAACGGATAATTCAATGGATCAATGAACCGCTATTCACTCACGACCGCTTCTTACACGAATCCAGCCAATACGATTTAATAAATCAAATACGATAATAGTAATTTATATATTTAAAAAAAAACGAATGGATAGAAAATCCATCATTTGATTCACATAGAGACTTTTTTTTAAAATGGGTACACTATTCAATGGACTATCGGGTGATTAAGAATTGATGGAATAGATCGATCAACTGTGAATTCGGTAACTTTCTCGATGAAAAGTTTTCTCTTCCATTTCTCGATGAACTGGAGGATTATAGAAGACATGGACCGGGATAACTTGAACAGGATCCGATACTCAGGAAAAAAAATAATACAACTCTCGGATAACTGAAACCATGGCTAATCCAAATTAAATGTCACGATTAAAAAAATATTTAACGAATTCAATTCCAAATCAGTGCATCTGAAATTTCGCTTAACTCTTTAAGGTCGAAGACTCTGTTTGTTGAAAATGTTTTTTCGCTGAATTGCGCGGTACTTCTGTGTATTGAAATTTTCGAAAACTCCATATTTTTAATGCTTACATCTAATTTAAAACAAACGAGAGTGTGTTAGAAAAACCTTGTTTCGATGCATTACCACGCATGATTATTCGTAAAATATTTCTAGAATGTTCAGATTCAAATCAGAGAAGATTATTTTTTCAATAGCGATTGCACAATATTTGATACCATATATTGTCAAATATTGTGCACTCGACATCGAAGAGCTAATTAATTACGAGTGTGTCGATACCACACAGCTACAATAGAAAGCTTTATTTTTTCACACATAGCGTAGATTACTCTAGCTTTTCGTAATGATAAGTCACTTTCGTTTCTTTTGAGTTTTCCAATTTTGCGTTCGCACATTGAGTCTCGACTAGCAAAATGTAATAAAGATTTGTTAATTTAAAAGACCCTTCAATCCAAGCCCGGTTTATTACTGAAACAATGTATGACTATGAATTAGCTTATCTTTAGGTTTCGAAGAATCGTTATAAAATACTTCTAAGAATCGGTAACGGCGAAGAGTTTGAGTTGATATTGAACAGATGAATATTGGTATCCGTTAATCCATCACGAATGAGCGACCGGTTAAATAAATCAGACAATCACGATAAAATGCATTACCGATAAGAAAGAAAAACAGATATGTGAAGGAAGAAAGCTTTGATCAACGAACGCCGAGAAGTCTCGATTTAATCATCTCTGCAAGCAGAAATAGAAAATAGAGAGAAACGGCTGTCCGCAACGGCGTTCAGCTATCGGTACCGATCGGAACGAAGTCTCCAACCACCTGGAAAACCCGAGACTGAGATTCCCTTCTAGCCGTAGATAAGCGAAGTATGTATGAGAGGAAGGAGCGCGGTTTAGCTTCTTCCGAGCGGGCACAGAAATCCCGCTCTCCCGAGAAGATCGCGCACGCGTGGGTGTAAGCGATAAGTTAGTTTCGAATCGCAATCTCGCCACATTGCCAAGGTCATCGTCGTCGTGGTTGTCGTAGCCGTCGTGGCTGGGCAACCGATAGTGTGCCACTTCGACTGACTCGGGCGGAGCGACGATCGCGGCGGCGGTACCGGCGGCACCGGAAAAATCGGCAGCGGAAGGTACGTCCGAGAGTCGTCGTGGTGTACGGCACAAAGCCCGCCGACGATCTAACTCGTAAGCACGGAACGAGCTCGTTTAGCCACACTATAAATCAGATTTATCCTCTAGCTACCAGTACACTTTCATCTCGGTCGATTGGTACCGACGAGTTTGCAACTATTACACAGCTTCTGCTTACTTATCTCGGCTTCTGCCCGATTAGCCTCGGCATACTGTGGTTACGGTGATGGGCGTATGCTGTGTGAGGTTGCCGAACATAGTATCGATATAGGTATGTTGGGTGTACAAATAGATGTCTACTTTTATTTTCCGCGCCCTCGTCCACCGTCCCAGACATCGTGGCAACCACACCGCGTCTACCGAGCGAGTCAATACGGAATTGAGTGAACGGTTCGTACGCGACCCACTGACCAGTGGGCGAAGTGTTCACTGATATGATCGATATTGTTTGGCTATTTTTTAAATATACCTTATCATTTCTGCGGAACATATCAGCTATGAAGACGATAAGTGTGTATCTTTATGAGCTCAATGTGGTCGAAGGTCTAGTTTGTTCTGCCGAAACAATTTTGCGAGATCGAATTCTGGTGCGACTAATTTTAAGTGTATTTCTTGTAGAAACGCGCTCAAGATTTCTCACTGTGCGACAAACTTTTATTTGTACACTTTTTTAAAGTACTCCTGCGACAAGCTCCACATATCCTCCGTATATCCTCTATACACGTTTTCAACCACCGATGGTTAGTTTTTATCTCATTCGACTACATGAGATAATGGAAGCACCGCTGGAAGTACCGTAACACTGTTTCTTTGCTCGCTACCTGGGTGTGTGTCTGTTTGCGAAGCAAACTAACTTTTATCAGACTTTTGATAATTTTTCATCACTTTTTCATAGTTTCAATTTTTTTCGCATTTTAATTGAATTTCCGTAAAGGATTGGTGAATTAATTTGAAATTCAATACCAAAAGTAAATTTCGTCCGTACGTGGACGTACTGCAAACTGAACTGCTATCCAAAGTCTCGTCGAAAAGTTTTCGTGTTTTCGGACGGACCAGAGAGACAGGCCTACATACATTCGTACAGAAATGGGAAAATACTTTTTCTGCGTTCTCGGACATGTAAAACATGTTTCTAGATCGTAATCTGGCAGTTTAATTTTTTTATTACTATACTTTTTCTCCTTCCATATTTCCTACGTGACGAAAAACTGAAAATTAATGGCAACTTGAAAATATCCAAATTATATGAATAGAATGCGAACAGTTATTCTCGAATTACCTTTTCCGATTTTTTATTTGTGTAATCGTTTTTTCGTTGGTAGGGTATTTTATAGTTTGAGACCTAAAAAAAAGAAATACTTCTGACCTTGGATGCATTTCCAGAATTCACAGCGTTAACAATAGTCGCAAATTCCAAATAGTCTTTTTTCATATCAATTTATCTGTCTTATAGTCTTTATTTTTTATCGATGTTCGTATGTGGCATTTTGGCTGCTCAATCGGAGTATGTCGAAAGCATTGTCGACCCGGTCGACACGTGACGTCCACCAAAGATCACTCAGCAATTTTACTGCAACTATGGCAGTATCTACTTCAAATCAATGTGTTATTTCAGTACTCGTATATAGAACGAAACTCTTGCAATAAGTCTGAACCGGGAAACGGAAATATTGCAATCGTCATCGATCACCTACGTCTTCAAATTAGCTTCGATAATTTTTTTAGATGGAATACCTTGAAGATGTCGCACGACTAAAATCAAAGGGACGTGTTTTCTGTACGTAAGAATAGAATATAAGGAATATAAGTAAGAATGGAATACCTTGAAGATGTCGCACGACTAAAATCAAAGAGACGTGTTTTCTGTACATAAGAATAGAATATACGTCCTTCGGATTTGAATTGCACGACATTTCCGTGGAAATGATTCTTTTTACTTTTTTAAGGAACCAATAAGAAGACTCCGAATGAAATTATCACGCGGATAGATGAACAGAAAGTCTAATTCCCATGTTCCTCGAATATTTAAATTAACACTGCTAAAACTTTGCGACTTACCGCGTTCGTGATATCAGCCTGCATCTCAGTGACATTGTCCATTCCCCTAACCTTCACTATATCTTCGTCCTTTTCATTGTCCTCGTAATCCTCGTCGTAGTCCTGCTCGAGACTCTTGGTTTTGGTCTTGGTCTTCGCGGAGGGTTCGTTCAATTTGGCGTGCACTTTTTTTTTCTCGACTTCCCTGTTACCCTTCCAGCTACCAGGATCGCCGATCGAGTTTGAGAACTTTT
>CAKOFT020000041.1:0-214643 GCA_933228735.2 Amblyteles armatorius | reverse complement strand
AGTCAGCCGTTAAGCAATCACAGGCGACTCGGTAATTAGAGCATCAACTCGAGAATTACCGAGTCACATATGCCGAAATAAAAACATGCTCCAAATCCCGTTCTCGAAGAAGCGAGGATTTGGAAAGATAATCGTTTACTGACCATACATAGATCTAGGCAATATTAAGCTGACGTACCTGCTCTCTCATCGATATATAAGGGATCGAGAGCAGGCACTCGTCAGTCTCTCCGGAACTCCTGATTCTCACGGTTGACTATACGGCTACACCTCGAGCAAGGCTCAAACTCGATAATTGGGTCGTGCAAAGTGTAAACCCTTATCGTGAAAGATTAACGCTGGAGTGTCGTTAATCGGGAAGGTGAATTAAGCGTACAGAGTGTATCAGCGATTGGTAATACAAAAGGACAGACGTAAGCATAAATAGAGCTTTAACGAATAAACTAAAGTATCAATGGATGCCATATAAATAGGGCAATATCCAGACAGTGGAATAATCAAGCATTAACGATAAAGCATCGAAAGATAAACTAATAAAGCATAAATCGATAAAATAACAAAGCTTCGAGTGAGCTTTAACCAAGGGGTAAAATCAATGTCAAGTTCAGCGTTGATTGTACCCTGTTCGGGCAAAAAGAGAATCTTAATCGAAGGTTCCTGGTAAGCATTGTTATATAGTGAATATAACAATGCAACCCTTGTAAAACTTCGACAACATAAATGTTTGTTAAACATATTAAATATCTAAATATCTCATTGTATAAATAAATATTGTTAATTGAATAAATCTATATTTGTACTTCACTTGGGGTCCAACCCCTTACTGAGCACATCCCCAAACCCTCCGAGCTAACGGCTCGCGCACAGACCTCAAATTAGCTACCTGAGTTTCTGCGGCATAACACAGCTATTCTATGACGCACCGTCATCAAAGTTTTCAAAGAATAATTAAAATCTGTACAATATTGGTTGAAATAAAAGCGATTTATTAAATAGTCACTCGAATATGTTGAAAATTGAGCGCCATTTTCTGCGATATTTTTTCAGAACTCCACATTATTCGTTGGCTGCCCGATCCCGGTGTACCATAACCTTAAACGCACGAAGTATAATACGTAATCGTTTAAATAAATAATAATTATTATTATTATTAAATAAAAAATATAATAAAAAAAATCGTTAATGTAATCGCTTGCTTCTTTTTCTAACATTACTAGCACGTCATTCAATGTAATTGTAATAATAATAATAAACGTTCGCGAGAAGAAATTGAAATAAATTGATACTACAACATTTTTGTATAAAAAAAGACCAATGATAGCTACTACTGCTGTAGCTACTATTTCTGGCATACCTACTAACATAAGAATATGCCATAGTTGACTGAAATAAATGCCATGTGGGTACCCAGTAACTAATTTTGGCACCAGGTTTAATTGTTAGAGATTACCAAGAGGCAAACTTTAACAAGTATGAAAAAAAAAAAATGAAACTCCCGACTACAAACTAGTCGTTATTTTAAAGAATTTATTCGTAAAAAAAGTATTGAAAAACTGTTAACTATTTAAAAGTTAATCTTACAAAAAAAAGTAAGAATAAAAATTAAAACAAAAAAAATCTTTAAAAAAAGTACAAAAAAAAAATGGTGAATAAAAAGTAAATTCAAAAAGGATAAAATAATTCATGTATGTAACAATAATTAATATTGTCAGTAAACTAAAATAGTAATAATTAACAATAAAGAATAACAAGATAATTAATTCATCGTAATGACATCAATGCATTCATAATCTTTGCTACAGCCGGGAGACGTCTTCCCTCACAACGCAGTACTATAGCCTATCTTCGCGGTCACGGAGTGCATTAAATTTACAGACGTCTCCCGACTGTAGAAAAGATTATGAATGAATTGATAAAATTACGATCAATTAATTATGTTATTATTCTTTATTGTTAATTATTACTATTTTTGTTTACTGACAATATTAATTATTGTTACATACATGAATTATTTTATTCTTTTTTGAAGTTATTTTTTATTAATCATTTTTTTGTACTTTTTTTTGTAAGATTCATTTTTAAATAGTTATTTTACTCGACAAATCTGCATGAGGTGATCGCGTTGGCGACAACTACCGTATCTCATACTAAACCAAAGCGAAACCCGAGCTGAATTACTTCGGTCGATGGTTCATTGGCTACAATTTGTTATACGCCTACATATTCCCCCTACACTCATTTATATATCCCCCATCCATGTTTTACCGCGAAATAACTCCTTGACGTTCGGCAAATGACCGAAAGTAGTTTCCCGCAGCTCAGAGGCCTGCATTCGGCTTTCTGAGTAGAAACTACATAAATTATAAAAAACCTATAAGTAGTCGAGCGAAAGCACAGATTGTTACTCGATGTCCTCTTGGCTACAGAATCATGAAGGGTTATAAGTATTAAAACTGATTCCTGGAGTATTTTGAGATATCCTGTCCCTTTCCTCTCCTGCTCAGGCGGACGTGCTCTCTTTTTGCCCCCATTCCTTGGTCGCGAAAGGTAAGTTGCCCCGTTTATTGCACTGACCACCCCCACTTCTTGGTCGGGGTCGCCCTTGCTAACCGGGACTGCTCCCACTTCTTGGTCGCAGTCTCGTTACTACTCGGACTGCCCCCACTTCTTGGTCGCGGTCAATCCTTGCTCCTCGGATTGCCCCCACTTCTTGGTCGCGGTGCTCAACTTGATTCTTTTATTTCAAGCTGACCAAGCTCGGCCAGCTTGAATGCCATCCCCAGGTAAAAAACTAATTAAGAAGAAGGCAGCCGCACTCCAGCGAGCATCCATTCCTAGTTACTGACCGGCCCTGGTGGACATTACGAATCCTGAGCACGTGGTTCCATATATACCTCCTCCCGGCCTGCATCCGCAAGATCCTCAACGCTTGGGATTCCAGTTACCACGGCCGGTAAAAAAGATCGTCGCGCGGGTGCCGCTCGCCACCAGCTCCGTGTCCTATGAAATCCCGGTACGGAAAACACGCTTCCGCTGCGACCAATCGGGCCTCCCCGCGGAACTAACCCACTACACGAGTGCCCGATAAAGGAGATCCCTGCTCCTGCCGTACGAACGGGCGCCCGGATCGTTCCTCCTCAGAGCTATCTTCGCTCTTTTCTACCACCGACCCGTAGGACCATCCAGCTCGAGGCCCACCGACCAAGGGGTAAAACCCGAAAAAACCAATCGGCCCTTTACAGGGCCAACACAAGCAATCCAAACAAATGTCCCTAGGCACTGTCGACGCGTTAACAAATTTGTTTCGATTTTCGGGGGACCGGAATATCGAACTCACGATTTTTTAGATCGTCTTCTTCGAAATGGAAGGTGATGAGTTTGGTACTGGACCAGCTGGATAAGGTGTGGAGGCCGGGATTTCACGCCACATGAGCTCGATTCGAGGAGGCATCGGGATCGCTGATCCCTCTATAACGCACTCTCCACAAAGGAGGATCGACGGTGATGATACGATAGCGTTAGTGGCATGCTTCGGAACATGGCGGAAGAGAACTAGGGAAGTCAAAGGAGTTCTTCATTCTTGTAATTCGGAGACTAAAAGTCAATCCGACGTTCAAGGCCGAATATTATTCTCCGACTGTGAACCTATTATGCTCACAGACCCGTATACCGAGACATGCGTGCTTACGCAGTCTAGAAAATAATACGACGAGGCTCCATTTGGTATTACCTCGAAGAGGGTGTGCTGGATTTGTGAAGATGGGAAAGGACCTAGAGGGAGAGATAGGTAGAGCCTCGGGGAACATTTGGCTTGCGCCAGAGCTTCGCCGACTCGCCATCTCGTGGAAAGCGGAAAGTCCCGTTACCGTATGTAATAGGATATTATGCCACAAAGGAGGAAAGTTCGTCTTTTCAGTGAGTGTGAAGTTTGATGCCCGAGCCAAGCGAGAGCAGGAATTCACACGAGGTGAAAATGCACTTCCTCCTTTGTCAAATACGATGTTTTTTTCCCGACTTCGTTGAAATAACCAAATTTCTTGCGTCGCGAAAACGTGATATTCGCAAATGACCATTACTCCCCGGGAGTAATAGAGCTTCCTGAGGGAGTAATGAGCCCTATTATTCCCTAGGGAGTAATGAAACTGTACTAGGCATGCGCACAGATTAGTAATGATCGTCCGTCAATAATAGGCTATTTTCCGCCCGTATTGCAGGCAAGGAATGTGGCTATTTTAGCGAAGTCGGGAAACGAAGCTGTTATGTATCGTCGATATTTATAACTAAATGTCAATAATCACACTGTGACGTTCACCCTAGGCTATGCCCCGGGCTAGAGCCGGCCCTGAGCGACGCGACACAGGGCACCCAAAGGACCCCCACTCGACACGCCGATGATAGAACGTTCTAGAACGTTCGACAGCGTCACCCCCACGCGAGCGCTCGCGGCGCGCGCCGAGAGCGCGCCGCCTCGGGGGAGCCCACTATTGGGGACTCGCGCTCGTTAGGGAGGGGGAGAGAGCAGCCGGTATATAAGGCGGTGCACAGCACCAGAAAGGCAATTATTATTTCTCGACGGTGACGAAGAGGAGGTAATTCAAACCCCCCTTTCCTACTGGTCCTGGTAGCTTGTGGTGACATGAGCATATCCAGTGTACCATTCAAGAGACTAGGAGTTACCGGTGGCGACGACGGTTATCCTAGTTTTCTGATCCCCGTAGCTTAGGACGAGGGAGGTAACCCAATGGAATGGACCCAGAAGCGAGCACCGGTGGAGGTGGTGGCAGGTGGTGACGCCTCTCCGCGCAGCTCTCGTGGAAGCAGAAATCTTTGCCGAGGACCCAACCTTAGGCAAGCAGGAAGGAGTATGGGGATGATTCCCCATATGGCTCCCCGTAGATGCCGGCACTAGGATCCGGTAGACAGTAGGGCAAGGATAGACCGAACAACAGGTCAGGTAGAAGTAAACCGAGAATAATTGGCCGTGTTTCCCTCCTGAATAATTTAACTAAATCAAATTTCTTTCGTTTAGTAATTTCATTAAAATGTCCACGGTTGGCAGATGCGTCGTTGTATCAAAAATATTATCAGAAAGTCTTGCTATTATCAAAGCCAAAAATCATCACTTGTTTAAACTCGCAATAAGCCATTATTAAAGTTAACAATAGGCTTTAGTAGAACAATAATATTTTTTGGTTTTGCGATCAGCTATTCAAGTTCAACCATCGTTGCATCAAAGGAAGAAGAAGATCAACTACAAAGGAAGAAACTGAATGTATCATAATTTTTCGAAACATTTCAATAAACAATCCATTTTTCAGGTGACCGATTGCCTACAAATATTTCTCGCTCGTCTTGAACCCAACGTCCATAGGTCTCCTGGTGAACAATGTCAGGCCCAAAACGTGGAACGTTACAACACATACTACTACTATTCGAGGTGGTCTTTATGTGCATGTCGATACAAATTATAAGATTACTATGATATCAAGAGACCCACGAAAGCAACTAATGAATGTTCTGAAAATGAGGCGAGTGTGACGCAGTCGTGTGCAGTGAACTCGCTCAATTCTGAGCCTCTTAATACGGACGTAGCACGAAATTCCCGAAAATCTATCGCCTTTGAAAGCGAGTTCGATCAGAAATGCGCTACTAATCACTTAACACCAGTGTCTGACGAAGGTTGAAGCTTTTCTAGCATTGTCACCCAGTACCTACTAACTAGCGATTCCCTCACTTATTTTATCATTCAAAGATCTCAAGCTGTAAACAGTAACGTTACTTAGAACTGGGATGACTTAAACTTGTTCGTCTATGAAGTCCCGGAGGTTGAAAACAGTAAACCTGAAACGATTTTACGCAAGACCAGCAATTCAGAAATTTGGAATCATTCGATTCTGAAATATCAGGGACCTCTGAACACTGAAACTACAAACGATCTGTCGTCGATTACATCTAAACATGAAACGTGAGTTATTAATACGGAAGTACGACATGAATAATTTGTTAAACTTGTTTCTGAAATTTTTCTCTGTCTTTACTTGACTTTACGACGAACAATATTGACGAAAATCCTCCCAAGCTTCGATCATCGGACATGAAAGTCAGCAAAGGTGATGTATATAAAAAGGTTTTACCTTCCCACACATTAGCAAACAAGAAACGATCATCTTCAATTTTTTATATTATCCTTCTGTTGTAGATGCGGCATACTTTGGTGATGAACCTGATGCAGCTGATGGTTCAACGGAATCCGAATGAATGACTCCGATGATAGCACTGATACGGAAAAGGAACATTCGATGCAAAATACGAGTAGTGTAAGCGTGCGCAATGATTCTTCGAAATCCAACAACGCTATGATGGATTTTGATGCGTCACTTTTTGTGAATAAAGTTGGACACTGAGTAACGGATAATACTAATATGATAAGTAAAGACTGTCGAGGATGGCAATAAAACTGGCTGACGCACATATTGCAATACGGAACAAGCGTAAATGCGCCGCCATGTTGCCAGAAAATATTTTCAAGAAATTCACGTCGTAGAATTTTTAAGCTACCCCGTAGGATCTAAAGTACGGAATGAAGTAATGGATCGCATTTGCAAACGTGGGCAATTCGACTTTTATACCAATAGAAAGGTGAACAATGGGGAGCGTACAGGAAAAAGATGGTCAAACGCAAAATACGCTAGAGCGGCAGTTGATTTCGCCACGTGCCCATCTTGTGTCGCTGATTATGCGAAGCATTCTCTCAAGAAACACTACCGAAGATGCGCGAAAACAAAATTGGAAAAGCCACGATCTTTATTAAAGATGTCAAAGAACCCGTGAAGAAATTGGTTAGGGAGTCCCGACTTACGATCGGATTCCAATCGGGATTTGTTAGGGATTCCCCAAAAAGGGCGTCCTCGTAAGAATCCAGACGGATCCCGGTTTGGAAGTTAAAATTGGCCATCAGCGCCGCTAGGGCTGTTGCAGGGACATCCTAAGCAGGGCGTCCTAATAAGAATCCAGACGTACCCCTATTTAAAAGTTAAAATCGGGCATTAGCATCGCTAGGGCTATTGCAAGAACATCCTAAGCAGGGGATCCTTACAAGAATCCAGCTGGACCCCGATTTGAAAGTTACAGTCGATTATCAATGTAGCTAGGGTCGTGTTGCGGGAACACCCTAAACAGGACGTCCTTATTAGAATCCAGCTAGATCCCGATTGGAACTGTACTCCTTCCCCAACTTATAGTCAGCTTTTGTTAGGAAACTTTTATTTTCAGATCTTTTCAATAAGACACCCATTGAACTTTTTAGTGTGCAAGCTGCTGCATCCATTTAACAACTCGACGAGATTAAGAGTCATACGAAAATTTGTATTAACTTTAAAAAATTAAACAAAATTCACTTATTGTCAATTATCCATTATCAACTAATTAGTGATAACAAAGAAAAACCGCAAATCAATTCCGGCTCAACCAATTGTTAATCAATTAATTGTTACTCAAACTGTTATATAATAATGCGTAACGGATTGTTAACTGTTAACTAATTCATAATCTGTGTAACGGCTCCAGCCTCTTTCGCATCAATATCATCTTCGCGGCGATATTATTTTTCCGCTGCGTTTTAATACGCAGAAGCCCAGCAGGTTATCTGCATCCGGTCTCACGGCTTAGAGCCGTGAGAAGGGCCTTATCGCGAGCGTTGCGACTGTCCGTCGCGACTTTGTTGCGGGGTCCGAGGCCCTCAGCCTCGCACCTCCGAGCATCAGTCCAGCTGTAGCCTCCTAACGGTACACTCTCCCGAATATTACGCTGCGACTAATAAACACGTATTTTACCTCGGACGTACAAACAATCTTTCATACCCGCAACCAACCATCCGTTACATGGTGTCAGAAGCGGCGGACTAAATAAACACGCTCACACAATATTTTTTTTCTCAACTCTTTCAAGAAAACAAAAATTTTGAATTCTCAAAAAAAAAAAAAAAAAAATCAATCGGACTCTCGTGCTTGAGCCGCACTTGCATGAACACAAAAAAAAGCGTGAAAAAAAGTGAACAACAGAGAAAAAACAAAAAACCACAGTGAAACAGTGAAAAAAAAAAGTTGAAAATTGAAATTTTCACATCGCTTCCTCATGAGGTTCCTTTATTCGCGAAGCTTCTTTCATGAGGAAGCATTGTCTGTATTTTTGGCTTCCTCGTAGAGGAAGCTTCGCGAATAAAGGAACCTTATGAGGAAGCGATATGAAAATTTCAATTTTCAACTTTTTTCAACGTCAACGTAGAGTTTTATGCAAAACGGTTGACCGGTTCAGGTTCAGCACGTAAAAAAATATTCCATCGTCACGTTTCACTTTGTCGAATTTGCGTTTGGCGCGAAAAAATACACGGAAGTGTGCGCTACAGAATTTATTTTTGCCCTTTCAATTTTTATTCCAGTATTTCTAGTGATGCCTCTTTATCTAGCTTTTTAATCCCGTCATATCCATCGTCTTGTGTACGTCTTGCTGTGGATCACGATAGGCACCTGGGTTTTTCCGCGATGCCATCGTAAAGCAAAGAAATCGTTGTTTAAAAATACCTAAAATCATTCATTTTTGCAATTTTGGCTATAAAAATGCCTTGCAAACTTTTTGGTTAGTTGTCGCTCCGAGACTGTAATTCTATGTATTTTTTCGCGCTGATCACGAATCTGACACTTATTTTATTCACAGATGAATATTTGATAAAAAAAAAATGCGTCTTGAAAAAAAAAATTGCATGAAATTCAAAAAATTCAAAATGACAAAATTTAAACGGTTCGATCAATTTTCTTGAAATTTCAATGGGATCCTCGGGTGATCAGATTCTACGTGTGTACGCATTTTTAGCCCGACAGCTAAAAAATTGCGAGCGCTACAGTGCGTACAGACATTTTCGAAGAAATTGAAAATGGCGTACAAAAAAAACAACTGACAATTTTTGGACGAAATTTTACAGAAACATTGACTATTAACCACACAAGCTATGTGCAAAATTTCAGCCGGATTCGTGGAGGCGTTCTCGAGTTATAGCGGTTTGAATTTTTCGCTTCCGATTCACACACACGCACACGCACACGCACACGCACACGCACACGCACACGCACACGCACACGCACACGCACACGCACACGCACACGCACACGCACACGCACACGCACACGCACACGCACACGCACACGCACACGCACACGCACACGCACACGCACACGCACACGCACACGCACACGCACACGCACACGCACACGCACACGCACACGCACACGCACACGCACACGCACACGCACACGCACACGCACACGCACACGCACACGCACACGCACACGCACACGCACACGCACACGCACACGCACACGCACACGCACACGCACACGCACACGCACACGCACACGCACACGCACACGCACACGCACACGCACACGCACACGCACACGCACACGCACACGCACACGCACACGCACACGCACACGCATTATACATCCTGACATTTTTTCTAAATGTGATTTTTCGATGTTTTGGAACATTCTGAACACGTTTTCATTAAAATCTCGAAATTTTTTTTTTCACCTTCACAAAACTTCCTCTATGAGGAAGCAAAAAGCTTACCAACAGTGAAGAAAATACAGCGATCAACAAAAAACCGACAACAATAATACAGTGAAAAAAAGAAGGAGGAAAACCGAATAGTGACACAAAAAAATATATACTCATTCGACCAAGCGTAGACGAGCCTAGCTCGCACGACACAGACAGTAACACAATAATACGATGCAAAATAAAAATAAAAACACCGTCTCGCCGTCGTGCTCAAGCATGGCTCGCACTACACTACGCAGTGAAGAAAAAGAAATAAAGTAAACTACTAAACAAAAAATACAGTGGACAATTGTGATACACAAAAAAGATGAAGTAACATAATAAAAAATAAAAAAAACTACAGCGAATACAACTCGGTGATTAACAAAAAAAAAACCAAAACCCGTGCTCGACCCTAGCTCGCACGATACTGTAATAGTGGACAAATGAACAGTCACATACAGTAAAAAAAGGCACAGTAAATAACACATTAAAAAACACCTCATTTCGCCAAAAAATAAAAACAAAATTGAGACAATGAGAACCTAACAAATAAACACATTCATGAGTATATGTGGTGTATGAGTACGCTGAGACATGCTCTGACACGCGTATTTTAATGCAACAAAGAAAAAACTAAAGACGGCAACTTTTTACTTATACTAAAAAAAAATCGCATGGAAACAATCACATCCCAATATCAATCAATATCATTTTTATTTATTTCATTTTTCTTTCTCCACTTTCTCAACTAAGCCATTGTCTACCTTTTTGGCCTATACAGGGTGACAATTATAAAGTGGCCACCTATTTTTTAAGGCACTTGCGGGGTGATTGGAATGGATTTAGGGTGCGATTCTTGAACGATTTTTCAAGCCCTCTTCGATGGCGTAAAAATTTTTCCGCAGAAATGCATAGTTTTTAAGGGGGTAAAAAAATTTATTCGAAATTGTTGGGTAATTAAATTCTCAGCTCGTATTAATAAAGTTGATAAAAAGCTGAATACAAAACACTCGGGGGCCGCTTGATTTAAGTGAATTTTCATAGAGATAATTAATTTCAAAGTCGGTGCTTTAAGCGAAAGATCCACGGCTAACACAAGGAACGACGGAGACGAACCAACGTTCCCACCGCGCATGCGCCTCGAGCCTCGTGAGCCAGCTGAACTCGCGGCTGTCACTGAGAGAGACCACGACGGTCAGCTAATATTGTATTGAAATACAACGGCATCAATATTAGTTGGGGTAAGAGTAGTGAATATGACCCACTCTTATTAATCGGGTCATATCCACTGCTTTTACGCTAAAAAAATTTTTTATCGTGCAAAAATACGGAGTAACGAGATGATGCAATTTCATTTAGGTCATTGTCCTGATAAATGGTCTCGAGGTTAGAGCGATTGCTTGGAGATTCGAAGGGTCGGGGTTCGATTCCTTAATGAGCAATATTTTTTTATTTTTTTTTAATCTTTCGGCGTTTATTTGCACTTTTTCGGCGGACTTCGCCCGGCTCTCCAATGATCCTGCAGGTAGACATCGCGAAAGATGTCGACAAAACCGGGATCATTAAACAATTAATATTTTCCTTATAAAGATAACTCTTATCGGCTGGGTGCGGGGCTTGATCAGAACTCGTCGTTTTGCTCGTCAGGAAGTCCCCATCCACTCATTCTTTTGGCTTAAAAATCTCGTTTGTCGACCAACCACGGGATCGTCCCGGGATCGTTCCGGGATCGTTCCGGGATCGTTCCGGGATCGTTCCGGGATCGTTCCGGGATCGTTCCGGGATCGTTCCGGGATCGTTCCGGGATCGTTCCGGGATCGTTCCGGGATCGTTCCGGGATCGTTCCGGGATCGTTCCGGGATCGTTCCGGGATCGTTCCGGGATCGTTCCGGGATCGTTCCGGGATCGTTCCGGGATCGTTCCGGGATCGTTCCGGGATCGTTCCGGGATCGTTCCGGGATCGTTCCGGGATCGTTCCGGGATCGTTCCGGGATCGTTCCGGGATCGTTCCGGGATCGTTCCGGGATCGTTCCGGGATCGTTCCGGGATCGTTCCGGGATCGTTCCGGGATCGTTCCGGGATCGTCCCGGGATCGTCCCGGGATCGTCCCGGGATCGTCCCGGGATCGTCCCGGGATCGTCCCGGGATCGTCCCGGGATGGCGAGAGATTCGGCGAATGTATCTCGATAAGCGAGCACTATCGAGGTGGCTTGATGTTCATTTGTCGGAGTAACAAATGAGAATCAGGTTACGAGAGGCAATTGTTATCGTGATACGAGATTCATCACAAATATGGAGGCTACACGGTTGCGCATGCACGCAGCTCTCGCAATCGTGAATTATAATTATACGGCTGCTGTGCGAGTTTATCGGCAAACTCATGGTGACCCGACGCCCTCACGGCAAAGTTTTCGGCGGCTACACAATACAATTCGTCGATATGGTGCATTGAAAGCCCCGCGACGGCAGCGAGCTAGGACTGTCAGTGACCCCCTGAGAAGACCAGTCTTGCGAGCGATAGAGCGAACCCCAATTCAGAGCGCACGAGGTCTTGCGAGGAACTTAGGTAAGCAAATTAAGCGATGCAAACTGTCGATACTGATATTATTATCGTTCGCCTAATGCGTCAATGGCAATGGCATTACGAAATGGTTCAAAACTTTAGGGTTTCACGGGAATGTCCTGTTAATCGCACGAACTTTATCCTGTAATAGGCGCAAATCGTGAAACGGTACGGAAGATCGTGAGGTCAGTCAACTATCCGTACAAGCTCAATACTCGACAACAATTGCGTCCCACCGATTATGGAAACCGAGAGAATTTGTGTGTCTGGGCCCTGGGGAAAATTGAAGACGACAGGAATTTTTTCCAGACTGTCCTTTTCACAGACGAAAGCTCCTTTACCAATGTCGGTCTCCCGAATCATCACAACTTGCGTCTCTGGTCGCGAAATAACCCGCAGTGGAATCGCGAGGTGCCGATCCAGTATCGTTGGAAAGTAAACGTTTGGGCAGGCATCGTCGGAGATCGAATCGTCGGTCCATACTTTTTCGATGAAATCCTCGACAGTCGCCTGTATGCTGCATTTCTTGAGGACGAACTTCCCCTCTTACTCCAGCGCATTCCTAGAAACATCCATGACCGAATGTGGTGGCAGCAAAACGGAGCTCCTGCTCACACTGCTCGAAGAGTGCGGGACATCTTAAATCGTCGATTCCCACAACGTTGGATCGGTATAGGGGGTCCGATCACGTGGCCGCCGAGGTCTCCCGATATGACGCCCTGCGACTTTTACTTGTGGGGCGCGTTACATGATGTAATCTATAAAACAGAGCCAACTACCGAAGAAGACATGAGGGAGCGAATCGTCGCAGCATGCCGATCGCTAACTCCACAAACGCTACGAAAAGTCCGCTACAATCTGCATCGTAGATTCGAATGCTGTATCGATAATGGCGGGGGTCACGTCGAACCGGAAGTTAGGGCGCACGAACGACGTTGAAACGTTATAATGTTAATAGAAATCTGGGTGATGCAACGTCAAAGCTCAGAGGAGTTATAAATAAGACACAATACAAAGTGGATAAGACACTTCGTATTGTGTCTTATTCAGCCCCCTTCGGTATGCCAGAAGGCATCTAGATATTTTCTAAAACCGTCCGATTGCCTGCACACGACAGTAATTGTTATTGTTGTTAACATTAATTATTTTATTATTATAGTTGTTGAAATACATTTTAATGACAACAATTAAATCGTTGTTTCAATAAGCGTTCACAAGGTCAGAAGTGATTTCTTATATTATCTTTATAAATCGTAGAAAGATTTCTCGCAATCATCTCCGGGGACCGACGCTGAACAGAAGGCGATACATTAAGTATCATTCGCGAACATGGGCTTTCGGTTGTGCCGAGCGTCAATCGCGAATTAAATATTTCAATGCAATTCATTTAAAATCATTGCCGAATCCATTGCCGAATTGCTTATGAAGCAGAAAAAATCCCTTCGATACATCGGGGTGAATTTGAATTATTTAAGCATCAACGTTGCTCATGAGAAAATTGACAGAAAAAAACAACAATTTCCGATTGTGAATGGGGCCGAGATGGGAGGAATAGTAAAATCCTGGCTGCCCCCGTGAGATATGATTATTACATATCCTCGCTCGTAGGCCCTTTTGTAGTGCGTTCTTGGCGCTGCTTCGCATGTCGCAGCCACGATTTGATTTTGTCATCAATATCGACGGTTCTCATTTTTTTCCCAGCACTATCCGATTTCACAGCTCCTAGAGAATTACATTATGTAATATTCATAGGTCCGGTAAATTGAAGAGCAATTGGTGGGACAAAATCTTACGTTTTACCACTTTCGCTAGAGCAAGGTTCGAAAACGACTCCTTTGAATACTTGCCGGTATAATTGTAAGTGGTTCCGAGATTGTCGGTGAAAAGGATCGAAAGGATTCGAGGGATATACGTTTTGCCCTTGACAGTAACATGCTTCGACAGCTGCTCAATCTATTTTTTACGTTATAAGCATTTAAGTAGAATTTTTAATTGTCGAATTGATTATTTCCACGTATTTTTGTAATTATAGTTTTCGACTGTTTTGGAACATTCTGAACACGTTGACAACAAAATCTTGAATGCTTAAAACGAGTGCAGAGCCTCTTTTACCAGGGAGAAAGTTCATCAATGGTCACCAATATTTTAGTTATTTTTAATTATTTACCAAGGATTTCCTGTAAGATTTGTCGGTGTTGAGGCGTACTTCCATGCCAGCAACGTCGGCAACCGAATTCAACGGGAATCCGTCGAGTGTCGAAATAGAGCTGTCACTGTCAGAGTCGCTGCTACTGTCACTGTCACTGTCACTATCACTGTCACTGTCGTTGTCATTGTTACGGTTATCGACGGTGTGAGCTGTACTAGCGTCTGTCGCGGTTGGATTTTTTTGTTGAGTGCGAATGGCCTCTCGACAGTTCCGCACTTCTTCTTGCAGGCCCTCAATCTTCTCACTCAAACCTGCCAGTGCAGCGAGAATAGCATCGTCGTGATGTTGCGGACGTTCTAATGCACATTAATGAATGTTAATAAATATGTCGAAAAATTAATTTATATTAATAAGTGACTCGTAATAGTTCTGCACAAATTACTGTCGTTCTTCGATGATGTAGATGGTAATGAAGAGGTGTCGCGCAAAATCTCATCAAATTTCGCTCTACATTCTTCATATGAATCTTTAAGAGACAAACCAGAAAAAATCTAATAAAAAATCTGTGTGCTTTTCATAGGTAATTCAGTAATTTAGAAATTGTGGCTCGAATAGAAGGTGTGAAGGGATGAGACTGAATCTGGGGTCTAAATCGTCAAAACAAGTTCGGTCGCTCCCATAGAGACTTTAGACCCCTTAAAAACCCTTCAAGGGTCTGCTGTCGAAAAACCTCTTTAGTAATACATAATACATACCTTAAGGAGTATCTATGAATTATTTCGGAATTTTTTCGGATTGCTAACGATAGCAGGTTGTCTCTATAGTTATTTATACCTCCGGACCCCTTAAAGCATAGCCAAAGGGTCTGCCTTGCCTTATTGTATAGTAAGCATATTAAATAAGATGTGCGATTTTTTTCAGAATTTTATATCAAGCGATTTTATGCGAACCGATTTTTTCTTGTAACTATTGGAGTACCGCGCGCGCGGTGGCCCGCTAGCGGTACGCTGGCCGCAGGCTCGGCCGCCAGCTTTAGCCTCATTGTGAAGGGTTAGACCCAGGTCAAAATTATATGGAATACCTCATAAACGACGTATCAGAATGTTGTTACCGAATAAATGCAGGATCGAAGTCACTAGACAAACAGTCCAGCCCTCTTCAACGGAGATGGAATTCTTTACCGCACTGCTTAATTTTCGCCGATTGCATATTCGTGGCCAGTGGCTTTTTTTCCGGTTCTTCAACAGCCACCCGTCTGGCACCATTTCAAACGTACCGTCTCCGAATTGAACGACGTGGAACTTTCCCATAATTCTTAAACGTTTACGTTTAATGTTTAATCCTAAGCACAAATAAGATCGGCAAGAGCCCTTACCGATATTTTTACCCGTCGCACGCCAGTAAAGAATTTGACGGTTAAAATAAACATCAGCATGTAGCAACGTTCTTTTTTTATAACAGAATATTTTTAATAACGAAACGGTACATGGGATATCATTACATATCCTTTCCGGTCGAAAAACGAGATTTTCGAGCCGAAAGGACGAACTCCCGACGTCCTTTCCGGTACAGTTAAAATTACGAGTGGATGGGGACTTTCTGACGAGCAAAACGACGAGTTCTGATCAAGCCCCGCACCCAGCCGATAAGAGTTATCTTTATAAGGAAAATATTAATTGTTTAAACAATTTGTAGCAAAATTTGAGGATATTCGCTATGTCAATTCCCGGGGACGATCCGGATTTCACGGGAGCGCGAATGATCCCGGTTTTGTCGACATCTTTCGCGATGTCTACCTGCAGGATCATTGGAGAGCCGGGAGAAGTCCGCCGAAAAAGTGCAAATAAGCGCCGAAAGATTTTTAAAAAAAATATATATTGCTCATTAAGGAATCGAACCCCGACCCTTCGAATCTCCAAGTAATCGCTCTAACCTCGAGACCGTTTATCAGGACAATGACCTAAATAAAATTGCATCAGGTCGTTACTCCGTATTTTTGCACGATAAAAAATTTTTTTAGGGTAAAAGCAGTGGATATGACCCGATCAATAAGAGTGAGACATATTCACTACTCTTACCCCAACTAATATTGATGCCGCTGTATTTCAATACAATATTAGCTGACCGTCGTGGTCTCTCTCAGTGACAGCCGCGAGTTCAGCTGGCTCACGAGGCTCGAGGCGCATGCGCGGTGGGAACGTTGGTTCGTCTCCGTCGTTCCTTGTGTTAGCCGTGGATCTTTCGCTTAAAGCACCGACTTTGAAATTAATTATCTCTATGAAAATTCACTTAAATCAAACGGCCCCCGAGTGTTTTGTATTCAGCTTTTTATCAACTTTATTAATACGAGCTGAGAATTTAATTACCCAACAATTTCGAATAAACTTTTTTACCCCCTTAAAAACTATGCATTTCTGCGGAAGAATTCTTACGCCATCGAAGAGGGCTTGAAAAATCGTTCAAGAATCGCACCCTAAATCCATTCTAATCACCCCGCAAGTGCCTTAAAAAATAGGTGGCCACTTTATAATTGTCACCCTGTATATATATGCTATGCTTTTTTATACTATCAATATTCGTGTTTATTATTTTAACTATTCCAGAAACAACTTCCATTTTCTACCCACAAAACCACTCCAAATAACATGCCCAACCCACTAACCACCACTAATCTGATATTTAGAATGTTGCAGGCAATAAAGTATTAAATTGGACAATTTTATATAACAAAAGATTATACTCAAAGGACAAAACGAAGAATCACAACAAAAACGGAACACATACGTGAAGAAAATTTGTCGGAAAAACAGTAATTGGACTTCATCAACGAATAAAACAGGACAAAATTTTTTATATTTAATTACCGTTTTTAACACCAAACGAACCTATCCAACTTAACCAACATCCCCACTAACACGAACAAATAACAGTTTTTCTAGATTGTTACAGATACCAGCATTCACTACCCAAAAATATTCAACAACGAGAGTATACCGGAACAAATCCAAAACCAAGGAAAACAAAATCAAATAAAACCGAATTCGGATGACAACAAAAAAGGATCAATCAACAACCAACGAAATAAAACCAAAAAACAAACACAAAAAATAACACATGTACACTAAAAATTAAAATATTTAAAAAACAAAAACCCCAAAAAATTTTCATTTATATAGAATCACACTTAACAACAATTATTAAATGTAAATTTTGTTCAACATCCGTTGCAGGGGCATCGTTTTCTCTGGAGGGGGAGTGTAACGGCTCCAGCCTCTTCCGCACCAACATCATCTTCGCGGCTCTATTATTTTTCCGCTGCGTTTGACTACGCAGAAGCCCTGCTGGTTATCTGCATCCGGTCTCACGGCTGAGAGTCGTGAGAAGGGCCTTATCGCGAACGTCGCGACTGTCCGTCGCAACTTTGTTGCGGGGTCCGAGGCCCTCAGCCTCGCACCTCCGAGCATCAGTCCAACTCTAGCCTCCGAACGATACACTCTTCCGAATATTACGCTGCGACTAATAAATACATATTTTGCCTCGGACGTACAAACAATTTTGCATATCCGCAACCGATCATCCGTTACATCTGACAGCATATATAATTAATCAACTTCAGTTAATTGATCGTCTACTCATTGTAGATAAATGATTATTTACCACAGTAAGCTGACAAATGTGCCTCACTATATACGAATATAAAAAACGCTTTGCGCTCTCTGCATACGTTCATAAGCATTATTATTATTAGTATTTAGATCGAAAAAAATCATTGTCGATACAATTTTTTTTTGCAACATGACATAAAAACTTTGCATTAATATTAACAATTAAATTAACATTAACATATATGCGTCCAGCTTTGGGCCATCACATGCCTACGACGGTTTAAGTCTCAAAGAAAAAGAAACATTTTCCAAGATCTGGATAGCCGAGTGGGTCAAGGCGCAACGTTTTTACTGTACGACCCAGGGTCGATGGTTCGATCCCCAGCGAGTGACAACATTTAACAGCGTTTTTTCCGGGATATTCTTGTGCCTATCGGTAGAGTAAGTTCATATATACAATTAAACGTGAAAATTACCCCCGAAAAATACAATTCAAGGTACCGTTTACTTAATTTCCAAGTTTTTTAGCTGACATTCAAACTGGATTCTGAGCGGGATTCCAGACCAGGATTCTCGTCTGGAATGCCGATCAGAATTCAATTTGCGACCATTACATCTCACTTCGGGAATCTGACTGGATCCCGAGTTGTAAGTAGGGAGTCTTGTAAGAATCCAGCTGTATCCCTACCCAAATTTCTGCACGGGAAGTTGGTCGGTCGCATTCATCATTAGGCCTGCGATATTCTTCGAAAACGAGTTTTTCCGACGCTGAGAGAAGACACCACAGTGTAAGCTATCTGGTACGACGAATTAGTCATTCTCTTCGCAAACAAGGAGTGTCAAAAATGTAAAGATCCTTATTTCTGCGACATAATTCTGCAAAAATTGCGACAACTCGGACGTTTCCTTATGGAGACAAGAACTCACAATCGAAGAATTCACAATTTTTTCGATGTTTTCTCTCGAAAAAATTTCCGACGGCTAGCGTCACAATTCAATCTATTTGCGGTATCAACCCGAGCGAAACTAGATTTCAAATACCTTCGATTGCCACGACACTGGGTGCACTTATCAAGCAGACTGCAAAGTTGTGTATCACACAACTTAGGTTCATGGCGGAAGATGAATGAAATAAAAAATTAGCTGAACATATTCTGACGTTCTTCACCAACGACTTCACGACTAGCGTCGCTCGGACAGCTGGAGAAACACCGGCTTGTAACAGGCGACAGAAAAAAGTTGAATATCGAAGTCGAACTTCGATATTCAAAAACTGCAAACGTACCTAAGAGATCGACTGAGGAAGTATTATCACAAATAAAACGATAATTTGACCCGTGACGACTGGCTTCAATTAGTGGAAGTGACCCTCACCTCCATTCAACTGTTCAACCGACGTCGAGGAGGTGAAGTGGAGCGAATCCTGATTGAAGATTACGCTAATTACCAAAAGTTTGATGAAAGCGCAATCGGCGATTCGTACAAGAACTTTACACTGGAAGAAAAGCAAGCAGCTCAAACGTACATGAGATTCACGATGCGTGGCAAGCTAAACCGTATTGTGGCCGTCTTATTACATCAAGAGATCATCGTGTGTATACAACTCCTTTTCACATGATCAAAGCGGGAAAGCACGAAAAGTACTGATAGCTGTTTGGCATTTCAGGTTCATTGAAAGGCGATTATAAATACCATCGAGCCTGCGAGGTGATACGAAAACTTGCAAATGCATGTGGTGCAAAAAATCCGTCAACTTTAAGAGGAATGATTTTGAGAAAACACGTGGCTACGATGTGTGTAAACTTTAATTTATCGGAGGGTGAAGTGTCTGATCTGATCAACTTCTTAGGTCATGCAGACAAAATTCACAAGGAACATTATTGACAGCCGATTACAGCCAGGGAAATACTGCACATTTCGAAGTTGTTGGAGGCCGTGCAGGGATAATGATTCTGACGAAAACTCTGATAACGACGACATCGAATAATAAGTTCACGATCTTCGTGTGCAAACGCGGTCACTAACAGTACATTGAATGGACAGCAGCACGAAAATAATATAAACGTAGCGCCCTGCAACGATTTCTCAGATGATGACGACGTTGTCGAGCACGGGGCGAAGAAGCAAAAAAGAAAAAGATCGAGTTAGCATAATTTTTAAAAATTCTTATTAAACAGATTTCGTATTTTTAACGTAAGTTTCGTTTGAGCTTCGCCGTACGTGAAGAGCAATGAAGTCCCTTGGTCTGCAAAAGAAAGGGAGATAGCATTTGAAGCGTTCGGTTCATGTATGACCCCGGCCCACTACCTTTGTTCGCCTTTATCCAACAAGTCATCGCTGCGAATCCGAGTTTTTCAGCGTAACATGGCAGCGATCAAAACGTGGGTCATCAATGAGAGAAAAGATAGTAAATAGTTATAATTTACTCTATGATCTGCAAGAGCATTTATTTCTGGGCCTAGTATGTGGTGCTATTAAATGTGTCGTCAGTATCGCGATTCGCTCTGAATCCACGGGCTTGTAAGACCCGATACTCGTTGGCTCCGAGACTACACTCGGGACGATTACACCGCACGCCAACTTAATATTATGCGGCCGATTAAGTGAAGATGTACAACGGGTTGCACACACAAAATACAAATATTGAAAAACTTCAACAAAACAATTACAGAGATTAACAAGTTGGAGGTTGAGATTCAAGTATTAAAGAAAGTAGAATTGTCTCTTCGGTGTGGACGTTGTGACGGTTGATCTTAGACTGTTTGATGTAGAGAATCTTCCGGGATCGGTGACTTAAGCTTTGCTCGTCTGAGAGGCGGAGTGCTGAGTGTGCAATAATTCCTATTGGTAAAAACTGCAGTGGGCGTTTTGTCTTGTCACCAATCCAAAAAGATTCCCTTTTTTGTGAGTCGCATGACTCATTTATTCGGGTTTTCCTTTTCTCGCAAAAACCGAACAATTCTCACGCCCAAAGAGTCGAGAGTGAACTGGTTCGATTATTTCATTGCGGCTAGGCCGTTTGGCTTTCTTCGGGTTATTACATGGGGGCCTCGCTTCGCATTTTCAAAATGAAATCCCTTTGTGTTAAAAAAGGTTTCAACAAGCGAGGCTGAACCGTTGAAAAGTGTGAACAAAAGTCGCACATACTGATTGAATATTTTTATGAGTGGCACATTTGGCAGCCACATACTGGATGTTTCCAGCGCGAGCTCGCCCAGAGGATTATAGACCCTGCGATGACCCGTCAGGAGAGAAGTAAATGCTCTTACCTGCCGAGTAGCCCTTGGGTATCAATATTGATAATAAATGTAGTATTAGAATGATTGTTCATATAAACTATTACTATCGTTAGATGCTACTTGCGTGATGTTACACGCAACACTAAATAACCAATAAACTGAATTTATAATCTCATCGATACGTTTTTATACTGTTGTACCTTGTTTTTATGATTTCTGTTTAATGTTTGGGTTCATCGATAATTAATCATTGACGCTACGGTCCCCACAATCACCATTGTAATGCGATGGTCTTAATACTCATTACGAAACGGCGGATTTCGATTCGTTGGGACCGTGCTTCTAGGAGCTTTCAGTACCAATTATCAGCAATCATCGCTCCAACGTTCTATTAAGGACTCATTACAAACTTATTTTTACCTATTAAACTTATTATTTCATATTTCGCGTTCTTGCGAAGTGCATCATTTGGTGTATTTTTCCTGGTAAAAGGGACAAATTATTGAGTTTGCTCAAATTTCTTTTTGGACGCCAACATATCAAGGTTTGAGTAGACAGAAAACGGGCAAAATAGTAGTCCGATCGATTCGACATGTAGAAGACATGATAATAAACAGTGTTTTTTGTTTGACATTTAATAAAAATATTTTGTAGCGCGCATGGCATAACCACACTACTAATTTCTCATAAAAAAGGGAGGATCGAGGATGACACTCAGGTGGACGTTAGTCCGAATTTGGGAAACGTCCCGCTTCGCTTGACGGTTGAAAATCGTACCACTGTTTGTATTGAGCTATAAAACTACTATAGAGATAAAAGTAAAAATAATATATTTTATTTATTTATTTTTTATTAACCTTTTTTTATTGTAATTTATTACAACTTACAACAATTTTTTATTTCATTCTTTACAGACTACTTAATTTTATTGTTACAACTTACAATTTTTTATTTTATTATTTTTGTTCACTTTCTCACCTAAACCATTGTCTACGCGAGCGGATCTATGTGCGATCGATAAATTATCTTAACGACCGATAACCTCACCGAAACTGCATCATTTAATCCAATAATGGGCGGGAACTGCATCACACGATGCCTCGCGAACTCAACCACAATCACTGCATCTCAAGAGCGTTATCCAAAACGCATCTCGATAACAGAAAATCGGTAAAGAATTCGGAACCGAATCTGCATGAAATACAGCACACGAGTCAACTAGCGAACGCGCGAAGTGACAGCGCACGAGTCAACTAGTGAACGCGCGAGGTGACAGCACACGAGTCAACTAGCGAACGCGCGAAGTGACAGGTAACGCGAGAGCTCCGAGCTGCCTCGAGGACGACTCTCGGTAGACTGATAAGCCTACGAAGATATTCTAATGAAGCGTTATGATTATTGAGAAATCCTTAGCCAATAGCTACTGCCCTTTCAAACTATTCAAGAGCGTCATTCAAACGGGAACCGAAACTGTAACGCGGTAACTTTGAGATTCTTCGCGATCGCTACTCCTAATTCGGGACGGAAAAGCAAGGCTCTCTCTCTCAACTAAAACACAGCACAAGGTGTCCCAACCTTGCCCGGACCGTACTAAAACCTCCGCCTGTTCTCCAACGTCTTGCATTATCACCTAAGCAGAGTGCCGGGTTTGCACCGGACTTTGACGTATTCGCGACGAAATCCCGTCGGGCTCGCCTCTATTCGTGTTTCTCATTTCTTTGAGACTCTCTCCACCGAATAGTTTTGAGAATCCCGACCTGAACTGAATCTTTTGGAGCTTATCTCAAAGCTAATCACACTCTCTAGCTCATCGGCAAAGTCTAAACTGGATCATAACTTTAACGGGCTTTACTTAGACGAGAGCTGGACGGTACATGGACAGCCGAGGAGCAGTAAATCGGGAGCTGCAACGGGCTAACCGAACTAAATCGATAGTCGTATCCGTAAACGTTAATTTACTTGCATTTTTGTGACGGTGATAAAAAAATCACGTCACAGTACATTCGGTCTCCATATGAACCCTTCCATAAACATTTACAGTACACGACCACGTTTCTCCGATCCTCGGGAACCAATCCAATTAAGCACGACCGCGTAAGTTGGATATCCCAATACCTGCCCAAGTACCTACAAACTGTTTCTTTCCATACGCAGAATTCCTTTTCCGAACGCCGTTACGCTTTGCGTAAAATGACTGTAATGTAAGAAGTATACTCCATGTATTTCGCCGCTCAAGTCATAGTACGAAATTGAATTCTTAATTTGAATATGAAATGCATTCTGTCGATTAACGAAGACCCATCAAAATCCCATTTTATAAATTACGCATTTTATATTTATTTGATCCATGCCTTGCTAAAGTTAACAAGCCTTCGCTCTCCATAGATTTTTCGTGATTCAAATAATTCGATATATTGCTTTCGCATAGACAAAGCTGTGATTTCGTAAAAAAAAAAGAAAAAAAACGAGATTTCTACGTCAGAGTACTTAAAATAGCCTAAGACATCGAGTAATGCAATTATTAGCTGGCGTTTGGGTGTATGTGTCGTGTGTGTGTACGTATGATCATATCCCTTCGTTCGGAAAAATAAGCTTTTTATCAGAGGAAAAATTTGATCAATAATAAAAATTGTTGCATGTTGAGGCTTTTGGACGGAATAGGTTCTCCTTCATGGTAAAATAACGGAATATATCCGATACTCGAATTCGAGAAAATGTAGAGAAGGAAGAATTCATCGATCTTTGTCTCATATCAAACTTGCCGTCGTATTCTCTCTTTATCGGATTCACAGCAGTGACGATTTCTGTAATGCATTGGATTAAGACGGATAATCAATTTATTAACACAGACGGTACAATATACGTTGGCGTAGATCAAGCGCCATTTCCGATCTGAGGTACAGTTTCCGATTCGCTTTCCTTCCGCTCACGACTATCGGCGTGTTTCCATGAATGATTCATAGCCTTAACAATGCCCGCTTACAATCGATTACAATACACTACAATTTCATTCGCCGGTAGCAAAAGGGTAGAAGTCGTTTGTTTCCCCACCAACCAGGTAACGGACCTTGAGAAGAGGCTGAATTGGACTTGCGTGGTCGTCTTTATCGGACATGCGGGGTCGTCTTTATCGGACATACGCGGTCGTTCAGAATTATGTTGTTGGGAGAAATGCGGTCGTGTACTGCATATGTTTATACAGGACAAATATGTTCCCCTGTATATATGGGACAAACCCTTTTTACAATATTTTTTACATGTGTATTGTGTGTTGCATGATTGTCGATTTCATTATTTCTTATTTTTTGCATGCACACTGGCCTTCTGATATTCTTCCGGAGGCTCAATACCTCTACACGTATTTTTCCTTTATTAAATCCACGGAAGTACGGCGAGGTCACCGTCCCTGAGAAAAGGGCTAACGCCTTCACTCAAAAGAGAGACTATTCAATGTTTATGGTTCTCACCGAGCGAACTCACTATTCGCAAGTTGGATCGTAACAATCCTCCACCTCCGAACCCATCCATCGATCATTCGAGACTGTTGCCGAAAGTTCGATTCGCTGACGATCTTTCGGTCGCGTTCACTCGGGACGTTCGAGGATCTTGCGGTTCCGCAGCTCTAAGCATGGATATCGAGTAGTCATCTGCGTGGGACATCGCGTCTTCGGGTGTTGGTAAAGAAAATCGCGGGGAACCCATGCGTTGGGATACGGTAGGTAGGAGTATGGCCGACGATTAACTTTTAGTGGGCAGCAGGTTGGCAGCCAATGATCGGATCTCGACGAATGCCCAGCACTGGCCAAACTGTCGATTGACAAACACTCGAACGCTGAGATCAATAGTTGGCAAAACGCTGCTTACCAAAGTTGAGCCGACGTTGGCCTATCGTCGTAATGATTCGTGTTCGGCGATACCAAGTGGACGTTTGCTCACGACGTCGCAAGACTTTAGTCCAGTACCCGCCAAGCGACGTTCAGCCAATGTCCAACACCAAATATTTATAAACAATGCAATTTTCAAAAAATTTGCACGACTGCTGAATCCTTTTTTATTGTTCCAGATTTCTTTATCATGGTTTTATCTACAGTACTGTGGTGCAGACAGCCTAAGTTTCATCAATATTATATATTAAAGTGTGAATACTGTAATAACGATCCCATCTACACCCTCCTTTTTTCATTCCCTTGCGACCGCCGCACAACTGCAGCTGTCGTGCATACTTTTCCACCCGCCGTCTCCGCTCGTCGCATCGCCGAGCGTTCCTTCTTTTCTTGGACGGATCTGAATGCCTATTCCTTATCTCCCCCTAAAATACACAATCCTTTGCTCGACCATTGCATTCCCTTTTTCTCAGCACTGACCACCTTCCAGGAATCCGAAACATCTGCCTTTTTCAGTATTTTCCGACTCCCGAATTCCTTTCCCACTGTCTGAACTTTCCCACGGGATAGAACTATAAGTACGACCCTCCACCTAGGCCAGCTAATCAGTAAGTCACCGAATTTCTGCGCGTTCACTCTGTACCGCTGCAGCCCTTATTACATAAACGTCTTAAGCAGTTTGCCACAGTGTTTACCGAGTCCTCCCGTTCTAATACCGCGTTCTGTGGCCGAGTTGGCTGCCCTAAAAACTAAATAATATGAAAACAGCCATCCGCAACATCACAATACAAAAATGAAATAATAAAATTTAGACAATTTAAAGCAATTGCTAAGTTAATATTAGATAGAGATGCAGTAGATATGCTGCTTTTAAATAAGATTCAAAACAAAAATCTTCAAGGTGAGCATAGCCGAGTGCGTAAGAGCGTGGACTAGTAGTCCTGGGGTCCCGGGTTCCAGCCTCCATTACGGACTAAACATTTTATTCTGACGTTTTCAATGTTTGAAGATAAAAAAACTATAAAAAAGCAATTGTAGGAGGATAAAATAGCACTTAAAAGTCGCGCAGAAAAAAAAAAAAATTGTATTGCATATTCATATTTTCCATTCAACGTTGGCCAGACATCGGCAGCCAACATTGCGGCAACGTCGTTTGATGACGTAGGGCCGATGTTATAATCCCAACGTTTACTGATAGTCGGGCCTACATTGGCGACAAGAGTCGGGTCGACTTTGTAACTCAGGCGGTCATAGTTGTTCCAACGTCAGCCGGGCTTTAAAACCGCACCTGCGTATTCTCGGACCAGATATGTTGATTCAAAAGGATTTAAGGACTTCGTAATGTTAACAAACAAACCCACATACTTCCAGAATATTAAGGCAAAAACAGTTTATTGTACTCGACTCGTTCGACCGACCGTATTCTGTATCGATACTGCGCGCGCAACTTCGAGATACATGTATGCGTCTCTTGGAACCGTTCGTTGAAATCTGTCATCGTTCACAGGCCCACGAGCCATGACCTGAGTAAGAGCTCGTCTAATTAATACTGTTACGTCTCGATCAACAATTTTCACTCCATCTCGGTCAAGGAGAATTTACACCCTTTCTTTACACGTTATTCGGATGGTGCTTTATCGAGGATTTGGCCCTGTTCTGAACCAAACGTTTCGGAAAATAATTCGGTTTAGGGTCTAGATTGTATATATTTGATATTGAAGATGTTTTATTCGCGGTTAAAAACTGGAATTTACCAGATTTTAAGTGACGATTTTAAACTGGATAAGAAAATTCTGGATGCTAACTCTTTCAATCGTATCAAACGCGATATGCGGCTATCTCTCTCGCACGTTACCCTCGACGCACGACCCGCGACGATTCACTATCACGCTCACTCACGGTTTTCGCCCGACCTATCCTAATACTTTAACACGCGCTGATATAGCTGAAATAAAATTGACCGACACGAATATCTATTGACCAGAAACATATTTTTCATCACTCGGTGAGGAAATGGCCACTTTTCCACCCACTCCGCGTGCGTAATACCGCCATTTTCGCAACTTGTGATGAAAAGTTTCGTACATCCCTCGTGCGAAACACTTTTTCTAAAAACGTTTTTCGGCCTCGTGGAGCGATGTACTATTTTTTCCCCGACTACGCTAAAAAGCCTCTATTTCATGCCTGCAACGGGGGTGGAAAGTGGCCGATTCTTGACCAGCGGGAGGAAAAGTAATTTAGCGGGAGGAAAAGTGATTTAGCGGGAGAAAAGGTGAACTTTTCCTCCTGCAAAATCACTTTTCCTCTCGCTCGTCAAGACTCAGCCAATTTAAATCTCTGTTTCAGGCATAGAAATATGACCACTTTTTAGCACAGTCGAGGAAAAATAGCGTATGCCAGTCGGGAGGAAGTGCCTTTTCACCTCGTGTGGATGTCACGGTGAAAAGACACACATTCCTTCCGTGTAGCATAATGTACTAATTTTACTTTCTAGGGTAGCAAATAAATGCTGACAAATGATTATTATCAAGTAAATATTGACAAATGAATATTTAGCAGAAATGAAATTTTCAGATGCAGATGATAACTTTCCAAACTTATGATTTGATTTAAATGGGCTTACCTCAAAATGAACGATCGAATGAATCGTATGATGAATGACATTTATCGATATCGAAATGGAACGTCCTTCCCAAATATAGATGAATATTCGAGTCAGAATCGAATGAAGATGGTCGATTTCCAAAAATGAACGTCCTTCGCAGATTTTAACGATGTGGATGGATGACTTCGATGGCCGAATTAATTTTCAGTAGGAATATACTTGATTTCAATGAAATGATTCGGAAGATGTGAATTCTTTATTGAACTGAGTTAAATTGAATATTGATTCCAAAAGTTTACAAGTTGATAGTTCGCTAATTTTTTGTTAATGAATCTGAGTACAATGCAAAATTGTGGTCTGTGCCCCGGTTGTGAAGAAGTGCCGAGTGGGCCGTGGACGCGCGAATAAATAACCTTGGTGTCGGACACCCCCGCATCACCGCTGTCACACCTGTGCGTCGCCTCCCCACTCTTAACACCTGATTCCTTTCTTTGATTGACTATCCCAAGTTCGTGGTTTTACAATAATTTTGATATTTCAATTTGTTGATACTTAAATTTTGTCGCGAATTTTATGAGCACAGATATTTCAACGACAGCTGTACGAGCTTCCGTTGCAAAGTTAATTATTGTTGACATTCATTTATATCTTAACATTTATTTGATTATTTCCCCGAATTTTCGTATTAATTATTTTACATCTTCTTCCTATTTTCAGTAGGTTGTCTTATTTTTCCCCATTATACTTTGTTTGATTATTTGTTAATTATTTATTATTTTTATATTTACTCCTTCTTATAATTTTATTTACCTTTTATTTTGAATGTTGTCAGGACGATAAGACTTAATATTTATTTCTCAACTTGGCTTTATCCCCATTATTTTAGTCTTGTTACCGATAATTTTCCCAGAAACATTCTCGACCCCAAAATTCATCCTCTAAAACCTGTTTTTCATGCATTTCAACATTGAACATTGAAATTTACAACTTTCTGAACAATAGTGATCATTGATAATTAATTGATATGCGCAGTCCGGAGGTGCTGCGCTCATCGCTGCCGACGACCACCTCGTAACAAGCCGGTGAAGCGGTCGCATGTTCGAGAAGCGTGACGAGCGTTGCACTGATATTCTTATCTGCATATTTACATCTCAGGTTGCTGACTTTTATTCGGTTCGTTCTTACTGTACGCCTACTCTTGATCATCCGTCTAACTCCCTGAAACCCTTTCCGGTATTTCCGATGGATAATTTATCCATTTATCCAGTATATTATTTATTCATTAAACCCTCAGGTATGATTGTTTAAACGATATTTTGTTTTTCTTTCAATGTTCTTTTTCAGGACATTAATACTTTTTGTAAATGTGCATTAATTAAGTTTTTAAATGACTAAAATGTTCGCGAAATATTTTGGGAAAATTTACAGTAGGTAACAATACTAATTAATCATTTGTGTTACAATCACTTCTCATCTCCTTTTCTATACAAGCAATCATTCAAGTACGAGTCTGACCTCAACATATATAATGTGATTAATCTTTTATACTGGCCGATTCAGGAAGTTTTTCACGCACAGTGCCGGCGGGTAGTTGGTCGTGAACTGAGCAAACTTATAGAGCCATTTTTCAAAATTCGCAACAGTTAGTTCGATATATGTCTTATAAATTTGAATGTAGGCCTCTTAGACAGCTCAGCGGATAGCGCTCTCGCTCGCGCTCGAGCGCACACGTACATCTCACCGGCCGGCTCTCGTGCGAGGAGAGCTGTCGTGCCGTGTACACCGCTCCTGCGTCTCGGACAGTGCGAACGACTCACCGGACTTTCGTGCGTTGAGAGCGCGCGCGTTCATGCCGCGCTCTCGCGTTCGGCCATCTTGGGCATCTCATCCGGCTCTCGCGTGGTGGTGAGTCTCTCTCCCTACCACCGGCGGTCGGGTTTCTCACGCGGGCGGTACACGTTCGCTGTCGCTCTCGGGCGACACATCGAGCGCTTGGACAGTGACTATTGTGTGCTCTCTCACTAGCGCTCGAGCATTTCGGACGTCTCATCAGTCTCGCACGCAGTGACAGTTCGCGCGTCGCACTTCTCTCTCTTACACATACTGACAGTGGCCCGTCTCATCGGTATAGTGCGCGCTTCGACGTCGCTTTCTTGCGCTCAGACACTTCACCGGTTTGCGCGTCGTACCTCGTTCGCGAGCATGACAGTTCGCGAGAATCTGACCGGGGTTTTGTGCATCGAGAGTTCGCGCGCTGCGCTTCTCTCGCATTTCCTGTGACTGCCAAAATTGTTATCATCGGTTTAGTGCACGTTTAGAGAGTTTGTGTGACGCGTATGACCGTCGCTCATTGCAATCGGACAACTCATCGGCTGACTCGGGCGGCGAGCAGCTATGTATTTGTTCCTTGCTCTCGCGGTCGGCAATTGGACATTGCTCATCGAGCTTTCGCGTACTGCGAGCTTGTGGGTCTGCGCGGTTTTAGCGCTTGCACATTTCGGACAGCTCAACAGTGTGGTGCAGTGAGTGTACGCGTGTCGCGTCTCTCTCGCACAGTGACATTCGGAAAAGTCATCGGACTCGCGCGTTATGAGAGTTCGCGCCTTAGCGCTTCTCTCTCGCGCTCACACCGTCGGAACATCTCAGCAGTTTTCTCGTGAGGAGAGAGTTCGCCAGTCTCTCTCGCTCCGTGCGTCTCGGGCAACTCAACGGTCGGCTCTTGTGCAAGGAGAGCACGCGTGTTCGTACATTGTTCGCGCGCTCGGCCATTCTAGACATCTCAGCTGTCTCTCGTGCGGTGAGAGCTCGCGTGTCGCGTCTCTCTCCCCACCCTTGACAATCGGCCTCGGCGGGCGGCATAAAGTCCTTTGTCGCGCTCGGACATCTTAACGGCTGACGCTCATACCGGAAGAGCTCGCGCTTTTCGGCCATGTTTGTGACATCTACATTGGACTCTCGCGCGGCGAGAACTTACGTGTTCGTGCTTCGCTCCCGCGCTCGGCCATTTTGGATAGCTCAACTGACTCTTGGGTGGCGAGAGTTCGCGTGTCGCGTCTCTCTCCCCTCCACTCATAGTCGGGATCTCAGCTGTACGGAGCGCGACCGGACTTCGTGTTCGCTCTCTCGCTCACTCTCGATCATTTCGGACGGTACAAAGGTCTCATATTCGGTGAGAGATCGCGTGTCGCATCTGTCTCGAGCTGATAGTGATACACCTCGCTATTTTCATCGGTTTCGCGCATCAGAATTTCACGTGTAGCGTGCTATATTTCGCACGCGGTTCGTGCAAAGACAGCTCATCGCATCTTTCGCACGGTTTGTATCGGGAGTTCGCGGGTCGCGTCTCTCTCGCGCTCGGACAGTACAGCGGCGTCGTACATCGGACGTGCTCGCGCTAGGGAATACTTCGCGCATTTAACAATTATTTTGTGCGTTGGGAGTTTCGGTTCACCGCTATCACGCTCGATCGGGCTCTCGGGCATCTTAACCGACGGTCGCGAGGTGACGTCACGGTTTCGCGTCGCCTAGACAGTTCTCACTCGATTCACGCCGCTCATTCGGTTTTTCTTTGTTCGGTTCTCACGGGGGGGAACAAATGACTTTACATGAGCACATGGTTCGTCGCTCAACCGATTAATTGAGTGACAGGTGACCTCACGATTTCGTGACGTCCAAACGATTTTCATCTGGGTTTCGGCACTCGCTCAAACTTTTGTTCCCTTCTCACGTTCCCGGTTTCACGCGCATAGTTTCTGCGTCGATCTGACAAGGCATTTTTGGCCTACGACGCGTATGCGACTATTTCGCGGGTTTCAAATCGCTCATGTAGACATTGTTCGGACTCACGTCGTGTAGACGATCAACACACGGGTCGGCGCTGGTCGTTCACTTTGTGGCTCGCACCGCTCTTCGTTTATCGGGTTTCGGTTTTCGGTTCGGCGTCGCTCTTCAGATTCGGCTCGGCGTCGCTCGTTTGTCTTTCGGATTTGCGACGCTCGTACACCCTCTGAGTTTTATGACACCCGTCGGTTTCGTGCTCACGCTCATCTGAAGACATCATGCCGGTTCCAACGGCAACGGGGAAGAAGGCGACGCCGCTGACTCCGTCAACGGAGTCCATTACATCTGCTCAACCAACGCCAGCGCAACCAGGTCACGGCTCACGCGGAGACAAGTGTTTCGGAATTGACCCGCAGGGGGTGGATAGGGGGGTGCGCCGGACTGTGGGCTGGTTCGCCACTCATGTGCCTGGCCGCTGCTCAAACCACTCGGGCTTAGCGACCCCGCGGTTACCGAGCTCGGGTCTTCTGGAGACTCGTTAGGGGGTCCGGGTTCTTTGCTTTGCAAATGCTCCTGGTCAACTAGTCACCTGTTCGAACCGATTTTTGATAAATCCACGACCGTTTTCGTGAGCCTTGTTCATGCGGGGGCAGGAAACTGCCTTCGGACAGCTCTTGCGTACCGCTTGTTCGTGCAAGCGAGAATGGAAGTGGTGCCCCGCGAGCGGCTCGCAAGAGCTGCTTGGCGGGGCTTTTTGAGTGTCCACTGCGATCTGGCTAACGATTTCTCATGCTATGTCGCATAGTTATCCTGATGCATGTGATCGCAAGGACGTAAATAAGCAGACCCGGTCAAGAGACCTCTGGCGAATTCACCCACTGTAAATGTCTGGGCGCCCATTCCCAGGCATTTGAATATGGCTCCGTCGTGGTAAATGCAGTGAAAGGAGACCATAGGTGAACAAGCCAGGAGGTTGGGACCGACGAGAAGTGGAGGGCTCTCGCTTTGGTTTACCCCGTGTGGCACCGAACCACACGTGAGGCAAAAGGAGTGGCTTAGTTCCACTCGCCAGTTATGGTACCGTAGGGGAGGTTGAAATCGAAAGATTGTTCACCTCTATTAGAGGAGGCTTTCTAGGGTTGCACACTGCATCGCACAAGGACGTAGCTGGGAAGTGTGTTGCGTTTGCTCGTAATGGGCGTGAGACTCTCACGGGTCGAGCTGGAATGACGGTTTTATGCCAGATTTCTTATACAATAGCTGTTTCGGAATTGGTTCACCAGGCGACGACTCATCAGGCACCTCATCAACAGATAGCGCATCAGGCTGCTCAATCGGTATCATCGTGGGCTGGGCACTCGAGTTAGTGCTCAGATGGGATCTGCACAAGGCAATCACTTCATTGTGATGCGTGCAAACCTCAAGGATGACACCATGGAACGTCGACAGGTGGCTGTCGACAAAAGGCTTTTCAACTGCCTAGGAAGCTTCGGGCCTCTCGGCCGGTCAGCGTCAAGGTTCGCTCATGTTTGTCGATGCTGCTCGCAGTAGCGTTGCGTATGCTCTTAATGGGCGAGAGACCTTCGGGTCGAGCATAAGAGGAGGGTTTCGTGCCTGATTCTTGATACATTAAATGCTCGCAGTAGCCCTCGCTCATGCTGACTCTGCGGAGTCGACTCACGGGGTTCGATTTCTGATAGACCCAGGGTCGAAGGAACTCATTCGTGTCGGAACCGCTCATCGATCGGCGCGGTGTTCCGCGACAACGATCCTCGATACCGATCTTGGGTATCGGGGTTCTCAGGACAACTCAAATACGAGGTATTTCTCAATTTGTACTCTGGTGTACTCACTCCTCGCTCAAATTGCAGTTGCCGCTCATCTGCTGAGGATGGTTACTTCGATTCCACCATCGTTCGTGTTTCCCATCGAGACGTGGCACCACTCGGCAAGCTCAGGCTTGCCGACTCGGACGCTCTTACGCCACGGTCTACTAACGTTATCATCGGAGCAGACTGCTATGGACAACTCATTCGAGTCCAGCATCATCTGAGGTGCCGTGACGGCACTGACCGCTCACCTTTCCGTCTCTGGTACTTGGACCTGGACAAGGTACTCACGCACCCGCGTGTACAGAGCTCACACCGACGGTCCATCAACGGAATGTTCTTTTCTATGAGGTTCTCACGAAGTTCTGGACGCAAGAAGAACCACCACCGGACACATCTGGACATCTCACCCCGGAAGAGGAGGAGTACGAGTATCACTTTTGGTCAACACGCTCATGGGTCTCGACCGGTCGTGCGTGTTCTCAAGGCGTTGCTTACGCTATGGGAGAATTAGTATCGCACAGCTCATCAGTACCTGCACCAGGTGCTCAGGAGCTCATGCGGGATAAACACGGTAGGACGAGTTATCGTCAGTTCATGGAGGAATAAGAAGAACTTGGTCACACGGACAAGGTGACGGCTACTTCCTCTGCCGGCACAATACATCATTACCAGCCTCCAGCGGAGTTCTCATACCGGACCGAGATCTCCTCGAGGTCAACGGATTCAACAACTCGGTCGTCATACCTCCGGACACTCCGGAACCAAGCTCATGCACACAAGTGCGAAGGTTCAGCTCAACATCCCGGACGTTCGCATCTTGATTCGACTCCACCTGTGTCTCGTCGCACACGACCATCAATCATCCTGAAGACTGGCATCTGCAACGAATTTTGTGGACCAACGACCAGTTCAACACGGTGCCTCAACCGACAGCACAGGTGGAGGAGTGATACATCGGCTCAGCTCATCGGTCGGTTCATCATCGACTGAAAGACTTGCGCTATGCGGGCGGGGTCTCGTTAGCCACATTGCTCATCGATGACCAACTCGTGTTCGGCACGGGTTCGTTCGCGCTCACGGCCACGCTCATTAGGTGGATCATCATACCATTAGAATAGTTGAACATCTCAACTTCGTCTCGACAATCGCGACCTGTGCACAGACGCTTCTGCAGGGCTCTGGTCGTACAAGGTCGGCTGCGACAATACCTTGTCGTCTCAGATCTCAACGTGATGGCTCACGCTCAGAGAAGTACTCACATATCTGGTCAGATTCTCGTTGCTTCAGTGGCAACACATGGAGTGGCTCAACAGTGGTCTACTTGGCTTCTCTGAAGCATCTCGCTTAGCGATGTCAGCAAGCGTCCGCATCGTCGTCAGCTCACCGTCCACAGCCGCTCAGGCGGTCTCTGGCGTGCATCGAAATCCAGGTGGCACAACTCAACCGGCTCACATCCCGAAGATTGGAACTCATCGCAGCGCTGCAATGACGAGATTCAAAGGAGTTGGTCAGCCACGTCTCAAGGCTACACTGCGCCTGGACGTGCGGACAAATCGTCTGTGGACGGGCTCACATTCAACAACTGAATCGGATCTCTTCAAGGTAGAAGGACGTGGTCGAACACGACGTCGCTCAACTTCAGGAGCTCAGCGGAGAAGCACACTGGCGGCACATCTCGGGAGTAATTAACCCAGCTGATTGTGCCCCTAGGGGCGTCACCATCGCGCAGCTCAGCGATCGCTCATCATGGTGGACGGGACCACCATGGATGACTCAACGGATTCATGGGGTACTCATTGGCTCGACTCATGGCAACCTCAACCACCGGGCTCCGAACGACCTTAAAGTGCACGAGGCGTTCCCGGACATCTCTCTGACCGTCGACGCTTCCAGCGTTGGCTGTCACGACGTTCTCGCTTGCGAGGTTCACCTCCGACAGCCTTGTTCCATTTCATTGGTATTATTGTTACAGAAATGTGTTCATCTTCAGAGGAAACTTCTGCTCATTTGCCATGCTCATCGGTCGTTTTCACCGGCCATGCTCATTGGCCACTCTCATCGGTCATACTCATTGGTCATGCTTATCGGGTCTACTCAGAGGCGCTCAAATCAACCTGGCTAACCCTGGCTTACATCCGCCAGGTCTTTGGCAATTTTGGAAGTAGAAACTTCAACTCTGCGACATCCCACATCTTCCGGGGTGTGGGGTGTACCTGGCATGGGTGGATCCGTGCTCATCTTCGATGGGCCAACTACCTCTGTTCCGGGTGGCACTCCCACCCTCGGATCGACAACGGGTACGGAATACGCAGGAACGCTCACGCTCAACGTCAACGGTAGCGCTTCATCTCTACAAGGAATCAACACCTCATCCGGATCAACGATCATCTTATCATCGACGCCGTCGCTGACGGCGGGCGGAATGATCGAGAATCAGCGCGGCTACGTGCGCTAGGTCGAGCGGCCGCTGCTTGGCAGCACCTCCCGGCCAAGTCCGGCGACGCCGACGCGCGCCGCCGACGCACGCGTACCGACTTTCATCTGAGGCGGCACGGGTAACGTGCCGCGTGCGACAGGTTTCGCGCTTATCTACGCGTAATGGCTGACACGGCTCACCACGCGTTCGGGTAGATCCCCGATTTGGTCGGTTTCTCATCATTGTTCAGCTCACGGGTCTGCTGAGTTTATTGGTACATCAACACGGGAACTAAGTATCATCGGTTTCGAGATGTCGTTCTGCTCATCCGGAGCACAGCGCGAGTGTACGGGCAGTTACGCGACACACGTCGGTACACTGGAACGACTCGCGTTCTCAACGGTCACCGTGCGGCGTTACAGTAAGCCGCAGGTTCTCTCTCGATCGACTCAAGCGATTAATATAATTCAATGGGCGCTTAACACGAACGGCTCATTACGATTATCATTGTTATTCGGTACAGCTCATGCTCAACGGCCTACTCATTTGTACAGTGTTTTTTCGCGCGCTTTTTCATCGTTACTTGTTGGGTTAATAAATAGTTTATTTTCACTGTTATCATCTTGTGTGAAATCATTTAACCCCCGTTACGCTGTATCTCATCCTGGCAATTCTCGAACAAAGACTTAGGGCAAACTCCTTTCGTTTATCTAAATTATAGTCGAGGTTATACGAATTTATATGAATTGAATTTTAATTTTTTTGTTTTTTTAGTACGTAAGAATCGCAAGTACCACTTTAGGAATTTTTTTTAAGAATCTTCATACAATGCTAAATATCGTGTAGAATTGGAACCAGAATCGAAGTAGTTTTTTTGGTAGAAAAAAATAATTTCAACTTTTTTTTTTACAAAAATAGACTTTCCCGTATTGGGCAAATTATTACTCGAACATCATTCGAAAGTTGATGAAAAATAAAAAAGTTAATGTTTCTACGAATTTTTCGAGTGACCAATGTTCGCGACAGTCACCAACGTCTCGTGTGTACGAACAGCTGCTGTATATGTACTTCGACGGCCTTTGTATAATTAATGTATTAAGAATCAGGCACGAAACCTTCCTCTTATGCTCGACCTATACGCAACAAGTTTCCCTCTATTCTCCGTTGAAACAGCTGGCAGGGGGGGACTGACTTGGAAAAAGTCTGCTCTCACCAGTTAAGGATCATTGAACAGATGGACCTACCCTGCCCTATATCGGGTAGCGACTCACCTGGTTGGGCTTCGAGCGATCCGACCAAGGTCGATTCTCCCGAAGTCATTTCCAGCGGGGGCCGCGCGAAGGCGGAGTCGTGAGCACTTGCTCAGTCCACTTACAGGTTACCCGGAAAATATCCAGGCTGCTGTCGGGGGAATGGAAGCCCACGTAGCTGCCTTGAACAAGTCGTAATCATTACATTACGACCCCTGCGAAGTTCAAGTGCAGCTGCGGCCTTTGTATATGTATACCGAAGGCGATACCCACAAAACCTTGTAAACATCTTGCAACCGAAAAGGTTTATTTTTTTTGTATCCGAGTCCGTCGCTCGCTATCTGCCGAGAGCAGTCTCGCCGAGAGTTACCGAGTGACTACTCGCGCTCAGTCTCACGCAATCTAATCATTTAGTTAACGCAAAAGTAAAGACCACTCACACCGTTGTACGAACATTGCATTGGGAGTTTTTTAATTTACCGCTACACCTCGCTTTCCCGCTTCGCTGCAGCTCCGTTTCTAACGATCACCGACAGATTCTTCGAGCCTCCGGACGGCTTTAGTCGAGCGAAAATTCTCGACAATGATACAAACAACCAATATGTTTTGAGATGTACTGATATTTAAAAAAACGTCGATCCTGAACGGTGCACTATAAAAATCTGAAAAAAATCATAGAAACCCCTCTCAAGTAGGACTAGAAACTGGCAAATTTTAAAAAACATCCGAGAGGTCGACCCGAAAAAGTGGGCCGGATGATAAAGAATGCCTCATAGATGGGATGTTCCGGCACTATTAAGCAAGAATGCGTTCACCCAAGATAGGTTGAGTATTGTCGATAATTGTTTATTTTTTACTTCAAATTCCTAATCAGCCGTGCAAAACGATCAACTTAACTCTCCATGGGATACATCGGAATTTTCGGAAATTTTCCAATTACCGTTTGTAATTTCAGCCAGGGTACGAATGAAATGATCCGCGAAAGCTGCAATAATAATGAACTGTGAATGGTTATTAAATGGAAGTATAAACAAAGAAGAGCGAAAGTCTTATTGCTCCGAGACTCCAAGATGAACTAGAGAATTCAGCGTTGGGGACGTGGCGTATCCATCGCTCGGGTCGTCGAGTCTGTGAACCAGACTTCCCGCGCGGCGATAGCTATCCCCAGCCAAAGTGTAAGCTACCGTGCTGAGGGCTTCATGGTACCGGGATGTGGTGTCGTAACGTGTGCTTCTAGAAACCAGGCGCCATCTTATAATGTTGAACCTTGCGTCCTTAAATGGGGTTCTGAGAAAGCTAACTATGATTCCGAGCATGGCGACAAGTAAGAATGCTGGAGGACAGCGGACTGACCAAAGACACCCTAAGCAACCGGTCATCCTGGGAAAGGTGTCAGGTCGTAGAAGTAGGTGCGAAAGTCGAAAAGACGTCAAAGGGGAGCACATTGTTGTACCCTGGCACCTCGATGCCTCGATTATTGCGGCAACATCATTGCCCAATAATCGAAGTAGGCAGCAGCACGCGACGAGCACACGCCAGTGCGAAGGAATAAAGTCGTGTCAGCATTTAGGCATTCGCGAGCGACCCGGTAATTGGAGCATCGGCTCGGTAATTGCCGAGTCAGGTATTACGCAATCGGAGCATCTGTAACTTGTGTTCGAAGACAGAGAATCAGGGTCAATACTTGTTCACCCAAATATTGCCGAGACAGATATTACGAAAAGAAAAGAGACTCCAAATCCCGCTCCCGAAGAAGCGAGGATTTTGAAACATATTTGTTACGAGAATAAAGTAGATCACAAACATGTAACTAATATTGAGCTGACGTGCCTGCTCTCTCATCCCCATATAAGGAATCAAGAGCAAGCACTCATCAGTCTCTTCGGAATTCCTGATTCTTGCGTTTGACTACAAATACACCTGTCACGAGCGAGACTCGTAACTCGATAATCAGATCTTGTGACTAAGCCTGTGAATTAAACCCTTATCGTGAAGGGTTAACCAAGAAGGTGTCTCAAGCGTACTAAGTGTACTACGATCGGTCATTCAGAAAAACATGAGCAAGCATTAATAAAGCATTAATAAAGCACTAACAGAGCATAATAGAGCATAAACCAAGTGCTAATAAATCATAAATAGTAGAACGCTAATGGAGCGTTAACTGCGGATTAATCCGACCTTAAATTAATGTCAAATGGAACATTTGAAGGACTATGGTAAACATCGCTATATAACAATGTTACCTTTGTAAACTGTAATAAAGATATTGTTAAATACTCGTTATATAAAACTACACATTTATATTTCACTTGGGTTTCAACCGTTTACAAAGTACATCCCGAATCATGCGAGCTAACGGCTCGCACTCCGAACCCAGATTAGCTACCTGAATTTCTGCGGCATAACAACATCAATAATACCTGTCGGTTGTATTCCGAGACCGAGGAACACAACGTGGACAATCAGGGCTGGGTACACAATGGGCCGCAGGAACAAATGAAATTGGAGCGCAAAGGGACTACAACCCGAAAAGCATTATTATTATGAACTAAAGACCCCCCCCCCCCCCCGTGCACGTCGGGCCCAAATTAGCTGCTTAGTGTTGCTACGCACGATAAGAAGGCCGCTTCTCAAACCTGGCAAGTGCATTCTAATTGTAACTGCTAGGTTATATTTACTAGTTGTAACTATTCGGGGCACAAAGATCGATCAATATTTTCTGTTTCGAGCTTTACATTTAACAAATTGAACACTTAACTTGTAAGAAACGGAATAATTTCTGTCCATGTTCCTTGACTCTTAGGTCGCAAGTTGTGGTACTTTTTCTAGGAGCTCTATGGGGTTCTATATTTCGGAGAAAAATGTGTTTGGATCAACGTAAAAAATTCAACTCTCTATGAGTATTTACCTGCTTGTCAAGACCTTTATCGATATCTTTATGTATTTCAAGAACATTGGTTCAGGTTACAGTAAACAATGCATTTCATTAAACTCAAAACGATTAACAGAATCTGACAACACTTGTGAACATTTCTTATAAACATCGGAACTTCTGCACTGACCGAAGAACGCTTCAGAAATTTCATCGATTTTCTGGTATTTCCTACTGTTACGTCCTGTGAATTTTAGGTCAAATTCACTGACGCAACCGTTCAAAAATCGATAAGTATTCGATTATAGAAGAATAAAATTTGCAAGAGATTTAGAGACCATTTTCCGAGTCAAGTCATAGTGAACATCATAGTAACGAGTAACCACTGAAAGGTGATTGCATGATAAATAATTAACAGTAGCGCATTAAAATCGCTGGATGATTCTATCCAATGATCGGGATAAGAACAATCGGATGGGTAAAAATATTAAAACAATGAGGCAATTGGATCCGCTAGAAAGGGTCATCGATAGCAAGAATACCTCGGGTCCATATCCATTGTCTTAATTGAAACGCAAAAGTAATGTGAATCTTTCTCATGCGGCGGCGACATGAAAGAGACGACACCTTGTCGCCCTAACACGCGGAGCGAGGCGATGCACGTACGCACACAGCGGTGCAGCCAAAGAATCGGTGCAACTGTCTCGAGGCGATTGATTGGGAAATTTACCGTCGGCGCTAACGAGTGCAGCACCTCTCAGAGGATAATTATTCAAATCGAAATAAAAACAATTAGTAATTAAATTATTAATAGAAGGCTCATTTGAATTGAATATTTGTGGACAAAGACCTGTTAATCAGTAATTAAATATTAACTCAGGAAAAGCAAGTTTGATAAATCATTTGGGTCAAATCGTCGATATTAATCATTATAAACAAAGGAAAAATCATTCAGATTATAATCGGGGAAATAACTTTATACTTTAAAATTATATTTAATTGTCAGAAGGATAGATAAGGAAGTAGATAATAGCAGGGAATTAGTTGGAGTCATTTGAAGTAAACATTTAGGGTTTTATTGTAGTTTAAGCACATTTAAATAATTATTTGTCGAAAATCCGGAATTCATAAGAAATATTTAAACAAATTAAATTAACTAAGGAAATAACTTTTGATAGAAACATCATAGAAATTTCGTTCAAATTTCTATATTCTTCTATTTGAAAATGAAAATTAATAGTGTAAATTGGTGAATCGGGAACTTATCATAAAAGTAAATATTGTAAGATTATTAAAATAAGCAATGTAAAATGTCAAGACCGATCGATAATGAGCGAGGAAGGGGACCAGCCGATCAGCCGGTAGCTTACTGGACATCAGCGCGCCCCCCCCCCCCCCCCCCCCCCCCCGATCGAAATGATAAAAGAAGCTCTTCAAGGGCGGAACGTCATCTCTTCGCGGAAGTTCCGATTGTCAGGAAGTCACAACTGCTGAATAATTTAACACTGACTGTTCGAACAATTGTCAATCATCTTAACTTTTGGAATTTACGAATAAAATTGGAAATTAACTTTATATCACCAATAAATAAATAACTTGAGCATTTAAACCAACAATTGAAACCATTCGGAGTTATCATTCATCATCATCTTCATCGTTGATACTGGTCATCCATTCCAACGTTTACTTCTGAATTATTGAAGGAAGGAAGGAAGGACGAGGAACCTTAAAATCAATATATTCATTCATTTGGATCCATCTGACATTTTCAACCAATTGATTCATTTTCCAAATCATCGTAAGTCATTGGAACTTTAAACTTTTCTATTTACATTCATCTACAATAAACATTCTATTTGTTTATCTTTTTCCAACCTTTAATTATTTCAATAACACAAAGTTAAATAATATTCGATCCGGGATTTGATTAATTTAATGGAAGATTGCCTAAAAATTAAAAGTTGAGTTTATCGATTTTTCAACGAGGCCATTCAAGGAAGAGTAACCAGCCTGACAGTACGCGATAACTTTAGCCTTGACTCAGTGTCGCGCAGCGCACCGCGAGCCATCAGGAGTCTTATTTCACTACGCTACTACGGAATGTGAGGGCCACGCGGAGCGTCATATCAGTTCGACGTAGTAAACATCGTAGTAAGCATCGAGTAGAATTAAATACCGAGCCTTAGTAAGCACCACATGGTAACCATCGATCTATATTCTTTTGACATGAATTCTCAGCCCATCCCTGAATAAATTTCCGAAAGCTTAGATTCAAAAGGGGCATTGTTCTGATAAAGCGTCACATGCGATAAACGTGTAATAGGGAGAGAAATCTCCTTTACCGTAGATGCAGGAAAATGCTGATCAGGACGTAACACTACGATTATAAATACCCACGAATTAAAAATGACTATGCATTATCATATGTTACTGGCAACTCAGCCATTAAAATACCAAATCAACTTTTATGTCATCTATGTGTCAGAAAAATACAAAAAAGATCGGCAGCGCAGTGGCAGAGCTCTTGTCTGGTACGGCGAAGGTCGTTGGGTCGATCCCAATACCAGTCGAAAGTTTTTTCTCGCGTAATTAGATCGAGCTTTGGCTCATGAGCAATAGTAACAAGGCAGAAACTCTCTAATGCAAGAATGAAATATGGATTATTTTTCCTTCATATTATATGCTTTAAAATAATAACCAATAGTTACCATTGAGTCATTTAATGGCTAACATTGAAAAATTGAATGGTTACCATTGGAAAATTGAATGGTCACCATTGAGAAATTGAATGGTTGTCCGAATGGTGCGCCAATTTACCATTAGACATTGTCCAATCGTTATCCCAATGGTTTTTTCTTAGTGACCAATGGTTCATGAGGGGTCCCATGAATTCTCAGCAAAATTTACTGTCGCAACTGTCTAAAAATCCATTAGGATTCGATAATAAAATAATAGAGTCATAGAATATTTGAAAATAACCATCGAGTCATAAAAAAATTCATTGTATCAAAGTAATCGTTAAGAATTTTTTGTGCATTTTATTAAATAATAATTAATAATGTCACGGAATAATTATATTTAGTGATATTGGTATAGTAATAGTTCCATGACTAAAAAAGTCTGAAAGTCGAGATTTTCTTAAACCTTCCTCATATAATCTACTTTTATGTGCAAAGTCTATGAAAAATCATTTTCCGTGGTTATTCGGCTTCTTCTTGGAAGACGCTTCATCGGTAAAAGAAAATAATGGCGCTTAAAAAATATGACTGATTGAAAAATATCGTTGTTTAAAAATGCAAACGATCAATCATTTTTATAATATTCACTACAAAGATTCCATAGCGAGGACGCTCGAAGACGTCGTGTGGGTATCTTGCCACGCGGTATGAGGAGCGGTGTGCGTCTCTAGGGCGTCCGATGCAAATGACTGTGTGTGTATGTGGATTGGAGATCAAGTCCCTCGATCGATAGGGTGTCTGAGCGAGGCGAGTACTGGTGAGAGCAAATTAACGTCGAGACACTACAATTAGTTTGTGTACTATACATTTGTTCGTGTATATGCTCATCGTTAATTGCTTGTATTTGAGTACCATTTATTTATTGTTAATTGCTGATTGGCATTATTTATTTTGTATTTCGTTTTGAAGCCGCGCCAGTTCCCGGCGAAGTTGTACATTAAATGTATCACGATTTATCACTTTGCTGTGAAAGCTAATTGACAGGTATCGACTCCGTTATTCGTTCTCCGAATCACCGAAATCCGTTGAGACGGGAGCACGGGAGAGGCTGCAAGTAGCCATCGGACCGCCGAGCGACAATGCTGCGACAAAGTGTGTGAATGTGGCGACAATTAACGGACGAAAAATGACCGCGTCGTGCTCACAGTACAGTTACGCCCTTAGTTTTCCATTGGCGTCTAATGGTAATTAATGGTATCGATAGGTAATCAATGGGATCCTAATGGAAATTCGTGGAGAAAATTGAGACCGTACTTTCTACCATTCATTCTTAATAGGACTTCACTGGCAAATCGGTGGATAATTTTAAGTGGTACATTTTCCCATTCGGGACCAATAGAAGTCCAATGGCAATTTCCTGGGAAAAATCAACTGGTTTTTTCTCCCATTCGTTAATAATAGTAGTTCACTGACAAGTCAATGCGACGGAACAAGTGGTACTTTTTCCATTCGTTATTAATAGTAGTCCATTGGAGCGTAACTAGGACAGCTGAAATGGTATTTTATACCATTCGGAAAAAATGGGAGCTAAATCGAACGGTAAAAAGCTGGAGAATCTTTAATGTTAAGGATAATTGAATATATATATATACTATATAGTATATAATAAATATATACTATATTTTTCCGCGAATGGTAAGCCTGGCTTGATAAAAATACCATATAACGAATTGGAAATTGAATGGTATATTAAATGGTAGTACAAGTGAAATTTACACCATTGTCAAAACCCCATTGAATTACCTTAACGAATAGTTAATGGTAATCAATGGGATTTTCAATGGTATTAATGAAAGACTTAGCCAACGATGTCGACGTTACCGACCAAACTGAAAGGTTCTGATCCATCCGAGTTCGGGCGAGCATACAATGTATCGCGTGCAAATCGCGGCCAGGGCGATAAGCAGGCAAGCTGCATTCCATCTCTCCCGGGCACGCGCCATTCGGAGTCATCCACGTGGACCATTTGGGACCTTTCGTTTCAAGCTGACGGACTAATAAGTACACTGTTGTTCATTAATGACTGGACAATCTGGATAGGGTCGCTATAGAAAACTAACCAGGCTTCAAGGTCACGAAGTCGAGTAACGTTGTACCGTCAAGGTCACCAAGTCGAGTAACGTTGTACCGTCAAGGTCACCAAGTTGAGTAACGTTGTACGTATTCAAGAGTTTGTTTGCGAGTACGGGGCGTCGACGAGAATCGCATTCGACCAGGGGACGAGTTTCACGTTTAAGATATTCGAGCAATTCTGCGAGCGTCAGCCATCATGTCGTTGATTCACCGCGACATTTATAAGTTAATGGGCAAGTGGAGCGATTAAACGCGACGTTGATACCGACCTGTAACGTATCCCTTTTTGGAGGTTTACAGCTCTCGGCTCCAAAAGCGTCGCTATGTGAGTTCTTTGCTCACTTTTTAATTTTTGTGAGGGCAGGCGCGGTAAAATAAAAATTCGAGAGACAGAAATTGATTCTAGATGTCAATTGAAATCGTTTTGTTTTATTCAAATACAATCAAAATCGTTGGTAGAAAAAATCTTATTATAATTAAATCCGCGCTGATATAAATTCTATATTAAAAAAAAAAAAATACAAACAAAAAGATTGGCCAGGGAAACAGACGGCAGCAGTCTCTCCCGTCCCCAAGAGAAGTCGCCGACGCTGTATTTTCAGAGGGAAAGGGTTAACAGACGGCGGCAGTTACTCCCGTCCCCGAGAGAAGTCGCCGACGCTGTATTTTAGGTAAAGGGGTAATCAAGACAGCAGCAGTTATCTCTGTCCCCAGAGAAAGTCGCTGATGCTTGTTGGGAAGGAATCTCGGTAGTGATCGGAGTCACTATTCGACCAAGAGTGTCGTTCCTGGCTTTCAGACGGCCTTTTATACTGGAGCGACGGGTGTGCACACGGCACGAATTCGAGTCCCCTTCCGTCTCGTATGACGTCAATGTGACGTCAGCAGCCTTCCTCTTCCCTCGTTTCCCGCGATCATGCGCGGCTGACGCAACACCTGCGTGCTAGGCGCGTGCTCCGAAATGCGCGTTGAGTCTCGGGGTAAGACAGACCGCTCCCGGCTGCCGAATCCCCGGGTATCAGCCTCTCGCTTGAGCGCTCCGCTTTACCGACATGCTCGGGTTTCTCGCGATCCTCGTCGCTGCTCCGATTCTCTGCGGTGCTCCAAAAGGTTTTGGAGGCGAGCGGACTTTGAGTACCGTCTCAGACCATACAGAGTACTCTTGTCGAGAACGATGGAAGGAGTTAGGACAAACATTTAAAGAAGATCCAAAGCGATCTCAACGAAATGAAAAATGCGAGGACGAGTTTCTCTCCCCTCGAACTAGTATACCGGTACGTGGCTAGACGAGGCAAGAAAAAAGCGCCGCATCTAACGCAAGGCGTCGATCATCCTTACTGAGAATCGCAAGAATTTCAAGCAAAGGTCGAAGAGCGAATTGAGGCTTGGGCTTAGTTCGCTGATGGCCGAAGTCACCATCGAGAATCATATTCATATTCTCCAGGATAAAACTCTCGAAAACGCCTCCTCCGTGCCTGCTTTCGACTGCGATCCCATCTGTTTTCTCCCTAGAGGTTAACAACGCCTCCCCGAGAAGGCCACTCGCTGACACGACCCATTTAGGTAACGAGAGCCTTTAAGAGCACATTGAGGAAACACACTGTCCCACTGTTGTGGGCACGGCTTCGCAATGTGTGATCCCCATTGCCCACATTTACCCTGGCGTTCCCTTGGGGCTTACAGGCTTCGTCACTCTACCTATCCGTCCTCCTTCCGTATCCGTTTTCCTACCCGTTCGGTTCTCGCATCCGGAGCTTCGTCGCGTCCCGCTGGGTACGACTAACCCAAAAACGGGGTATGGAACCTCTCCCCCCAAAATATCCGAAAAAAGTGAGTGTGATACTAACCCAGACAGCCATCGTAAAAACAATTCTGTAACATATTTTCTTAGGTATCCCGCCCCAGGATCGTTCCGACCATCTTCAGAATATAAAAATTAATAACAACCTCGACTATGCGACTATCGACTTAGAATTTTTTACATTTTTGGTTCTCGGGTTATTGTTACCGTTAGGATGGAATGGGTTTTTCTCTTTGCTGTTACCGTCACCTTATATTTCTGTTCTGGGCCGGTTTTTTAGTTTCGCCGAGAATAAAAATATTGGCGGGACGAAGCTCCAGATGTATACATCGGTCACTTGCACGTAGTAAATCTAAGTGTGAGTGTCGGATGTATATAGCTGTACTCCATGTTTACATTCTCGGTGAAACGCGGCGAAGCTCCGATGTCAGTTGAGTGTGAGGCCACTCGCTGTAGCATAGTCTGCAATAACTTCGATATCGTGGTTGACGAGAGTCATGGAATTTCTCAATTCAGAAGGCAAACATTGGAGGTAAATTTGCGTGTCGTCAGCAAATATCAGGTGATCACAGCAACCCATCTCCAATGTCGTTGATAAATAAAGAGAAAAGTAGCGGCCTAAGGACAGAGCCTTGAGGGACTCCAGCAGAAGTAGGGTGCCACTTAGAGCAAGAATCATCTTCGCTATGTACTGCTTGAGAACAACCAGTTAGGTAGGAAAATAGCCAAGTTAAAGCTGAGGAGGTAAAGCCGAGACGCCGAAGCTTAGATAAGAGAGTGAGATGTGAAACAGTGTCGAAGGCTTTACGGAAATCAAATAGGACCAATATTGTGACTTTGCGTTGATCAACACCAAGGCTAATATTATTAGTCAACCTCAGGAGAGCAGATTGGGTGCTATCAGCTGCACGAAAGCCTGACTGTCGGAAATCGAAGATATTGTTGGATTCAATGAAGTCGGTAATCTGCTTGGGAACAATTCTTTCGAATGGTTTGGAGAGCTCACAGAGATTCGTAATAGGTCGAGTGTTAGATGGTGAGAGAGGAGTTTTTTTTTAGCGAGAGGGCGGATGAAAACACGCTTCCACAAGGATGGGAAGTGGGAGGATTGCAAACACAAATTAAGGAATGAGGTGAGAGAAGATGAAATAATAGAGAGTGAATTGTAGATAGCAAATTAAGATACTCCGTCTGGACCCGGCGAAAGAGATTGCGGCGATAACGAGTACGTAAATTTAAGGAAATCATTCGTCGTAATCGGTTGAAAGTAAAAGAGGGACCTGTCGGAGGAGGAGAGGATAATATAGTACTGAATTCTTTAAATGTCAAAGGAGGGTCGGAAGAGGAAATAGAAGCATAATACGCATTAATACTGAATAACTGATCAGCAAGAAAGAAGTGAAGAGGAGATGAGAAGCTAACCTTCACTAAGCCAAGATTACCAAGTTCTTTCCACAGTCTCGAGGGATCGTCTATGGTATTCAGCTGATGAAAATAGCATTGTTGCCGTGCAGTACGCAGGTCAGAGGCGCCACAGGTGTGAAACCGTAAGCACGCAGTCCCATCACCTCGCGACAAATAAACGAAATTGTTAAAGAAAAAGTGCGTTAAAAATCCAACGCGAGCGGTCAAAGTTACACGGTACTCTTCGAGTTTATAGTGAAGTCAAACAACACACTCAAATCACCGAATAAAGTGTAAAATCACAGAAGAAAATCTCTCCGAAATCTTCCACCGTCATTACGACGTACGCACAGCGATAGCAGTGACCAGCGCCTGAGCCGCAAGCGTGCACCGCAAAGGCGAATCTTGTCAACACCGCACACAACCAAACCCAGCTGACAGGCTCGCAGAAGCTATAGAGTAGTCCTATCGTGTCGCGTCAAATATAAGAAGATCGAGCAGCGCAAGCACGGGTCAACGGCCAGTCTCCCGCGACACACGCAACGGCAGACGCAACGGAGCTCACCAATATCACACACACCTAAAGCAAGCGGACAGGGCCACAGTGGAAGCAGCGTAGGCCGATCATGCAGCGATATGCATGAGGCATTCCATATCAATTCAGCCACAAAAAAAAAAAAATCCCGAAAAATGTCTGAGAATCAGGTTTAGCGGTTCTAATAGATACACCAAATTTCTAATTAAAAAAAAATGTCCCTGCTGAAATATGCCAATTTCTTCATTTTTCATTCAATCTGTAATATCTCAGGAACGATTAATCGTATCGACATCTCCAAAAAACGAAAATTTGCGTTTTTTCTTGGCCCACAAGAAGGAAATTGATTGAGAATTAATTATGTAATTTCAGCCTACATTTTACGGCAAAATCAACGAAATTATATATTTTTTATGGGAAGGACTTCGGATATCGACATCGAAAAAATTGCTTAAAATTCTGTATACGAATTTAGAATTTTTGGTATTTTTGTTTTCATGGGATTCCCAAACGTTCATAAGTTATAGCAATTTGAAAAAAAATCCGTTTTTTCTGCGTACAAAGGCACATTTTGGATAAATCCCGATTTATAAAGAACACAATGTTGGGAATGTTATAGCTGTTTAATGTTGATTTTTTTTATTTGAGCAGAAATTAAGCCGTAATTGAAGGTAAAAAATTAAATTCATACAAGAGCGATATAACTCCTTTTATCATCTTATTCGGCCTTGGGCAGGGGGACTTCGAATTATCTGCCTAAAATGCGTGTTACTTATTTTCATACGTTAATGTTTAAACATTTTTTATTTACTTTCTTCGTGCTTTTGAATTTTTCTATTTTCGTGTTTTCCACTTAAAATTTTTTTTTTTTCATCAGAATTATTTTTTTCATCAGTTAGACAACGTATCAGGGTTTTTTTTAAAATAACTGGGATAACCGCCATTAGCGGGTACCTGAGAACAGCCGCGTTGCAGCACGAAATACGACGATAATGTAGTTTTCCTATGCAATTATATTAATCTCAATACCGTTCCACCCTGATCACAAAAAATATTATTGAAAAACAATTAGTTAAGCAGTCGGATAATTGATGTAAATATCAGACGCTTCTTTTGCATCCTGAAAAACCCATAATGTACGCTCACAAAATATGAAAATAAAACGCACGGTTGGGGATGCTAGACTTTCCTGTTGTACTCACTGAAATAGGCGATTTCTTAGTTTTCACTATTCGCCAGTTTTATGTTAATATATCATCGTCCCGCATGATTTGACGCATATGCGTAGCATATTAACAATGCTAAGTCGGAACTGAAAATGGTCTAATTCCATCGGTAGAACAGGTAAAGCAGGTTCAAAAAGAAGAAAAACAGTTCCAACATCCCCTTAAGCGAAGTTAAATTTTTTTAAATCGAATCATAATGGATAATTATGTCACTTCTAGCATAGAACGTCCCAAAGTATAACTTTGCATCAGTGCAGTCGATAAATGTAGAGGATATCACTGTTGAAGAGATCGACGAATAACTATAATATTTACACAAATGAGCCCATCACGGAGTATTCGTTCGTTAAAAGTTGAAAAGTTGATAGCAATTTGTGAAAATCGTCGAGTTTTTTTTTAATAGTGTATTGAATTACCAGCTCACGAAGTTTTACACGTTTCTGTTTTGGACGGAATATTTGCAGAGGGCTGAACTCTTCTGGAGTGCAGCCTCGCTGAAAGTGGTAATGAAAAAAAAATGGAGTCACTCACCGTTAAACTATTCGATTGACCAATTCCGTTATATAACTGTATATATTTTTACATTACATAGTCGTGAAACAAATTAGAAAAAAAACGACAAAATGAAAAAAATAGAAATTGGACCTAAACAAGATAACATGTAACAGCAAACTGCTATAACATTCCGAAGATTGTGTTTTCTAGGAATCGGGCTTTACCCAACATATTGGTCTGTACGCAGAAAAATCGGTTTTTTTTCAAATTGCTATAACTTGTGAACGTTTGGGTGTCCCATGAAAAAAAAAATACCAAAAATTCGAAATTCGTGTACAGAATTTGAAGGAATTTTTTCGATGCCGATATCCGAAGTCCTTCCCATAAAAAAAAATTATTTCGTTGATTTTGCCGTAAAATGTGGACTGAAATTACATAATTAATTACCGACAGCGGTGGATGCGCGGTTGGCGCACGGCTCTGGTGGTCCCCCAAGTCAAGCTGATTCGTTCGCGGTCAGTACTTGGATGGGTGACCGCTTATCTGTGCGCTAGCTGGCGCATCGACCGTTGAGCGGAAGGCGCTTTCTTCTGAGACTTTGGTGTTTCTGCACTTTACTCAAGTGCAAAAATACCAGCGGATCAGTAGAATATGGCTGTCTGTACCGGCACGGGTTTTCCGTTGTTTCCCCGTGTCCCCGGCAAATGCGGTACAGTGTAGCTAAGTCGGCTACGGACGCACTGGAAGTTAGGTAGCTTAGCTGAGTGCGGGTAGGGAGTGCTGGGGGGGAATCGGGATGGGGTTCCGTAAAAACCCGACAAGGGTATACGGTGGAATTGGAACAACAAATAAAATGCATAATTAATTCTTAATCAATTTTCTTCTTGTGGGCCAAGAAAAAACGCAAATTTTCGTTTTTTGGAGATGTCGATACGATTAATCGTTCCGGAGATATTACAGATCAAATTAAAAATGAAAAAATTCGCATATTGCGGCAGGACATTTTTTGTTTATTTGAAATTTGGTGTATCTATTGGAACCGCTAAACCTGATTTTCAGACATTTTTTGGGATTTTTGTTTTTTTTTGGTGGCTGAATTGATATGGAATGCCTCACATATAAAACAAAAAGGAGACTGTGAATTGGAAATATAAAGGGTGCAATCATAGTTACTCATTAACAGACTATAGTGAAAATCCACCGAAAATTCCTACCCGGGAAGAACAAGACCGAACAGTACAGGCGCGAGACGGCGACTATAGCCACTCGCGTCACACACTCAAACAGCACACACCAACCTCGCACTCGCCCAAGTCAGCTGACAGGGCCGCAGGGTCAACAGAATGGATACCCAGGGGGGCAGTAACACGATAGGAAGTATGTCGATGACCGCATTTACACAACTTATGTGCGGATAGAAATCGGACATAACGAAATCGATTAAAGAAGACATCGCATCAAGTATTAAAGAAGGCATAAAAGAAGAACTAAAACCGATCAATAAAAATATGGAAAAATTAACCACAGCAGTCGATGAAGTCTAAGCAGCGAACGTAGACATCAAACAGCAACTTGCGTTGCAGAAAACCAGTCGTGAAATCCTCGAAAGGAAAAACAACATCGTAATTTTTGGGCTAGACATACCGACAGACATGGAATCCACCGAAAGACTAGTGTTGGACCTCTTCAACAATAAACTAAAAATCACATTTAGCGAGTTGGACTTAAATTACTTAAAGAAAATTAACAACAAAAACAAATAAAAAAAGCCAACGCTAATTGTATCAATTACTACCTTCAGAAAGAAGATAGAAATACTGAAAAAATTCTCTCTACTGAAAGGACAAAACATCGTCATAGCGGAAGATCTTGACAAAGAAACCCAAGCAATCAGAAAACAATTGGTGCCGCTGCAAAAAGAATTAAAAGATCTGGGACTCAAAGCGTTCATTAAACGCAAAGGAATCTTCTGCGACGGGAAGCTTCTAAACATCGCCGAAGCCAACAAACTAATAAAAGAAAACAAAAAAATCAAGAAAAGGTCAAGATCACAGGAGATGACAGACGACGAAGAGAAAGAGAATTACAATAATCATCACGAAACGGTACCTGATAAACAATTCAAGAAAATCAGGAAACCGAAAGGAACGATAGACAACTATTTTTTTCCTGACGAGACCAGCGGTATCAGCAACGGAGAGCAACACACAGAAGAAGAGAACGCAACATCGCGAACCGGAGAAAACGCAAATAATATTCTGGAATATTAACGGCTGGACCAACATCGAAACTTTACAACTAGAACACTAACAACTTCTACGATCATGTGCTTTTGTCGGCATATCAAAAACATGGTGCGCATGGGAATTATCACGTCTCCCGACGTTTCTGGAAGACTTTGAAATCGTGCAAAGTGCTGTAACACGCGACCACTCCATGGGAAGAGCGAGCGGAGGTCTTCTTCTTCTCCTCAAAAAAGAAATTGAAATCGTAAATATACTAGAAAAAAGCCACATATGGATATTTGTAAAAGTACGAGTCTCAAATTCCTATTTCATAATCGGCCTCGTGTATCTGAGACCAAAATTAGCAACGGATGTAGTTATAAAATTATTCGAAGAATCGCTAAACGATATACTAATCGAGAATTCAGATATTCCGATAATCATAAGTGGAGATTTTAATGCAAGGGTCCGTGAGTTGAACCAAGCAGATGCAGAGATGCTCGCAAGCTCAAATCTAACGGGTTCAAGAAAAACCGTAGATAAAATAATAAACCACGGAGGGCAAACTCTAGTAGATCTAATGGAAACTGAGGGGTTCATCCTCCTGAACGGAAGAACGCAAAGCGACTACCCAGGACAATATACATTCCTTGGCCACACGGGCACAAGCACAGTTGATCTTATTTAGGCAAACTCACCTACTTTTGAATTAATCGAGGACAATAAAATCCTCCCACACAGCGAATTGCCAGATCATGCAATATGTATACTAGAAATAAAGAAAACAATAGGGAACGCAGATGCGAAAATAAAAAAGAGCCAAAAGAATTTATCAGAAAAATACACCTGGAATAGCCAAAATGAAACCACGTTCTTCGAATACATGCAAGGCACAGAAAATCTGAATCAAAACACACTAGACACAGAAATAGCACACACTCGCATAGAAACATCAATCAAAGTGGCAGCAAGAAATGCAGATATGTGTAAACTCAAAGGCCTTCTACTAGCAAACATCGAACAGAAAAAACCTTGGTTGGACCACGAGACCAAAAAAGACAAACGCGAATTACAAAACCTACTAAAAAAACAAAAGACAAACATTTCGGAAACCCAGAACTCGAGAACTTCCTGGCTGCAAAGAGATTGTGTAGAGACATTACCAATAGAATGGACGCAAGTAATTCTATCACTTTTCAACAAGACTCTCAATTCCGGCAGTATCCCAGCATGCTGGGGACAGGCTAAATCGATAGTCGTCCACAAAAAAGGAGACCGCACAGATCCAAGTAACTACCGCACAATATCACTTTTTGATAATATATCGAAATGGTTCACACAAATCCTAGCAGACCGACTCCGAGAATAGGCGGAGATGGCAAATCTACTACCAGAAAGCCAAGGTGGATTTAAAAAAAAACAGAAGCTGTGCAGACAACCTGTTCTGCCTGACGGCAGCAATAGACATCACTCTGATGAAGAAAGGAAGGTATCTCTTCGCGATTATTGTCGATTTTAAACAGGCCTTCGATTCAGTAAATCATCTCAAAATGTGCAAAAAGTTAGAGTCTTTCGGACTGAATAGCAAACTTCAACAGGTCATCCGAAATCTATGTAAAGTACTGGGAATACACTAACATGTAAACGGACAAATTCCGAAATTAGTGAAAATCGCAAAGGGTACACCTCAAGGAGAAAGCTTAAGGCCAATCCTATTTCTTTTATTCACCAGCGATATTGAAAAACCTTCCAAACAGGCAGGTCTATCAGGCATAGGCCTGGGAGGTGATCTCGAAATCCTACTAGCATTCGCCGACGATATTGTAATACTCGCTGAATCTCAGATAGACGTTCAAAAGAAACTAAACTGCTTTAAGGCTTATTGCGACAAAAACCAACTAGAAGTAAATACAGGAAAAACTAAAATAGTACCTTTCCACAGAAATCCCAGATGGACGAAACTAAAAAACTTTCATTTCGGCGAGATCCCGATAGAAATCACAAGAACCTATTCATACTTGGGCGTGCACTTCGCGAGCTCAGGGAAATTCAGGGAAGCGTTGAACCAAAGATTAGCAAAAGCAAACGCGGCTATAGGCTCGGTGAAGCAGCTGCTGACCAACGCAAAAACCCAAATCAATAGCCGCGTGTGAGAAACTTTTCGAGTCTATCGTATCGACGACGCTCTTATACGCCGCCGAAATATGGGCATTAAAATACCCAAATGATATAGAAAGAATACAAGTAAAATATTTCAAAACAATGCTAGGATGGCCATGGAACACACCAAACTACATAATTAGACTCGAGACAAACTGAACGAAACTGGAATTAGACATATTCGAAAGATTTCTCAGATGGTGGTGCAAGTTACTCGAGATGCCGGAACGCCGATTACCCAGGAAATGCTACGAGAAACTCAAAACGTTATATGGCAGATCCAACAAACGCTTACAAAATAAGTTGATATCCCATCTCAATAACACACTAACAGAGATTGGGTTTCAGCACATCATAAATAGTCAAAATGCAAATCTAATAAAAAGATTCAAAAATGAAATGAGCTCAGTGTTAAGAAACAAAATCCTGCACATTGACATTACCTCGGCGCTGAACCCGAACTACTCACATGTATGCAAAAACATATTCATCGAGAATAGATATCTGAGAGAGGAAATAAACATGAAAAAACTAGGTCTGATCGGACAACTAAGGGTAGCAAGTAGACACACAACCTACTTATATTGGAACGGAAACAAAGCAACACCAGACGGCGAAAGCCTATGCCAAACAGGTAACACGAAACAACTAGATACTCTTGAACACATGTTATTGCAATGCCCAGCGATCGCGGGACACAGGCCCCATTGGTTAAGTAAAAGCGGAGAGACAACGAATGAAATCCTAACACTAAGAACAAAAGAAGACATAAATAATTTATTTTATTTTGTAGTAAACGCTTTAAAAATAAGAGCTTTCGCCTTGGGAAATTGATTAAGGAGAAATGCACAAAATAATTGTAAAACTACAAAACTGTAAAATACCGGAAATCCCCCTTGTAAGCTGGCTAAGCCAAAACTTCTTACAATGAACTACTGCTATGACTACTACTACAACTACTACTACTACTACTACTACTGCTACTACAGTACGCTGGTCAGCGGTCAATTGATCACGGAAGTTACGATATATGGCGAATCCAAGAAGATTGTTAGATCGCTTTGCTTGCTTATATAAACGATTCCGCAGCATAATTCGTGCCTTGAGAGTGTCTGTAATCCATGGTGATGGAGGCTTACGAACCGGGAAAGTTCGCAGTGGAGCGCGTAAATCGAGTGCTTGTAAGACTGTGCGCGAAAATGCTTTACAGAATTCTTCGAGACTTTGTGATAAAGAGGTTAACATCGGAGGAGTAAATGCAATCGTAGGTAAGGACGACGATATTGTAGTAGAAAAATTGGCTGAATTAAAGTGGCTTAGGGTTTGTCGAGAGATAGTACGGGGTTCGATTTCACCAGAGTCAAATGCAAAAGGGAGTTGGAGAAGGTCGTGACCACAAATGAAAGGAACATCAGATTTGGTAAATGACAGAAGCTTATCTTCACTATCAATTATCAATACGTCCAACCGGAGGGGGAAAAGATGGCGGACAGGACAGTCGAATCGGAAAAGAGCTCCCCGAATAAGTGAAAAGAAGAGTGGAAAAAGTGAAGATGAAAGAGTCAGCAGTGAGGAACAGGTTAAGGGAGGAAAGATGTTTGAAGTGAAAGAATGGGAAGTATTGGAAAGTGTGAGAGAAGAGGTGGAGAAGAGTGGACAAGAAAGGCAAGGCCTGGAGGTTATGTGGAAAGAGCATGGTGAGGGGAAAGATAGCAAGAGGAGAAGAGGGCAAGAAGAAGGAAAGATCGAGATGGCAGTGGTCGATAAGTCGATGAAAGTGTGGCATGGAGGGCAGCAGCAGAGCCGAACGAGTCGGTCCAAAGGAAGCCGAGAGGACCCGAGAGCGGACGGGCAGCAGTAGAGCCGGCCGAAGGGAGACGAGACTGCGCGAGAGAACCCGAGTCGGGACGAACAGAGGAACGGAGGCAAGGGGAAAGCGAAGAGAAGGAAGGAGGAAAGAAAAGATGACGATACGGTGAAAAAAGTGTGAGATGGAGGGCAGCAGCAGAGCCGGAGGAGTCGGGCCGAAGGAAGCCGAGAGGACCCGAGAGCGGACGGGCAGCAGTAGAGCCGGCCGAAGGGAGACGAGAGTGCGCGAGAGACCCCGAGTCGGGACCAACAGAGGAACGGCGTCAAGGGGAAAGCGAAGAGAAGGAAGGAGGTAGCAAGAGATGATGACAGACGAAAGGCCCCGAGTCGGAACGTATAACGGATCGGCGTCGAGGGGAAGGCGGAATCGGAGGAAGCATGGACAACGAGGAAGGTTAAAAAGTACGTGGAAGTCGGCGAGTGAGGAAAAGGAAGGTGAAGGAAGGAAAGTGAGGAAGAAGAAATAGAGCAAGGAAGAAGAAACCGATGCGTGGTAATGAAACAGAAGAGTGGAGATGAAAGAGATGAGTGACGAAGAAGCAGATGAGTGGAAGAGCGAGAGGCAGTGAGGAAGAAAAGAAGGAAGGAATTGAAGGAGAAGCAGTTGAAGAGAGTGAAGAGAGGTGACGGGAGAGAGAAGAAGAGGTGACACCCCCTTCCCGTACCCCGAGTAGAAGATCGAGAGTCAAGGAGAAAGTGATGAACGAAGGAAGAAAGAGACGCAGAACGAGAAAGAAGAGTGAAGGAAGCGAAAGAGAAGAGAAAGACCGAAGAGAAGAGGAAGAGAAGAGCGAAACGAAGAGTTAGAAGTGGACAGTCGAGACGGAACATAATCGAAAGAAAGCGAGAGAAGGAGAGAGGGCAATGGTAGGAGGAAGCCGCGATAGTGGAACGACGACGAAAGGAAGAAGAAGCAAGAATAGTGAGAACGGACGATGAAAGAGAACGAAAAGTGGACAATGGGAAAACGATGAACGTTGGTAATACATAGAGAGAAAGTGAAGAGGGGTAGAAACGTGAGGAGATGTAGACAAGTGGGAGAAAATACGTGTAAATGACTGTAAGAATGGAGAGAGAGAAGGGGGTATTGTAACAAGGAGATAACCTTGTCAAAAAATCTTGCAACCCTTAGGGGAGTCAATAAAGCCTTACATACAATACGTCCAACCATGAGTTCGTGGATGTAGTATGGAACGTCGGCGCCGATTGAACAAGGTAGAGAGAACATAAAATTGCGTAGGTATTGCGCTTCAAAATGATCTGTGAGAAGATTACAATTTAAATCGCCAGATAAAATTATATTTTTGTAAGCATGACTAAACCTAGAAAAACCATTAATAAAATCATGGGACAAAATAGAAGGGCCTTGGGACGTCGATAGATCCAGGCAAATAGAAGCGAGTGGCCATTTTTACAGCTTAATTCTTAAAATCAAATACTCAGGCGAGTTTGAAAAATTATTCGGCAAAGCCGCTACGACTTGGGCCGACAGCAAATGATGAATAAAACATGCAACACCACCTCCCTCTTTTCCCTCACGATCGATGCGAATTACAAAATGGTTATCTAGGTATATGAGCTGTGATGCGGTATTTTTGGAGTCGCGTCCCAGATCCTCGTAAACTGCGAGTTTTCGGCGAACACATCGTGTTATCGCGTCGCTGGGAGTCCCAGGAGATCTCAAGGGCATACATTATTTTGGAGGCCAAATATTAGTTCCCCAGGGCTTCATTTTTATTGTTTTTCGGGACCATCTTGAGCAGACCACCCCTGCGGACCATCGACGGCCTGGCTTTAACCCTTTCACCCTGTTGTGCCGCAGAAACCCGGTTAGCTATTCCGGATTCTGCGCTTGACACGTAAGCTCGTATGTTCGGGATATATCCAGTAAAGGGTTGGAACCCAAGAGAATGAATGCGCAATTTATTAAAAAAGGTCTTTATTGTGATATTTGTATATCTACCAAAATTGTATATTTACAAAAAATATGCGCGCAAAATTATCGAGCGTGCCCACGACTTGATCGCGGTGTGGAGTTTCGTCCCGGGCAAACTCAGGCTTATGTTTCCGTCGATTATTTTTTTTTCTTTCTTCTTGGAGAGTTATGTATCTCTTTTGCGTGCAGTTCGGGGATCATAAGTGCCGGGAATTGGACGGCCACGAGTCGCACCGCTACCGTGAAAATCGGGAAGATTGCCTACGCGTGATTTGCGTCGAGTAGAGGAGAGTGTGTGTGTGTCGCGGCGTGCGGGTTTCGAGCTCGCGCGGGCTAATAAACGTAGGCTTTCCTTCGCAGCGGATGACGTCAAAAAAGCATCGCGATAAAAAGAGACACGAGTTTCGAAGCCGCCGCTGATACTGGTTGGTTTGTTCTTTTTGTTCGTGGTCGTCGTCGATTTTGTTTCCCGGGTTTTCGCGACGAACCGCTTCGAAAGCGTTTGCGCCGCGCAGCCTGCACGCCGGGATTGTGTGTGTATGTGCGCGCGGCGGAACACCGCCCTTCGCGCGATTGCGACGATCGGACAGCGGCACAGTCCGTCCATTGCGTGCGAAATAAGTAGGGAAGAATAGGCCTGGCCTGTGATTATTTGTTTCGGTTTTTTCCACGGTGACATTTTACTGTCTTAAATTATTTTATCTTCCGCTTATTATTATTTATTTATTTCTTGCTTGTTATTACTATTTTATTTTTCTCTTATTATCATTATTTTATATTTCATCGGTTCTGTTTCCCTTCCACCATCATTTTGTACAATTTTTCTTGTGTTTCTTTGTTACTATTTTCTTACCGGGCCAGGGATTCTGTGTCGCGTAGGAAATTCAAACCGGAGAACTAAGTAGCTGGGGCGAATATAGTATGGACGATTGTGTACGCGGCTTTTATTTGCGTGTGATTGGATTATAATAAATTGAGTGGCTTCGGCCGGATATTTTTCGTTTATTTTCTCTGGATCTTTTCGTTTGGGATTGAGCAAATTTTCAGCGCCCACACCCCTCTACCCACGCCTAGCAGCAGCTGCCGGAGCAGTAAGAGAGAGTGCATGGAGTAACATCGGTACCGACCGCGCCGATTAATCAGGTAATCGGCTGGCGCCCACAAGAAAATTAAAACGGTCGAGAGGCACGCCGTTGGTGGCCAAAAAACGACCATTGGAGACTCGGGGAAAAGTTGACGGTCACAGAGCGTATCGTGTATGTGAGAGTGTAGCAAGGTTTCCGAAATGGAGATAATGTGGAAAAAGTTGCCACTAAAATAATGTCGAACCTGGTCGATGTGAGCAAGAAGTGAGGTAGCATTAAATTGAGCGATTTGAAGATTCTCTTGCGCAAGCAATGGTTTGGGTAATATCGGAGACGTAGGGTAGATACAGTTTGCCGAGGGGAGTCAGGCAAGTTTCGCCAGATCAGTAGCGCTGACAATTTCTAAAATTGGAGGAGTGGGAGAGGGAGAGGGAGAGGTAGAAATACCCGGTATGTCTGACGGTCTCAGACGTCCGGCTATATGTCTGAGACTATGTATTCGTCGGCCTTACGTCCTATATCCGAAGGTAAGTCCTCATCCGTCGGCTTCACCTACGGAATTTTCGTCTCGGGTATCAAACTCATTACAAACCTCAGTATTATAGATTAGTACGGTGGATTTGATTATTATATCGCAACGATACGCAATCGTCGCATGCCGCAGCATACCACGATCATTGCGCTATAATCAAAGTGTCGGGGTACCAGGGGTACGACAACTCAAAAATGAAATAAGAGAAAGAATACCTGCGCCTTTGGAATACAAATGAACTGAGATGTTTGCATCAAAAGAAAGCACGCATCAAGTAGTTTTTTGTTTGATTTTTGAGTCATACATAGAAAGAGAAAAATGGGTCAAGTTTCTTCGATAATAAAAAAGTTTACTAATAGCTACACTTCATATATATACTGTAACGGGACCGAAGGGTAGAGGAAGTTAGGCGACCCCTCCCTCCTACACCTAGAGGGGTCGCTACAGTTAAAGTTTTACTCCCGCTACCAACTTTTTGGTTGCGGGAGTAGAGGAAACTCCTACGACCGCGCAGCTCGAGATACCAAGATAATAAAACCGGGCAGAGCGCACAAATCGTTTTCGTCAGCACCGTGTAGATCGATCAAGAATCATTTCCGTATTCGAGCCGGAGCTATGCTCCGTGGTAGTGAGATTAAGGAGACATCCGGTCACTGAGCATGCTCAGTTCGGGACTTCGCCCACTATGATAAATGATTGTAAGCTCACAGACTCGAAGGCCCTCGGTCAATTAGATTATTGCTAATGGTTCGAGGCTAAAGAACAGACTAATTATTAACTCTACGAACATCGGCATTGAGTAGGCAGGAGTAGGGCTTAACCCGGCGTCACCTTTAGCTTTTGTAAAACCTTGTTACATCCCATCAAGTCTGACTTCCTTCTGAACTTAATTCCTGAACAATCATATTTTACATCCAGTAAAATACTAAATGAAGATCTCTAGTAAATTCGAAATTTCATTTGGCCACTCGCTTCTCGAGGGGCAGCTTAATAATTCTTGATTCGATAGTGTGCTTGGGATGACAGGTCAAGCACTCGTCTGCAAGGACTGGAGTGATCCCTACTGAGGCCAGGTGAAGTTTAATAATTTTGTTATTGATTGAAATCATTCTTCCAAATTTCTCTAATAATTTCTTTTATATTAAATTCACTTAATATTTCTTTCCTAGCTGTCTAAAATCGAGTTCCGTGCACGAATTTACCAGTGATTAGCACTTTGTTTTTTTTTTTTTTTTTACTCGCACGACGAGAGTATAACGTCCGAGTTTCGGAATTCGGTCGATACTTAATTCAAGGCCTCCCATAACACCCGAGGAGCGCTTTCTTAGGACAGCTCTAATTTACGAAATATTTCAATACATATATGTATAAGTTTTCGGCGTCTACTACTTGTCACATATGATTTAACATATTTTCGATTTTTTTTCAGAGACTGTTTCCTTAAATTTTAATTGTTTTAGAGGGGACAACCAATTATAAGTACTTGACGTACCATATTTACTTTTTTATGATTTGAGATAATAGAAAGATATGGGTGATGAAAGCGCAGTGGTTGGCACTTTTGTTTAAGAACCGACTGACTCGGGTTTGAATCCTGAGACATTCCATGATAATTAATTATCATGTATTCTATTATTCAAACTTCGACCAGCCGTCACATCATTAACTACGAAGCATCCTCCGCAATCTCCGCTCAATCCTTATATAATTAAAAAGTAAGTCGAAGGGTGAGCGTGGCCAAGTGGATTGAAGTGCGACTCACACGCAGTTGACCCGGGTTCGATTCTGGCCTCGTGCCAAAAATGTTCTGTAGTGTTTTTCTTGCGAAAAAGTAGTTCGAAACCCGTTATAATAGTAGGCCCGGAGTTGAGGTGTGGATGAACGGTATCGAATTCGAGCCGGCCGCTCAGTCCGAAAATATTCGGCTCGAGCGTGCTCGAGCTCATTGTGAGCGCGCAATCCGCTCTAACGCACATTTAGCTCGCGCATATTTTAAATTTTTCTTAAGATCGACGTTTTGCAGTTTTCTGGAGTTCGTTAAACAAATAAAATGCGAAAAAAACAGTTAAAAAAAATCAAACTTAACAATGCAATTTGTTTTGTCATTTTTAAAATTTTTATAATTACATTTTTATTTGATTATCATTTCATTATACAATTACAAAAAAAATGATAAGAATCCTCCGAAATAGTGTGAAACAACGATTACTTTCTGATGCCGTCGCGAATAGCCTAAGGCGTCCACCTTTTCACTGGGAAAAATATTCAGGATAGAGTATGTAAGAAAATTTAAAACAACTTTGCTCGCGTCACCGCAGGGCAACGAATACTATAGAAATGTATGATACAGTTGCATCTGTAGTCTGCTCGGTCGGTCACAGGTGAATGAGCGATGAGCGGTTACGAGTGGATGAGCGCTCGTGTTCACCGAGCGCTCGAAGCGATTAAACGCTCGTTCTGTGGCTTGAGTATGCTCAAGTAATGGACGCACTGCTCGATCTCGCTCCTACACATTCTTAGTACAGAGGGTACTATCCCGTGCCTCAATATGGGAAACCGAAAGAGTGGGAAAGTGTCGCGGGTTCGATTCCCGAGACTCAAGTCCCGTAGGTGCAAGGAAAACGTACGAGTACGTAGTTCCGGAGATAGCCCTTGACTGAGTCTCCCCTTAATTATCACTGACAATCCCATTGATTACCATTAACTATTCGTTAAAGGTAATTAAAAGGAGTTTTGGCAATGGTATCATTCCCACTTAAACTTCCATTTAATGTACCATGCAATATGCCATTCAGTTTCCAATTTGTTGTATGGTATTTATATAGTGCTGGCATTCCCATTCGCGAAAAAATAGCCTATATATAATAATCCACTTTTCTACACTGTCTAAATGAATGATAAATGAAAAAAGCTGTAATGCTACCGAAAAATGTCTCCTATTATTCATAAATAATTTCGATCCTTAAGTTCACAGCTACTCATTTATCTCATTTATCTCATTCATTACTCATTTATCTGCAATTCATTACTCATTTATCTGCAATTCATTACTCATTTATCTGCAATTCATTACTCATTTATCTGCAATTCATTACTCATTTATCTGCAATTCATTACTCATTTATCTCATTTATCTCATTCATTACTCATTTATCTGCAATTCATTATCGCTTGTACCATTTAAGTGAAAATTCTTACTCAACGACGTGATTCACTAGTGTCGACTTGATTCTCGTTCCTCGTGAATCATAAATAATTAGACGTACCATTAAAGATTCTCTAGCTTTTTACCGTTCGATTCAGGTGTCATTTATGCTGAATAGTAAGAAATGCCATTTCAGCTATCCCATTTGTGCTCCAATGGACTACCATTAAGAACGAATGGAAAAAGTACCACTTGTTACGTCCTTTTGAATTGTCAGTGAATTCCCATTAATGACGAATGGGAGAAAGTACGACTTGAATTTTGCCAGTTATGTAGAATTGGATTAGATTTGCCAGTGGAGTCTCATTAAGAATGAATGGTAGAAAGTACCGCTTCAATGTTCCCTATGAATTACCATTAGAATCCCATTGATTACCTCTCGATACCATTCATTACCATAAAGCGCTCAATGGAAGACTTCGCCAAGGGAGGATGTACGAACTACGAGTATAACCGCATGTCCGAGACTACTAACACCGGACGGAGCGCGATAAAGCTCTGGACCCAAAAATCGCATCGGCGACGACGGTTAAGGAAGGAGGAGAGAGAAAAGTGGAGCCCGTAACCCTTAGAGGATCGGTGTAACAACACAATACCCAACCGAACGAATGCTTCATGTATAGTCTACAAGGGTAGTCATCAGCAATTAAAAAGTAAGTCTCAGGAATTAATTACTAAATTGGGAAACGAAACTTTGACAAAGCTAAAGGCTCCTCAGACAATAGAAATCAAGATCCAATTGTAATAACCTTAGATTATATATTTTTTAATGATCTGGTCTTTTTATGTGATGTTTCGCGGAGTACGGCAGGTATCATTCACTCATTGATAAAGGATTACGTAATAATATTAATGTATTGTTACGCACCGTATAACCATCGTACGTCCACGATCCGAACTTCATGAAGCACGTCTGTTGGTCGAAGGGAAAATACTCCACGTCAATTTCACAAAATGATTTGTAGATGGCAGGAGGCTTCCACGTCACTTTTCCAGTGTGATGTAATATTGCCTTGGTCATGATGGTCACCTCATAGTTGCCGTCCGCACTGTAACAATGAACACCATTGAAATCCTAAATTCAGTTGATGGGCTGTATAGTAAAAAGTCATTTCTTAAAATCGGAATACGAAGTTTCGTAATAATAATTGTTGTTAAATAAGTGACTAACTCATTTGTTCCGGTTTAAATATGCAATCCTGTCCTCTTATTTCTAATGTCATCAACAATTTCAGTTCGTACTTTTGTTTGTAAAACTAGAGTCGGAGGATGCGATCGAAAAATAAACAAATAAAAAATGGTGGACGTTTGTGGATGAGTTGTTGTAAAAAGTAGAAACTGTTTTCACTGTGTGGGCTGACGAGGCCCAGGCTTAGGTTACCACCGTTTAGAGTCTCTTATTACCTCAGTACACTTTAGAACGACTGAAAAGATGTTTTCGTATAGATTGTATATTCGTTAGTATTGAAACGTTTCCAGTTTTTCTGAGACTGGGAATGAATTAAAGTTAATTAGATGTTTAGTCTTCGCAGACAATCTCACGTTGAATAATCTGTCTAATAGTCCGTCTTGTCGAGAATATAGGGTTTCGTCTTCTGCACTCGAGCTCAGTGAAAACGGGAAAAGGGATCTCTTAACGGTTTTTTTTTTTTTTTATTACCTGTAACTCCTCTACACAAGACGATCTCCCGTGTGGCCCCGGTGACGTAACATCGCGAGAGCCCGGGAAATCCTGCCAACCGCGAGAGAAAAAGGCAAGGCAGCCGTCGGACAAGCCCTCTGAGAGACAAGTGGCGCCATCCGACGGGATCAAGCCGAGGCTCAATCGATGCCGAGCGACGCCCACGCGCAATCACCAGTACTAGCGAGGTTTCGGAAGCACAACGGCGCGGTGCTGCGGAATCGATGCGAAAGCACGCTCAAGGCCGAAGAAAGGCAAAAGCGAGGGAAAATCGACACACCCCATTGGCTGGGAAGGACGACACCACCAGTTGCACACGGCACCGACCGAGCATATCATTAGCTCGGCAGATAACACCGGATAATCGTCACGACTATACCGATCCGGTATTGGAGGGCAGAGGAAGAGCAAAGCCGGCAGCCAATGAGAAAATTAATAACCACGCGACCGCACGCAGACGCGAGTCCGCCAATTCCCTGCAGAACCGACGGAGAGGGAGACCAAAATCGGGGTATAAAAGAGCCTGTAATCGACGGAGGATCATCAGTTATTGGATCTACCTTACCAGCGGACAACTCTCAAGGACTACCAGTGAAAAGTGAAAAGTCAAAGTGAAATAAGTGAAATAAAAGTGAAATTGTGCAAAAGGGACTTGTAAAATCCGTGCCGATTTGAACTTGTAAAAATTGTGCCGATTTGGACTTATAAACTTTGTAAAAACTGGACTTATAAACTTTCGTGCTGAAAAAGAACTTATAAACTTTCGTGGTTAGTGAACTTATAAAAATTCGTGCCAATCTTGGACTTACGAAAATTATGCAACGCTGGAATTGTAGAAACGGTGTCGATTCGGACTTGTTAAACCCATGCCGTTTCGAACTTATAAAATCTTGGAAATTGTACTTATGAGAGTTCGCACCAAGTGAACTCATAATGAACGGGCTGGTTCGGACTTAGAACATTTGTGTCGAAGTCGGATTTATGACATTACCGACGAACAAGTCTATCTAACAATCTCAAGTGACCAGAGCGGCTAAAAGTGACATTCAGCGGGAACTGGTAAAGTGACCAAAAGTGACAGTCAGAAAAGCCTCCAGTGTCACGGAGTAATTTGACGACTCCCAGGACATAAAAAGGCATACCCAGGGATATGTTCACATTCCCTTAAGACGGAGATACCATCATAATAAGGTAAAAACGTCCATCTCATAAATAAGCACCAATTGCAATTCGCGAGGTGAACGGGCTGTCGCCGTCTAGTGCCGTATCGTGACGACACCACGAGACCGCCGAGCGCGACGACCGGCTGGATTCAGCGACGATCGAGAAGCCGCCCGCGCATGCGCAGTGCGATAGACGCACGAATAAAATTCGGTCGATTAATATTCTGACTTCAAACAATTAAATTATTTACGATAAATAGAAATAAGATCCGAGCATCAGAAGAACCGAATTTCACAAGTTTTAGTATCAACTGAGATAAATAGCTTGAACGATAATAATGGAAACGAAATAATTCGAGGAAGAATAAAACTTGTAATTCCCCGAGAGCTTGTCACGTTACAAATAAAAATTATTTTTGTTCTACATAAAAAGAAAACGTCTCTGACACACCAACCCATAATTCCTAGACGCGCGAGTCCACGAATCCTTCCGTGTGAGTGCACGTTCCTCTTAAGGAGGTGCGCAAATACGGAAATTATTGTACGAGGCATTTGCTCCTGTTACATGCCTCAGTTGTATGTGACGTATCACTCCCACATTTCGCGTGACACGAATGTTCTAACCCGTTATCATTGGTCTAGGGAAGAGGCTCTTTCTAAACTGCGCAAAGAGACTATCGCAGCTAAATAACTATGTAGTATTCAATACATAGCTACATACATAAATAACAAACAACTCGGATTGTTATTCAATCCGAGAATGACGAGGAGAATGCCTCTACGGCTTACCTATGCTAATAATTTGCAACTTGCAATACGGCAGGAGAGACTGGTTCTAAAGTTTTAACTCTATAAAAAAAATATTTACGCGATTACCAAAGCGCCGTCGCGTGAAGGTTTACACTCTAAGTATAAAAAACATCTCTCCCTCCTACGTTTCCTCGTGAAACGGTCAGAAGAATAAAAAAAAACTCCGGACTGCGGAAAATCGGGACAGAAGGTTCGAATGATTAATGATAAAAAAAATTGTTAATGAAAAAGTAAGTTAAAAAAATGAAACAATGCATGTATGTTATAATAATTAATATTGTCAGTGAACAACGATAGTAATAATTAATAAAGAATGATAGCAGATATTATCAATCGTACTTATGTCAATTCGGTCACAATCTTCGCTACACTCTACATTGGAGACGTCTTCCCTCACAACAGATTTATATAATATCATAATATTCTGCTAAGTTTAATTATGTTGATTGTTACCGAAATTTTTCCCCGAATCTACAAAAATTGTCGACCACCAACGGCGTGCTTTCAGACCGCGTAATTTTTATTTTTTTGATGGGTGTCAGCCGATTATTCTTTAATCGGCGCGGTTGGTACCAATAATGAGACGAGCACGCACTCTTACTGCTTCGGCAGCTGTAGTAGGGCTAGGGTAGAGGGGCGTTGGTGGTGAAAATTATTATCCAAAACATAAATTAACAAAACAAGACTCGATTTATTACAATTTATGAAAACAAAAAAGTACGCGATTACAATAATATCGCTACTACATTCTCCCCCGTTACTCAATTCACCGGCTCGAATGGCTACGCACGACTGGTAATTTTCCTGGTCCGAGAATAAAAACATAAAGGAGAAGAAATATAACAAAAATAATAAAATAAATAATGAAAAAAATAATAAACCATAGACTCGATAATAAAAATAATACTTCTACAGCCAGTGCAGCACGAGGCCGTCCGTTGCCGGGCCATTTTGATTCGCGTAAAGAAAAAAACAATACAATAAATTATCCATTCCCGGGAACGTGAAACATACCTGACAAACAAAGTGTATGGTTCGCCTGGGATGGTAACCGACACCGCAATCAAACCGCGTGTATGCTCGATAATTGCATGAATAAACGGATGGTAAGAATGCGCTTCCGTAAATCCCGGAGACAACAGACTTACCGCGAGAGAAAATGCACTGAAAAAAAAATTGCTTGTGGGCTGCCAAAGCAAAAAATTCCTATTTCAATTCTAAGAATTCTATACGATATTGAAACAACGACAGCAAGACTGCCAAAGTGACATGCTATCGTTTCAAATCCGTATGCAATTATAAGAATTGAAAGTAGAATTGAAATAAATTTTTTTTCTTTGGCAGCCTGCAAGCGAATTTTACTTGAGTCAAGGATATTTTTATCAGTGTGTTAAAAGGGAAATTCCGAGTCCTGTGCCTCCGTCCATCCAAGTTTTTCGGAAAAATCCCTTCTCAATCTAAATCGGTTTTTTTCAAAGAGTTTTATTGTTTCGACATGTAACAATTAACAACATGATTTCAGGTTACAATAAACTTTATGCAATAAAAAGCAAACGATCGTACATTAATAAACCTCCTGTCTACATGAATGTAGAGCTCTGTGTTAACAAAAAAGAAAAAAAACACTGCCTGTTTCGGCTATAGTAATAACAAAAATATCGGTGAAGTAGTGACTAGGCTATTGTTAGTTGCCGGGAATAGGATGCTCGGGATGCAACAGTGGCAGCAAGGGAAAAAAAATTTATTATTGAGTAAAGAAAAGAAATCCCTGCAATCATTCTCAATACCCGAGATACTTAAAAACTACAACCTTAAAACTAATGCGACTGTGTACATACGTACAGATGCTGGATACCATCCTACCTTATCTTTCTTAGGGCAAAATCGACTATGATTAGATTAGCCGGTCGCGAATACCTCGCCGAATACTCTGGATATGTTCTGCCTTCCTAATGGAGAGCGTACGAATATGAGGACAGCCCATATTAAGCCATCCATATTTTTGAAAGTTGAGACGATGGAAATTTCAATAATCTCTGGTAGGGATAGCAACCGATCGCCTGAATAAATCGGGTCTGTCAGGTATGAGTCATGGCGCAGGGATATTCGCTTGTTCGATTTGTTCCTTCTCCAGTGGTAAAGGGTCGGGATATTATCGGCATTTTGGAGGATGCCGATTCGATCACAATGTGTGAATACCTGAGGGGTAGGACATCCTGTTCTCATTTGCCTGACTGATTATAGCTCATTTTGCGAGGTGAGTTCATGAATGACATCGTTATCTATGCTCGCTAGTTTACTGAAATGATCTCTCGTAAGTTTTAGTATAAAGTTGTCAATGCGTGGGATATTGGCCAGATTGTAAATAACTTGATTGCTAACAAAGTGATGGTACTCAGTATGCGCGGATCGGTAAGTGCAGAGGCAGACCCTGAGGCATTTTCTTTCGAATGGTCTAAGTTTTTCCATCACAGATATATTGCAGTTCCACCAGATGGGCGAGGTGTAAGTAAGCACAGGTCTGACTAGCAACATGTAAAGTATTATTTTCGTTTTTTCAGTCAGATGTTTGTTAAACAATATTGCGCTGCTGGCTTGGAAGGCCCGTTTCGCTTTATCGAGCTATATGTCGATGTGTTGATTTCCGCGAAGCAGATAGTCAATATTAACTCCGAGATATTTGACCAGTTTTTTATGAGGGAGGTGACTTTAGTTAGCGAATCCGGTACAGAGGTATCGATGGCAAATTCGGTATGACCTTTCTTATTGCTGGACGACAAGTCCGCTAACGGCTTTCGAAGAAGGATCGTTTCGCACTTTCCCGGGTTGATCCCAAGATTCCAGGCTCTATGATACCGGTTAATCTTTTCTACTGTTACTTTTAATTGGTTCTTGATTTTGTTGACTTTGTTGGCATTGGTGTAAATAATTATATCATCCGCAAATGCAATTGCTGACGTGTCTCCATTATTGTTGATGTTAAAAAGTTTCAGGATGTCACAGGTAAAGATAATAAAGAGTATTGAGGAATTGACTGTACCCTGTTGCAAACCTTTATTAATGGCGAACGACACGGTTGAAGTGTTATTGCCATCCCAAGTAACAAACGACTTGCCCGAAGTCATATCCCAAATCGTAGATTTGAGCCAGGGCGGAAAACCTTTCATTTTTAGTTTGTAGAGCAGTCCGTTCCGCCACACCGAGTCGAACGCTTTCTCAAGGTCGAGGAGGGCAGCCCCAACGAATTGACTGTTCCCAACTCTGTTGTTGAGGTCCGATAACAGCTTGTGAATCGCGTAGGTGGTTGAATAGCCGAATTTAAAGCCAAATTGAATATTAGGGATTATGCTGTTGGTATCACAGAATTGAGTAATTTTATCGTTAATGATGGCCTCGTAGACCTTACTGAGGTTTGGGTTGAGGCTAATGGGCCGGTAGCTCGACGGATCATTCGGGTTTTTTTTTAGGATCGGGAGGACCTTCGCCTTTTCCCATATTTTCGGAAAATTTTGATGATTTAGTGAGTTGTTGAGGAAGGTGAAGAAGGTTGTTGTTGAGTTAAGGTGTGGATTACCCTATGTGGGAGGTGTTTTAGAACAATTAATGGAATATTATCAAGTCCAGAGGACGTCTTGTTGGGAAGGTTTTTGAGAATTCTGGTAACTGAGGTTGGGTTGCAGAAACTATTTATCGTGGGGTCCGCAATGGTGGGTCGGCTAGCTGGGTTGGTTTCTGAGAAAATCGTGAGAGTACCATTATTTAGCCGTTTGAGCGTAAAGTGAGGGTAAGAGTGGGGATAGGTTCCGCGGCAGTCCCACTCTTACCCCCACTCCTCTTCCAGCACATAGTTGGAGGTATGTGTGGGTGTGAGAGTGGGATGGTGTGTGTGTGAGGTATCACCATAGCGCACCACTGGTTTTGTTTATTTTTTTTTACAGAGTTACATTTTTTCTTAAATTTAGTTTTCACGAACGTTAAGATAGATGAATTCAATGCGATTATATACGAGCCCAAATATCGCAATCCTAGACCTTTTTTCAAGATAATGTTCTGCCATCTCGTCGAACAGTTCGTCATGATAGTTTTTAAAAAAAACACCCTTAGAAGTAGGAAGACACTGAAATCCGTTTCGATATCGGCAATCACTTGTGTCCCATGTTTGGTGTTGACATTTCGCAATCTTGAGATTGTCAAGTTCCGCGCGGCGACGATTTTTATTTCTTAATTTTCCTGTGCAATTCGCGACAGAACTCGCGAAATGGTACGTTCGGGCTCGTCAGCGCGGGAGTGACTGTCAAGGCATCGAAATACACAGGATGTATTCCGTAGTCTTTTCAGTATTTCAATTTTCCGTATTAATTCTTTCTATATCGCGCCAACCGCGGCGTTATTCTATGCGACGCGGGTCGTGCGATATTTTTCTCGAGAGTTGAGGGCTCGAGGGGACATACGAATGTCTCCTCTCGCCTCCGCTCAAACGAGGTACAATTTCGCTCCCTTGCAGAAATCTTCCCCGGCTCGACATCCAAAGGTCGAGAAATCGACGGATGCACGAGCCGGGGAAAGCAGTCCCGTTTAGATACTGAGAGCGCGAGCTTGTTCTTCGGAGAAACTCCTCGATTAGCACTCGCTAAAGTAAAGTAAATCTCGAGGGAACACCCCGGTCTAGTAGAACGCGAGAAAGTCGGGAAGGCCGAAAGGAGTCTAAAGAGTGTTACACCCAGCGGTGGTGAGTCTGGTCGTGCTAGGTCATAGTAGCTTCTACAAACGCCACGAACAATACTGTCATGTAGCTTTAAGTGTGTGTACGGAACGAAGGAGTGCGAACAAGTGTAGAGAGAGAGAGAGAGAAGGAGTGTAGAGAAAGGAGGTCCGCTAACACACGTAGTAACTAAGGAATACATTGTAAGTACGAGTGTATGTGTCTGTGAGCCATAGTATGTGTGTGATCTTGCCGGCTGAACCTGCCATTTCTGTTATAACGAAATAATCAGTCTAAAATCATTAAAACTAAATTGCGTTTAAAATTGTCGCGTGATTTATTTGGCGACCTGCGCGAAACATCGGGAAACGTCCTGTATAGAACGGACCGGAGACGATTCCGAAAAAATAATATAAACTCGTCGCGCTTCCCGCAACAGGGTTATTTTGACGTAACTAACGCCCGTACGTCACAAGATTTTGTATATTATCCGAAGATCCAGCACCGCAATCATTTTATATGGTAGGTGGGAGGGTAAGCGTCCGGTGTAATTAAGTTTTCCCAATTTTTTCAACTACATAACTCACTTTACGGATTAACGAAAAAGAAAAGAACAGTTTCGTCGGATGTAACACCAGTGTTTCTCAACCTTTATTCACTTTATGAATTAATGCGCTCTTCGAAGGGGAACGCGCTAAGGCAACACCGGAGTTTCTTAACGTTTTATAGCGCACACAGAGCACCTCTGGATTCTATCTGTATGAAACAGTGCCACGAGCACACTTCTGCTGTCTTCGGCGGTGGAAAATGGAGTGCTGGACAATCTTCGCATTCGTCCAAGTTTATGATTTTGCGTCCTGTAGCCTGTTTTAAGATTTGTACAGTCGGCTTACCTACAGCGTACAGTCGAGATCTCATGCAAACACTGCGCGCAATTTCGCGTAATTCATTATATAGTTCAGCCAGCGTGATGCCGTCCTCGTACCAGTGTATACCATGGCTGTACTTAGTCAGACAACTATTTATTTCTTGTATCCGTGGTGGCAATTCGTAGACATCACAAGGATGAGCGATGATCCACACCATTCGACGTTGTGGTTTATCCACCGAACTCACAGCCACCTCTTTTGTCAATAACTCCCCATGCTTATCTTTTAAATACAGAATATCAAACACCAGATCTGTACAAATCGTATCAAACGCCCGATGTGGACAGCGCATATTGTCGTTGAAACCCCCAAATACGCTTTACGCTCTCAATAGGCGACAGAAGACTGAGCTGCCCTGAAGCCACTGTAACAGAATAGCAATCGTCAGCAATTTTGCACGTGCAGATTGGAGGGGCAGAGTGGAGGAATGATGATGATGTCCCCTCGGCGTTTGCTATAATTCACTGAACGGATTAACGAGAAGGGCCAAGAAGTCGAACCTAAATGTAACGTTGGAGTTTCATAACCTTCCGTAGAACACAATGACATCCGCTGTATTCGGTTTGTAGGTGATCATGTCACGAGCAAACTGCTGCTTCCTTCGGTGGAGTATCAGCGAGTGATGGACAATTCTCGTCGCTGTTCAGGTTGATGATTTTACGTCCTGTGACTTTCTCTAAGAATTTCACATCGCTGCCTTTCGCGTATAGACAAGAGTTCAAGCCAACGCCCTCCGCAGCGCTGTATGTTTCATGACACACCTCAGCCAATGTAATGCCGTCCGTATTCCAATGCATACCATGGTGATTGCTGGTTAGTCGGTCATTCATTGACCTCACATACTGCGGCAATTCGTCGGCACAATAAGGAGGTGCGACGACCCACATAAAACGGCGTCGCGGTTTAATTATCGAACCAACAGCCACTTCTTTCGGCAAAAATTTCCATTTCTATCGTTAAAGCTCTGAATATCAAATACTAGATCTGTTTCCGTACCGTCCATATTAAACGCGGCATTTGTACCGAGTGTCGTAGGAATTCCCGGATACGTTTTATGCTCTCAACAGACGACAAAAGACTGAGCGACGCCGAAGCCGCTGTAACAGAATAGCAACCGTCAGCAAGATTGCACGTGCAGATTTTAAGCGGATAGGGTGTAGGGAGTGGGTATGTTACGTCCGAACTTGTCCTTGAGAATATTAGCCACACGTGAGAGTTAGATGCATCATAAAGGGTATATTTTGCTATTAGTAAAAATAAATGATTTGTAATCGATAACCTGTTTTTTTATTTCTTTGTACACAGAACGTACGATTTATCCTAAAATATGTTTCGGAATATACAGAATATTTATTTTCATGGGGGTCGGAAGGTATAATCAGGTATCATACGGGCTTCCTTCCTTGGCAATTTCCCGCGCGGTCTTGGTCACATCGAAAGACAGAATTCGGCAGCACAGCGACACGGTCGATAGTCCTCGGAAGAATCCCCGATATTTCGCTACTCTCGTCGATCGCAATCGCCCGAGCACCCGGCTTCCCTGCGCCTACTCTAGTTCCCATGGACTAGCCTACCGCTAAGTGGCGCCTCGCAGGGCAGCCTCGCAATTAGGCATCTTCGCAACGCTCGCGCGCACTAATATTTTAATTGTGACTAACGCATGGTCACAGCCGCGACAGCGAAGAATCCATGCGACGAGTAGTTGCAGCGGTCGGTACAAATGGGACATCTCGGGGAACAGCCAGCGGCCTGTTCGTTGTCAGAAACCACGGACGACCGGCAATCCTTCCTGCAGCGTCCGGAATTGGTCGAAACAGCTTCCTCTCGGTACTCCGGTACTCTCGTCTACCGGTACGGTACAATCTTGTAGCTCGCTCGACCCTTGAGCCTCGCCGGTTTGGATGGTACATGAAAGATTATTCGATGGAATTAACAAAATAGTCGGTTAAACGCTACTGAGCCCAAACGAATCTGCCCGAGATAGGTGAACTGCGCGCCGTGGGGGCGCGTGCCGACTCTCTCTGGTCGCTATCGCGTGTACTTTGGTGACGTGCCAAAATACCGCGTCACACTGCATACCTTTTTAAGCACTCATTTACTTTTGTAATCACTTCACAGTATATAAGGAAAGACATATTAAATTGCAAAATCTTTACAAACTATAAATTATATAGACGAGAGTCTACGAAGAGATACTATAAAAAGTATCTATTCAGATACATCGTAGACTACAGAGACTTGCCCTACGTATGGAAAATTATATCATTGGAAGATGGTAAAGCTATATCCTACGAATAGAAAATTGTATTGTAAAAAGACTGCAGACAGATGCTACAAAACCGAAAGGAAAATCACTTCGAAGAAATTCTACGTATATAAACTCAAATATGATTTATATTCCAATATAATTTATGGTTTATATGATAATTACAGTAAACATCACGATCATCATTCTTGAAATAGGCTTCTTTCTATTTGACAAAATAAATAAAAAATTTTGAAATCTACACCTGACGCAGCCAGGGTCTACAGCTGCCAGAGCTCTAGTTTGACGATAGGGGAAAGTTAGCCTATTCTACTTTAAATATAATTTGGTTGCCAATTAGATTTAAGAAAACAACTGAACTACTATTGGCGATATTGCCAACAGTAGTTATGCCAATGTGATATTACATTAGCAACCCGATTAACGCTTATTAATTATGAGACAATGACAAGGGAGTCCAATTCGAAAACCCAAAGAAATAGAGAGAATTTCCAATATTCCATAGAGTAAACGGAAAGTAGGGATATGCATGAGTAGGGATTTGCATGTTAGCCGGCGACCAATATTGGACGCCGGCAATCAATTCGCGATGATTTTGCGCAGTTTTGTGGACAACTACCTAAGCCGAATAATGCCGGAACCGGTCCCATGAGACCACGGAGCTGTCTTTGGTTCAAGAACGAACAAAACCGCCTCATCGCCTGAGCGATGATGGAAGCAGCGCCAAACGCCCGATTTCTGGGTCACGTTTACTAGGAACAAAGGTACCGTGATAACCAACATTTCCAAAACATTGAAGATTCTACTTTGCTTTATCGGCAAGATGGGTCGCTCTGTCGAAGAGTAAATAGATATACTCTCTTCCGCATCAAGATTTACTACGATCCTTTCAACATCCCGGTATACGACGAGAATAATTTAACGAGGGAGCAACTCGCCCTCCATGACAGGCACACTGAGAATGTGACAGCATTCGAAACAATGGTACGGATGCTATCATATCGACTGCAACCGTTAGGCGAGGAGAGTAGATTCTTATCGATAGACCCAAGTGACGCTGACACAATGGAGCAGCGTACCTGAATTAATCAATATAGACAACGGGTCATTCCTCTCAGAGTTAATCGCGATACGACAAGGACCAACAAAACCACGACGACGACGGAGAAGACAACGACGACGACGCTCACGGCGAAAAATAATTAATCATTCGATCATTGTAATTATGTATGTAATAATCATGGTAATACATAACGGCTGTATGGCAAACAGTGCCGAAGCAAATTTTTTTTGTATGCTCATTAAAAAAAATAACTAAAAAATTTGTCACTGTATTTTACTGCATTTGTATTGTCCCCCCCCCCCCCCCCAAGTGTTGCCACCTTGTCGTGTTAGGGGGGATTCCGTGTTCCGATGATCCGTCGGGTTGAGCGGCGTGTCCACTTGCGGGTCGGCAGTGAGGTTCCAGCTAAGAGAAGCACACCCCGTTGTCTCGGGCGCTTCATCCAGTGCGCCTGGACCGTCCCCCTCTGGTGCCTCTAGCGAATGCGGCGAGGGTACAGCGGGAAACCTGAGAGGCCCTCTCGGATGGTGGGTTGACACGCCCGGGGACCGCGCGGTAGTGTCGGGGCCCGACTCGGGAGTCGCTACCCGGGTGGGCTGCCCCATAGCAACGCGTGTAAAGAGCCCGTGTCGCCTCTGCAGGGCTCGGTGGCACCGGGATACGGACATGCGGGGGAGGGGGGGGGGGGGGGGGGGGGTCGGGTGGGTAGTCCCTGCCGAGGCCACGTTGCAGTAAGTCGGAGGTACATGGAGGGGGGTTGCGGTTTGGGGTTAGCTGGTTGCGGGGCTGAGGTATCGGGTTGGGAAGGGGGGGGGGGATTGGGGGGTATGGGTTTAGTTTGGGTGTATCGAGCTGGAGATTCTTGGAAAATAAGCCCCACTTTATGGAAACATGTCTGGTTTAAGTAAAGTTACAAAGGTGTTTAAAGACACTGAGTCTCCCGCGGCCCAACTATCGAGGGAGGTGATTCTCGGCGCTGGAGGTGGTTCTGCCACTCCCGACGCTGAGCTCGTGGTGTGACCGGAGAGGAATCCCATTATGGGTCCTCCTCCTGCCTCACCCGGGATGAAGAGGAGAGCGCCCCGCTCAGGCGAGGACTCGGCCGACGCGTCATCGGCGGCGGAATCATCCGCATCGGCATCGGTGACGCGCCAGGGCCCGAGAAGTATGAAGAAGATGGCGATGACGAGGAGTAAGTCTCCGATCTTGGTGCATGGTGCGGTTCAGCCCCATCGCTGGAAACTGCTCTCCGATACCGTGTCGGGGTCGGAGACGGAGATGGACGTGGATGAGGTGGTGGATGAACAACAAGGTGGCGAAGGGCGTTGCGTCTTATATCGAGGAGAGACTGGGAGGGATGATGTCCCTCCTCGTCGCATTGTCGGGGTGGGTGGAGGCTTCGACGGGCGAGTGTGCGGGCCTGCGGACTGCCTTACATATGGGAGGAGGAATTCCACGCGGCCGTGAGGGTTGCGCGGAAGTTCGAGGGAGGCAGGGCGACCCTGAAGGCGGCTCACTGGGTGCTGGAAGTCGTGCCAGAGATCGCGACTGCGCTGGTCGCGAAGGGTTGGGTCTTCCTGGGCTAGCACTCCTGCCTGGTCGGGGACTACATCGAGGCGGACCGGTGTTTCCGGTGTCTAGGCATCGGCCACTCGTCTGCGTCCTGCCCAAAGCGGGAGCTGACGTGTGGCTGGTGTGCCGGAGGCGGGCATTCCGCCTCGGCATGCCCAGCGAGGGTGCAGCCTCTTTGCTGCCCCAACTGCAGGGAGGCTGGCTGGGGGCCGCCCATCGGGCGATGGACGGTATGTGCCCGCTCTATCGAGCGGCGCTTGAGGGGCAACGGGCTGCCGTTGCGGAGGAGCGGGCCCGGCATGGGGCCCCAGTTAGTCCCGCCTTGCTAGCTCAAAATGGCTAGTCGACCTCACCCTGCGTGTGCTGCGGGTGGGCTGGGGAGCCCGAGGCCAGTCCGGCACGGTGTCCTCCAGCTCAAATGCCAGCGGTCCCGAGGGGTGATGGCCGAGCTCGGCCAGACCCTTGTCGAGGGCTGCTGTGACGCCGCTTTTACGTCTCGTGAATTTTCGACCAAATTCACAGACGCAACTGACCAAAATTTCCCCCTGGCGGAGTAAATAGGGTTCTTCTTGGCTAAGAAGGTGACGGACGGTAAGCACGACCGTGTCTGCGACTGGAGCAAGAAGACGAATATCGACTCCAGGGCGGTATTGCGAAAACATAGCTCACGCCGTTAAGTCAAGATCGACCTTGTCGCGGTGCGAAGGGGCTTACGTAAGTTGTCATTCCGCGGTTCTCGGTCTTTTAGACCTCGATGAACTAGTTTGACGCAATCACCAACAGATCCTCTGGCGAAAAAGACCTGCTACAGAACCGTTCAGGCAAGGAGACCCGGATTTGTAAGCCAATCGTTCGGATGCCACCCTGGTGCCTAAATCAGGTATCCTTTCCCTAGGGTATCAGGGTATCACTAGGGTATCGGACGCGGTTCTCGGAACTGCCTTGTTCCGCGAGGAATGGGCTGTGACGAGCTAGCCCACGTGGTGCATATATTATTGGGGACCGCATGTGTGGCAGAAGACGTGATTGGTGGCGCGTCCGTCGAGAGAATGGTGTTCTCTCGCTTCGGTCTACCCCGGGTGGCTAACCGGCACCCGTAAGAGGTGTCAGTCAAAGGTATCGTGGGGGAGGTGCTTGCCCGCACGACTTATGCTTGGGTCGTGTGCACCTCAATTGAGGTCGGCTTCTGCGGGGCAAAATATAGCGTGATGAAGACAGAGAGGACGAATGTAAGCGTATTCTCTTAATGGGCGAGAGACCTTCGGGTCGAGCAAGAGATAACGGTCTTGTGCCGGGATCTCAGTACATTATCTGACCAAAATTTCCACCGAAATCTAATAATATTATAACAATAATAAGCCTAGAGAAACTCATAGGAAAGCATGGAACACAGTTAATTGCTGAGAAGTGATTGCGTGTTCATTAATTAATTATTGCGTCAGCCATCACCGAATGATTCTATTCAGTGACTGGCATAGCAACAGTTGAATAACAGAAAAATATTGCAAGGAGAATATTCGGGTTGCTGGAGAGGTATCATCGGTAGCGAGCATGCCCTTGGCTACCCGAAGATCCCATTGTTTTAATTGAGACCGGAAAGGGCAAGCCGAAGCCTTAGCGATACGCATCGGGAGACGGAGCCTCATCGCTCCAACACGTAGCACGAAGGGATACACATACGCACACAGCGGTGCAGCCAGAGAATCCGTGTGACTGTCTCGAGGCGACTGATTAAAAGAATCACCGTCGGCGCTTACGAGTGCTGCACCTCTCGGGGCATAATTATTCAAATTAGTATTAAAAACATCTTCAAATCTTGCTAATAAAAATAACCTTCTAATGGAATAAAAATGGGAAATTGGTCACAAAATAATAAATGAAGTAATTATCCGATAGAATCACGAATGAAATATAAATTGGATCAAGCCGTTAACATAAAAATGTTATAAAAATTGAGGAATATATACTATCCATATTATAATCATCAGAGAAATTAATTAACATCTTAAAATCATGTCTTAACTATCCGTAGAATAGTAAAATAAAATAGTCAATAGCAGGGAATTAGTTATTAGCATCTGAGGAAAATATTTAGAGACATAATTATTAATTTAAGTGAAGTTAAATAATTATCCGTTAAAAATCAGGAATTTATAGATAATATTTGTAACGATTTCATACATCAGGATTATAATTTTTGATAGGAGAATCGTTAAGACTTCGTTCAAATTTGTAAATTCTTATTATTTAAATTGAAATTCATCAGAGTACGTTGTTTATCCATAAAAGTATTGTGAAAACCAGAATTTTGTAATTATAAAAATAAGCTGCAGAAGACGCCAAAACCGATCGATATTGACCATAGAAGGGTGCCCCCCGCTCAAAACAATAAAAGAGGCACCTCCAAGGGCGGACGGTACAACTTCGTGGGGGCTATCACTTCGCACATACTCCACTTCGCGGAACGACAGTCTTTTGCGAGCAACATACTTTTATTACTTTGCGGATCGTCACCTCTTTACGACAGTCAGTACCATACAAGACGGACATTATTATTTTCGCGGAAAAATAACTATTGTCTAGAAGTCATTGACTTCTCACGGAATATTGTATCAACACAGTTAAAATTCAATACAAGTTTCGGAGTCTGAATTTTCCAAATAATAATCAAATAAATATCCTGAATTATCATCGGATAAATAAATCGGAGTTCATCAAAAAGTTATTTGATCACCTGCATATCTCGACATCAGCATTTATTCATCTTTCTCAACATTCATCGTTGATTCAACGAATTTTCATCTGAAAACGAAGGAAGGAAGGAGGAATTTCCAGTTCAAATTCGACATCGCTCATCGATTTTTAATCGTCTCGACGCATTCTCACATGTCATTGACAATCATTGACATTCATTGACAATCATCGCAAGTCATCGAATCATCTAAATTCAAATTATTCTGCCTTTTTATCTTCAAACACATTATCTTATTTTGATTCTTCGTTTTTCTGGTTGTTTATGCCTTTGAGAAACAATTAACTATTTTCAAATCATTCAAGGACAATTTATAACCGATCGGGGTCTTACTAAATTAAAATAGTGATAATTAAGAGTTTAGAAACCGAAGTTTTCGATCTTTCTTAAAAAGGACCAGGGTATAGAGTAATGAACTCGACGTTTGGTGATTACGCTAGCCTTCAGTTAGTGGCGGGCAGCATTGCGGGACCGTGAGGGATCTGATAACACAGCCCTGCTATGGTATGTCGGGGCCACGTGGAATGTTGTATCAGTTCATCGTAGTAAACATCGTAGTACGCATCGAGTAGAATTAAATACCGAGCCATAGTAAATACCACATGGTGGTCATCGACCTATATTCTTTCGGCATGCATTCTCAGCCCATCCCTGAATGAATTTCCGAAAGGTTAGATTCAAAAGGGCACTGTTCTGATAAAGCGTCACATGCGATAAACACGTAATAGGGAGAGAAATCTCCTTGACCGTAGATGCAGGAAAAAGCTGATCAGGACGTAACACCGCCCTGCTGCAGGAACCATACCTGCAGGCGGGCGGTGTCGTGGCGGGGCTCCCGGCTTGGATGCGAGTCTTCCAGAGCGGCGACGGCAAGTCTACCGTCGCCACTCGGGAAGGTGGAGTGGCTGGCGGGGACGGGGGAACGACGGTGTGGGTTCGCGGCGGCTTCGGTGCGCTGTACCTTAGCTCCGTGTACTGCCGTCATGGGGAGCCTCTCGGTGGCTATCTCCAGTATTTGGAGTGGGTATTCACCCAGCTGCCGGGGGGGCCCCTGTGGTGGCGGGCATGGATGCAAACGCCGTGTCCCGCCTGTGACACTCCAAGAACCGCTTCAGGGGGCACGAGAATGCCGGCAGGGGTTGCGAGTTTGAGGCCTTCATAGTCGCGTGTGACTCACAGGTTTTGAACGAGCCATCCCGGTACTTCACGTTCGACAGACCTACGGGTAGATCGGATATCGATGTAACTGTGGGGAGGGGTGTTGAGCGGGTGTACCGGGTCGGGTGGGTGATCCCGCCCGATCCGGTGCACTCGGACTACAACTCCATCTGTGTGACCCTTCTCTGGAGGGATGAGGCATCCGATCTTTCGCTGCCTGTACTCAGATGGCGGACCGTCGGCGTGGATTGGGCGGCTTATGGTGCTGCTCTGGTGCAGGCTGCGGACGGCCTGGATAGCGACGCGTTGATGGAGGCCGGGCCCGTCACCCTGGCCGGAGCGATCACGACCTTACTCCAGGGCGTGAACGACTCTCGGCTGGGGAGGGCGGGCATGGTGCCGCGAAGAAGATCCCGCAGGTGGAACCGGGAGCTTACCTCGGCAAGGCGGCTGGCGAAGCGGGCCAGGGTGGCCCTGCAGCGTGCCCGTAGGCGGAACGAACTTAAGGAGGTCTGGTCGAAGCTTCGGGTCGCGTATCGGGAGCTCGCCCGGAGCTACCACCGCCTGGTCCTTTAAAGGAAAGAGGAAGATTGGCGGAGTTTTGTGGGTGATGTGGGCGACGCCGACCCCGGGGGGGACGTTTATCGAATCCTCCATCGTCAGCGGGGCCCTGTCGACATGGGCGGTGTTAGGGTCGGCGGGGCGCTTGCCACCTCTTGGGAGGTGAGTGCCAGCGCGCTGTTCGAACGGTTTTTCCCTCGGCTTACGGAAAGGGAGCCACGAGAGGAGGAGAACCACCCGGTGCCAGATCCCCTGGCCCGCATCACGCTGGAAGAGCTGAGGTGTGCCCTCAAGAAGATTAGGGTGTGCGGCGCACCCGGGCCTGATGGGATCGGCGTCCGCATGGTGCGGACGCTGCTCGCGTTTGTGCCGGATCTGGCCCTGGCCATGTACAACGGCTGCGTGGAAGCTGGGGTTTTTCCGCCCCAGTGGAAGAGCGCCCGCGTCGTGGCCATTCTGAAAGGCCCCGAGATGCCGCGCGACGAGGCTTGATCCTCCCGACCGATTAGCCTCTTGTCGGTCCTGGGCAAACTGCTGGAGAAAGTTTTGGTGCGGACATTGGAGGCGAGGGATATTCACTCCCCTGCGGACCGGCAGTTTGACTTCAGAGCTGGCAGGGGCATCAAGGATGCGTGGCATCTGGCGATGAGGGTGGTCGATGAGTCCCCCACAAATACGTACTTGGTCCGTTTGTGGACTTTAAGGGGGCCTTTGATCACCTGATCCTAGGTGTCGCCGGATGCCCTGAATTGGACATCCGGCGGAGCTATTTCAGCCGTCGTCGGGCGTATATGGCTTCTCGGTATGATCGGGTTGAGCTGGATGTGCAGTGGGGCTGCCCACAGGGGTCTATGTCCGGGCCGATTCTTTGGAATCTGGCCCTGGACCCCCTATTGCGGCGGCTCCGGGATGCTGCGGTGGAGGTCATCGCCTATGCCGATAACACGCTCCTGATCGCCTCGGGCGACTCGCGTCTTGAGATTGAGTCTCCAGCCACTGGGTCCCTAGCGGTGGTCAGAGAGTGGGGCGTCAGTGCAGCGGTTGAAGTCTCTCGGGACAAGACCGTTTGCATGGTGCTCCGTGGCAAGTTTGCGAGCACCAGACGCCCCAGGTCCTCCTGGACCGGGTTGCCGTGCCGTACAGGGGAGAGGTCCGATACCTGGGCATACGTGTGGGTGAGCAGCTCAATTTTGGGCCGCACCTGCAGGGGTTCTGGGAGAAGACCACCTCCTTCGTGTGCCAGTTGCGGCAGGTGATGCGGTGGGACTGGGATCTTCGGCGTAGGATTATCGGGTCCTGGTACCGGGGACTCTTTGTCCCGCGCGCGATGTACGGCGCTTCGGTCTGGGGGGGAGGGCTTCGTGAGGGTGAGGGTGACAGCGCGCGTCCATCTTATTGAAATTGGAACATAGTTACGATTTACGTTAAGCGAGATATCGATCGTGTTCTAATTCACTTGTTTTACTAATGTACTTCCACTATCTAAGAGGCTTTTTCATCTCCTAGACGACGGATTAATAAAGAACGTGCCATTGACGAGTCCTGTTTATTACAAGCTGCGGTTATAAATTATAATAGGTTATGGGCCCAGAATGGGTGTAACTGAGCAATTTGTGTAATATTAACGTTAACGAAATGGCTGCGTTGGATTTTAAAGCGCAAATAGATAAATTGCGCGGAGTTGAAAATTGGACGAAGTGGAAAAGGCAAATTGGCTTGGTGCTTCGTCATCATGAAGTCCAGGCGATAGTAACTGGCGAGAAAACAGCACCGGAGATTACCGCTGATGATGCAACAGCGGCGGTTCGTCAAGTATATGGAACGGAAAAAAGGGCGTTCGAAAAAGGTGATGCTTTGGCACAGCTAATTCTCGTCGGAAGTTTGAACGACGCAAATATAGAAGTAACGGCAACGTGCGATACGGCCGTGGCAACGTGGGCAAAGTTAACTTCAATTTACAAGCAAAGTTCGGGTCAGCGTGTAGATCGATTAATGGAGCAATTTTTCAATCTCGAGAAAACGTCGACGGAAGACATTGCAACTCACATTGGGCGACTTCAGCGAAATTTTCGTGAGTTAAACGACGAACTAAAACGATTAATAAACAAAGAATTGCCTGAGTTGTTATTAACGAGTCGTGTCAAATCAACTTTACCGGATGAATATTTCGAGTTAAAGAGTGTCTGGGAATCAGTGCCGGTGGAAGAACGAACAGTCAATAAATTGACAGAACGTCTCCGGCTGATTGAAATGAGACTACCTAATAAACAAAACGAATCTACGGCACTTCTGGCTAAATCGAATCTCAAAAAGGGAACTCACGCGAAAAAAGAGCGAAAATGTTTCAAATGTCACAAGCCGTGTCATTTCGCAAATAAATGTCCTGAAAAATCAGCTGAAAAGGGAAGCTCGAAAAATGTACTACCGGATGGTGATGCGTTCGTTTGCACGATGGAGGGTGTTGATGAAAGGGAGCTCTGGTTAGTTGATTCAGGGGCATCAGCGCATATGATGGGAAGAAAAGAATTTTTTCTAACCTAGGAAGCATTTACAAGACCGAAGCCGATGCCAGTTGGAAATGAAGAGTTCATCCTAGCATATGGTAGCGGAATAATAAATGTAGAGAAAACGCATCAACGGTCACTGGCAACGCAATCATCTAGAAGCAGTATAGTATGTTTCAAAAGTCGGCAGAAACCTATTTTCAATAAGTCAAAACATCGATAAAGGATTCAAGTTTCGAGCAAATGAATCAGGATGTATTTTAATAAAAAACTGGGTCGTGAAAATGCACGGACGAAGGACACAGAAAGGATTGTGTACCTTAGATATGCGTGTAGGAATGCCACAGGTTGCAGCGGAATATTGTATTGCGTCAGTAGAGGATACCGTACAACTGTAGCACGAAAGATCATGTCATCAAAATAAAGCTCACGTCAAGAAAATTCTGGCAAAACAAGGCATTAAAGTAAGCAGTAGCGAAGAATTTTGTGTCGAGTGTATGTTTGGAAAACAACACAGGAAAAGTTTTGGTACAAGAAGTCGACCCAAAACCGTCGAAAAGTTGATTAATGTTGAGCATATCGAAGGTAACAATCAGATCGCGGATGTGATGACTAAACCGTTGGCACGCGTGCGTTTTGAAATGCTGCGAAAAATTATGGGAATGTACAAACGGGAGGATTGTTCTCGGATAATTTCAACTAAGGTTGTATGATTCGTTGCATACCATCCATGTAAACCGATAACTTTGAGAGGAAGTATTGAAATTGGAACGTAGTTACGATATACGTCAAGTGAGATATCGATCGTGTTCTAATTCACTTGTTTTACTAATGTACTTCTACTGTCTAAGAGGCTTTTTCATCTCCTAGAGACCGGATCAATAAAGAACGTGGCATTGACGAGTCCTGTTTATTACAAGCTGCGGTTATAAATTATTACACATCTCAACAGGGCACAGCGCTCGGTCCTCCTAGCTGCGCTGTCTGTCTGCCGGACGGTCTCGACGGAGGCAATGACGGTGCTCATGGGGGAGCTCCGGTTGGACTTGGAGGCTAAGTGCGCCGAGGCGGCGTACTTTCTCCGACGAGGAGAGCCGGTCCCGTGGGGGCTTCCTCATGTAGAAGACCCGGGTGCGAGGTGTTTTGTGGGGTGAATGGGGTGAGCGTTGGCGGGGGTGCGGAAATGGCGGGACTACCCGCCAGAGTTGGTGGGGGGGGGGGGGGGGGGGGGGGAGTTGCTTCGGCCTCCCCACCGGCTATGTCCTAACGGGTCACGGGTCGCTCAACGAGTACCCCTACCGGAGGACTCTTTCGGCGACCCCGTTGTGCCGGTGCGGTAAGGCTGAGGAAACTTTGCCTCATATTTTAGTCGAATGCCGGCTTTATGGGAAGCGGAGAGAAGCGGCTATGGGGATCGTGCGCCAAAGCTCCGGGTGGTCAGCTCCCCTGGGAACTTCCAGGCCCTCAGGCGCTTTGCGGCCTGTGCCTTCGAAACGAGGACCCAGGCCGATTACGCAGGGTAGGCCGAATTCTCCGGCCCTTTTGGGTCTGGAGGACCCGCGTACCCGAGCTGGCCGACCGGTGTCAAGGCTGGCTAGAGTCTTAATCGGCAGTGGGTCAAATTGACCCACGAACGTCCGACCAGTGGCGAATACTGGTACCGCTTGGGCCGGGAAGCTCGGTGACGGTTCGCGCCGTCACCTCTCGGCAATTGGGTGTGACTCGCGGAGGCAGTGGTTGTGCGTGTGAGTTGCGCGACATCTCAACTCGGGCGCGGTCCTGCATCGGCCGTAGGGAGATTGGAAAGTGTCCCCCCCCCCCCCCCGCCCACCCGCTCGCCAAGGGGCCTGCCGGGGCTAAGCCTCCGGGTGGGAATTGGTAGCCGCCCCTGGCTTGTGGCAGCGCTCACGTGTGTGCCGGTAGTCGGGGTGGTGCGTTGGCCGGGCGTGATCCCGGCCCCTCGCACATGAGTGCCGTGTCGTATGCCGGAAGGCGGAGACGGCACGTAAAACAACAAAAGAAGGTGTATTTGTATTGTGTTTGTATTTGTAGGGCATACAGTGTAAGGGAGAAAAACCCTTTCGTCGAACGACATTCCGTTGAACAATTATCGCATCAACTATCACAATCGCAATTGTCAAATTGGAGTTACGTATTCGAAGACCTTAAGCCGTCTGTACTACAATTTACGGAAACCAACAACGTACGGACCCTCAAACGAATTCGAGTCCTATACATTGCGACCGTTTCGGATCTTGGAGAAAATACCGTTTTATCTCTCAAACACCGATGTGGCCCGCGAGAGTCAGCAAAAGAAGTTGCTCACCTGCGTCAAACCTAAAAATGACTACGGTCTAAATGCCAATCGACGCTACTACACACTATCAATCGGCGGATACAACAGAGAGACGATTGAAATGGCATTTCAATTTAAAATTGAAAAAGTACCGGACATCGACGGTATATCGGACCAACTTGCCCGCTCAGTAAAGAGCATGATTCTCACCAACGTAATCCTGGCGGCGGTGCGGGAATTAGCAACAACCTGCCCGTCATCTTCCACAGGATCCGGTTACGCAGCATTGAATCCCGACAATATCGTTTTCGGTAAAATTACAAGGGCTACGATCTATGAATGTGATTGGAACGAATTCGCAAACTGCGTGGCTCGTATGCTCGAGAAAAGTTCCAATGAACTTCCATATATCAATATAGTTTTTACCAGAAGCCGACACGGAACAAAGGCGTCTCCGACGAACTCGCATCGTTCCAACGACGCTTATTGCCATCTTCGACATGATGACATTGTCATGATGCAATTGCACGTCGCTAAAATCCTGAAAAACTGTGCTATCTCGCTGACATCGATGACGACGACGACGACGATGCAACGAAAAATCGACTCGACGAGCTAGTCGGAAGAATGAATAAACGAGATAAATAAGTGACAGTGCCTCCGCAAAAGGTTTCTCGTAAAGACGCTTACAACGATTTACGAGCGCGTAGGAACTACCTTAAGTGACAGTAAACTTTGGGTAAGAACGATTAATGCGTCTTACCGGTGATAGGTCTAAGACATTTTATTTAATGTCTTTTTCATACACCCACACATATGCACACAAGCTTTTCATGCACACGAGCCTGCAAATAAATGAAACCTCTGACAAACGTGTAGACTACAGTGTGTGTTGTACATTCGCAAAGGTTTCGTTTCGTATAGCGTAAGACGGCCAGTGTGCAGAGAGACAGGAAAAGTGGTTTTAGGGCTCCTGGCGATCGTCCCACGTACAAAAAAAACGAAACGGGCCGGCAGTGCTACCTCCGTGGTGGTTAAGGAATCGCACTGAATTGCTAATCGAAAGCAGTTGAAAAATACTTACTCGGAAAAAGTGGTTGTTGATGGAGGTCTTAATTCATAAGAAAATAGTATTTATATGACGTACGGGTGGGCCGCCGCCCCCACCCCTTAGTAACCGAAGGTTCTAGATATTGAATTGAAAATTCCGCTCCAATATTCAAAAATTTGAATAATACGAATATTCATGAATAATTCAGGAATAATTGGAATGCATCGATGGGACAAAGTGGGGCGGTGTGGCAAAACGAGGCAAGAAATCGGGATGTATCGACGGAGCAAAACAGGACAAAAAAAAAACGGGATGCGTCGGTGGAGCAAAACGGGGCAAACAATCCGGTTGTATCGATGGGCCAAAATGGAGCGAAAAATCGGGATGCATCGGTGGCGCAAAACGGGAAAAAAATCGGAATGCATCGGTGGGGCAAAATGGGAAAAATATCGGGATGCATCGGTGGGGTAAAATAGGAAAAATATCAGGATGCATCGGTGGGGTAAAATAGGAAAAACATCGGGATGCATAGGTGCGGTAAAACGGAGCAAAAATCGGGATGTATCAATGGGGCAAAATGGTGCAAAAAATCGGGATGTATCGACGGGACAAAATGGGGCAAAACATCCTGATACATCGTTGGGGCAAAACGGGACAAAACATCGGGTTGTATCGACGGGGCAAAACGGGGGGAAGAATCGGGATGCGTCGGTGGGGCAAAATGGGAAAAATATCGGGATGCATCGGTGGGGTAAAATAGGAAAAATATCAGGATGCATCGGTGGGGTAAAATAGGAAAAATATCGGGATGCATAGGTGCGGTAAAACGGAGCAAAAATCGGCATGTATCAATGGGGCAAAATGGTGCAAAAAATCGGGATGTATCGATGGGACAAAATGGGGCAAAACATCCTGATACATCGTTGGGGCAAAACGGGACAAAACATCGGGTTGTATCGACGGGGCAAAACGGGGGGAAGAATCGGGATGCGTCGGTGGGGCAAAACGGGACAAAGAATCGGGATGTATCGACGGGGCAAATTGGGGCAAAAAATCGGGTTGTATCGACGCAGGACAATAGGGCAAAAAGTCCTGATACATCGTTGGGGCAAAACGGGGCAAAGAATCGGGGAATGTATCAATGGGGTGAATAGGGCAAAAAAATTGGGATGCATCGATGCGGCAAACGGGACGGTGTCTGTTCTCGTTATTAGAATTCGCGTTCGTATCATCTCTCGTCTACAACTCTACTCAGGCATAACTCACGCTATGTTTAACTCTCGTCGATCTCATCTCACTACGACGAGAACGAGACTGATTTTTGGGAAGCCGGCAGGTTGAACTGTGCACGAATCTGTTCTCGCCATGTAAAACTCTCGTCGATCTTAATCCTACCGGTCCTTGCGCTGATGATTAAACCGGGTCGCGGTAGGTTACCTGTCTCTGAGTCAATAACATCGGTCTCACCACTCGAGCTCGACTCAGCTCCCGTCATGTTGAACTCTCGTCGATCTTAATTCGTTAGTCTCGTTGCTCGAGATCGGTTCAGTACTCGTCCTTTTCAACTGTCACCAACGTGATGCGAAAGATGAAAGCGCGAGTTTAGCGGTGGCGAGATCGGCCGTTCGGCGCACGCACCCAGCGAGGCAAAGCGTGACGTCATAAAAAGTATTGATCGGTCGGGCGAAGGCTGACGCTGCGCAGGCGCGACGGGGGGAGAGGTGGTCCGAGGGTCCGAGGGAACAGAGGAGTAGGGACGGACCTGTTGCGGCAGACACGTGGCTGGTGCCGACGCCGGAGGATAAAATTTATTTTGGAGCGCGCGTGTGTTTTTGCGAAAAGAAGCAATAAATTCATTTCTTTCCGTTCTACAGGTGAGAGTTTTTGGTTTCTACCCCCTTATCAACAACACGAGGGTCTCGGTCGAGGCGCAATGCATCCGGGACACTGGAAACGAGAACCGACTAGTGGCTTATTTTTTCGTTTTCTAAGCTGAGTTAGCTGTCGAACATAGGCAACAGTGGCATCTTGAGGCTCTATGTAACACCAGAGCGCTGCCAAGAGATTCCGGACTCAATTGTCGGCCCGACCGAGACGCCCGTCCGATTTACGACACCACGTTTAGTCGAGGGAACAAAGTTCCTCAATAGAGAGCGGAGAAAAGCCCTGTCAGGCACATCAACATTCGTCGTTCCTAACTCACAACACATGCAGCTTGGAGTGATTTTAGTGATTCTCAATGCTGCCGGTTTGTTAAATGATCCATCACACGAGCTCCGAAGACAAACGGCTCTAAATGGTATATAATACTATCGCAATATTCTTACATCGACAGTGAATCGCGATTCCATTCGAAGGTAAATACATATTTTTTTGGTTAATATCGGTTTATATGTGTTGATATTCTTTATTTGCAAAACGTAATGGGAAATTGTACATCACAGCATGTAGAAACACTCTAAACTCATTTACAAACACAATTAAATTATCAATATTGTATAAGATAATTATTATATACATATCATTGTGGTTAGACATACTGTAACGCGGCAAAATTTTGCGCCGTGATTTTCGGCTCGTTCGGGCTCACACGAGGCGACACCGCAGGGCCTAGCTGGTAATATAGGATATTTATTAATTTAAGTGTAACCAATTTTCATGTACGCCGGGACGAAAGCACCGATCGAGGAGTAAAGTCTGACGTGAAGGTCGAAGATTGGAGCAGCAAGCCGGGAAAGCTCGATCTAGAGTAAATTGGGAGTACCGTTCTACTTCCCTGCTGTTGGAGTCGTCAATAATAAACATGGTCATCTGAGAAGAGCTACTATTCCTCTAGTCATCGCATCGCATCGATAGTTGCAGTCGTCCGGAGTCTCGGGCTGCAGCGAAGCTAATCGCCAGGAGTCTCCCGTCAGGGAGAATTAAGTACCTCTGAGGGAGCTCTGTATTATCAGCGGTAGAAGAAGATTGCGTGCGTGCGAGAGATCGATGAGCGGATCGATGTGCGTAGCGTTCGGCTGTGCCGGAAAGGGCCGAGTAAGGCCCGAAATAGTGGGAATTTGTCGTGACGATTAGGCAGGGAGGTAGGGATAACGGTAGCGAGCGTGATTGCGGGTCGATACTCGGGGCACTCTCCGTTTTGAGTCCGAGCGAGCGGATCGATTAGCGGATTGGCGTGTCCCGGGATGGATCCGTCGAAGGAAGAGAGGAAGAAGACGGGATCATTTCTTCGGCGCTTGTATCTAGACCGTTTTTCCCGTTCACGTGGCTGCGACTCGATACGGTGAGCTTTTCGTCCAAGGGTTTTTTTATTTGTGTAAGGTTACGGCCATTTAATCTCTCTTTGTGAATTTTGTAATCCCGAGCGAGGGAGTAAATTATAATGTGTGACCGACGGCGTGCTTCGTTCGGCCGTGCCGGAGGGATCGCGACCGCCGTGTTTCGGCGGGAGTGTTTGCGACGTTGCGTACGGGTTTTTGTAATTGTTTATCGCCGCGTGGTCGGTCCGAGAAACCGTATGCGGTCTTACTCGAAGCCGTCGAGGTTTTTTTCTTTCCGGGGAAATTAGTAAAATTCGAGCCTCTATCTTAGTATCTTGCGGGAGGGTTTAATAAAGGGTCGCCTTGGACACTTTCACGGGGAGTCGCCTTATCGTCGTGCCGTCGCTCGCGGACGTCTCTAGCGCGTGATTCCGTGTGCGTGTTTTTACTATTGCCGCATCGATTGGGCCGGGTGAATGGAATTATTGTCGCATTGATTTGGGCAGGGCAAATGAGAGTGCGTTGTGCTGTGTCAGCCGCGCCGTGTGCGAGATTGCTCTTAGATCACGCGTGATACAACAGGAGAGTCCGGGAGACGCGACCGTCTGTGTGTGTGTGGATGCGTTTGTATCGAAGCGTGCGAATTCCGTGTGTCGGGCAAAGATCTTCATGTACAGAACCGTTATTTGATTTTAATTTACGGGACGAGGGTTTTACTCCGAGTCCTTCGGTTTTTTCCCTCATTAGTTTGTTTCTTTTCATTAAATTAATATTCGAGTCTTTGGTTCCCCTATTTTCTGTGGTTGCAATTAATTAATTTATTTGTTTGTGTTTCGTGAATCCGCCCGAACCATTAATCGCTTATCCAGCCACTCTACCCTCGAGATGACAGCAGTTGAACCGGGACTGTTGGGTTTCTCTCTTGGTGCATTTCGGTGCACCTGGCGCCCATCCCGTTCGGGAAAATAAAAAGGAAGAGAAACTCGAGAATTAAGTAGATGATTTTCGGCATTGGGAAATTGTGCTACAATACATATAGCTGTGGTTCTCGTCCATCGTCGCCGGTGCCCACTGAAACAGCCGATCCGAATCGACCAGTTACGTTGAACGATCTCAACTTGGCGTTGAGCAAGTTTTTCTATAAGAATCTAGCGCAACAGGACACACTGAACGGGACCGTCCAGGATTTAGCCAATGAGCAACGTCACTTGAAGACCTTGCTCTAGACCAATCTATTGCGGCTAATAATGCACGTTTGGACACTGTCGAGACGACTGTAGATAATTTCCAAACAGCATTTACCGAGATAAAATCGGAGATCACGGAAATAAAAGAGCTTCGCACGAAGGGTTTATCTGATGTCAAGATTTCGGCGGAGACGGAAGAGAGAAGCAGAAGAACCAATAACATGATCTTTTACGATATTCCTGAGTCAGACGACCTGGGCATTAGCCTTCTTACCGCGATTCTCGAGCCTCTTCATATCACCCCCCTGCACCGTTGCTTTAGAATCGGACCTGTCAAGTCTGCAGCTGAGAGACAAAATTCGAGGCCGCTTATTCCTGTGATGTATTCAAGGGAAGACGCATTCTGAGTCTTAAGGGCGGGGTAAGGTATAATTTTTAATAAATTTTTTTATGAACGTATAATATCGCAAGAATATTGTGGTAAAATTTCAAGTCGATCGGAGCAAAATTAACGAAGTTATGAGTATTTGAGCGTCTGTTGCTCCGGACCGGGTTTCATACTCGATCGATAGCTGCGTGGCGGGGTCACCTTGCGCGCTATTGTATTAATTTATCCACCCCGAATAAATTTCTTGGTAGAAGGGCCTGTTCAGGTCCCGTTAGGTATATTCGAGGCATGGTGTATATCAGTATACACATCAGTATATACATCAGTTGACCGCTGTATGCCGTGCTGAGCAGCAGCAAGTCACACTAACATTTTAAGCCGGTTTTTGTTCGTGTTCGTACCTCGAAAAATTCCTCAAAAATAACCAGACAAGATCGTCAGAACTGTTGTGAGTACTTGTGCCGACCGAAAAAAAGAATGCCTCTTCAAAAGCGTAAAAACGACGAAGTGATAGCTAATAGCGCGTCAGCGAAAAAAATTAAAAATAGCCCCGTTGTGGAGATAAAAGAAGACATCCAAAAACATTTTAGAATAATAGATTTTTTTCTTGTTTTTTCGACGATTGCTACTGTCGTCAAATGTGTGAAGTGTGATGGAAAAAGATGCTCTCGATCACATTGATAGAAGCTTTTTGCTCTACGGACCTGGCATCGACGACTCTGTGTGAGTATAAGAAAATTATCGCGTTTTATCTTGAATTTCATAAAATTAAAAGATAATTGAAAAATCTGAAAAAATTCATACGTATTCAGAAGAATGAACGAATTGTTTTCTCGAAAAAAAATTGCTTTGCGGCGAAATTTGTGGACCAATTTTTTATTTCATCAATTTGTTAATAACATTTTGAAATCATTATTATGCAAAATTAATCTTTTGAATACCTTTAATATGCATGAATTCTTTCAGATTTTTATACAATCCAGAAGTGTTCTCAAACTTATGTGAAATGAGCGCTAAGCGTCCAAACTCTTCGCGTTTTTCAAAGCGTTTTTTTGAAACTTGTCATATTTGAAGCCCGTGTTCACGATAACTTAAAATCTACTGGACCAATCGTTTTGAAATTTTGCACAGTACTTCTTTACATAATTCACCAGATATTGTCGAGAGCTTTTTTGTTTTCTTTTAAATAATTACTAATTTTTCAACAACAAATAAGCCGATTTTTTTAACCGAAAATCGGTTTTACAAAAATTGAAAAAGCGCAAAAAACAAAAATCCATTCGTCATTACCTTGAGGAACGTCTCCTTTAACAAATGCATTTTGATTCTTTTGTTTCAGATGATTCTGTTGCGAGTTATGATGAACACCGCAAATCAACTTTTTTTTCGAGGCGCCTCTGGAGATTCATTGTCACTCGCTCAATTTTGAATATTTTGTAATGAAAATTTAGGAAAATGTTGTTCAAATGTTACATTATTATATGGAAATTTACTGAATAAACGAAAACTATCTGTATCGCCAAAAAAAATCTTAAAAACATGCCTCTTTTTACCGAATTAACCTTGTCCCGCCCTTAAATAATAAAGCGAAGCTATAACTCGGGGACAAGACGATCAATCCGAAAAAGGATATGACAGTGTGGCAACGCTCCCAGATGAAGGAGGCCAAAACACTGCTCGAAACGAAAAAAAAAGGGCGGGACAGAAAGACTGGGTAATGAAATATGACAAGGGCGTCCCGCGTGTAATGACACCAGTGATGCAAAAAACTGAGTGGTAGTGTAATATCGGTGTATTACCAAAACGTTTGGGGGCTAAGAATTAAGCTTGTTGAATTAAAATCATCGCTTGCTTTCCGCGCAGCATGCTACGATGTTACAGTATTTGTTGAAACCTGGCTATTCGATGGCATCAACTCGAGTGAGCTCGGACTGGATGGATATACGGCATTCAGAAACGATAGAAACATTCTCACGAGTTCGGCGTCCAGAGGCGGGGGCCTTCTTATCGCCGTTTCATCGTCGTTCAACAGCTGCGCCATTTTACCATCACATCTCTCAATTGAGAATCTATTTGTACGAGTGACGTCGAGTCTCGGGTATCACGTGTTCGGGGCTTTCTATTTGCCTCCTGCCTCCTCTATCTACGCCTTTTAGGCGCACTGTGAGTGTGACGCCGCTCGCTATCCGGCGTCATATAATCACGCTCTCGGTGACTACAATTTGCCGCACATCACGTGGACGTCTGACGCGTTGTGTTCTTCTATTGCTACGCCGAGTGTAGTATTGCCCGCCAATTTCGAAGCGGCCCAAATCGTTTCTGCCGACTTTAGTAGCCTTAATCTTCGCAAGTTTAATTCTGTGCTAAAGGATTCCTGTCTTGATCTTGTTTTCTCGAACGGTAATTTAAGCATTTCGAAATCGATTGAACCTTCAGTGTCTTGTGACAATTATCACACGCCCCGCGATATTGTAATAGCGACTGCGATAAAGAATGATGATGTGAGTGAACTGAATGGTGCGTTTGATTTTAAGAATGCGGATTATAAGTCTATCAATTATTTTCTAGCCTGATTTCCGTACGACTTGCTGATCTCGGACACTGCGCTTGATCCTACCGCAACCCTTTTCATGTAGACATTGCAGTTTGTTATCTCAAAGTTCGTTCCGTGGCGTCCTAGATTCACAGGTAAATACCCTAAGTGGTTTTCGGCGGGATTAAGGCGCAGTGTTGCCTCAAAGTGGATCGTGCAGTCCAAATACTTGTATTTGGAATGCACGATCCACTACGGATCCACGATCAACACTATTCGAGTTCTTGAACTCGTATAGTGTTGAGGAGTGGGAGGAGGGAATAGTGTTGCTTCTCGCGCCGAAGCTGATGTGTGCAATAATATCAAAGCGTTTTAGAATTTTGCAAATTCGGGACGGAGGTGATCGCGGTGCCAAACCTGGTAAAACTCGGTGATCGGTCGGCCCCAGTGGAACTAGCGAATTTATTCGCCGATTATTTTTGTAATGTGCACGCAGAAGATGGAGGTGCTTCTCCTCAATTACCGCCGAATCCTCCCGTCCAGTAATCGAGTCTTGCCATTTCTGTAATTGAGGTGTTTGATGCTCTAGCGGGGCACGATATTAACGCTGGTCCAGGGCCCGACGGTATCCCACCTGTGCTGATTCGGAACTGTATCTACACCTTGGCTCGGGCTTTACACCTCCTATTCTCAAAATCCTTAGCATCAGGTTGTTTTCTGAGGCATGGAAGGTGAGCTCAGTTACTCCGATTCACAAATCTGGTGATAAATCTCTTGCAACGATCTATAGGCTTATTTCTGTTTTAAACGCTATCCCTAAGCTCTCTGAATCAATAATCTCTCGTAAGTTACAATCGGCGCTTGGAAACATAATAATACAGGAGCAGCACGGTTTTATGAGGAGTAGGTCGACCACTACTAATTTGGCATGTTTCACAAATTATGTAGTAATTGCATTAGGGAAAAATTCGCAAGTTGACACCGCATTCACTGATTTTTCAAAAGCATTCGATCGGGTCAACCACCGGATTCTTCTCTCTAAACTAAGTGCGCTTGGAGTGTCAGCGTCCCTTCTTACCTGGATCGGTAGCTATCTCACGGGTCGTGTGCAAAAATTGAAAATCAAGTCGTCCTTCTCTAGAGAATTTTTAGCCTGTTCTGGGGTTCCCTAAGGATCCTACTTGGAGCCTATTCTTTTTAACGTTTTTATTAATGATGTTAGAGGTATTATTGCGAACTCTGAGGTTTTGCTCTTTGCAGACGACATGAAATTGTTTAGAACCATTAACACTCAGGAAGATGCGGCGTTATTTCAGACCGATCTTGATAACTTGGCAAAGTGGTGGGAGGTAAATGAACTCTTTCTTAACATTGCAAAATGTCACATATTACGTTTTAGACGGTCTCATGCTTCTGTTTACGTTCGCTATAACATCAATGGCTTGCCTCTTGAGGACGTATCTTCTACGAGGGATCTTGGAGTATACTTTGATAGTTCATTATCTTTCTCTACACACATTAAAAATAGCATTTCTGCCTCGCTAAGGATGCTCGGTTACAATAAGAGAGGGGCAGTTAGATTCGACAACCCTCGAGCGGGTTGTCTCCTACATACCACTCTATCTTGCATACCACTCTCGTAAGGTCCCAGTTGGAATATGCGTCGGGCATCTGCTCACCGTATCAACAAAATTTCTCAGAGTTAATTGAACGTGTTTAACACAAGTTCTTAAGATTCGCATCATTGAGACTGGGTACGTCAAACTCGCATATGGATCACGAGTATGAGAATATCTTGAGCTTTCTCGAGTTACACTTTCTAGAGAAAAGAAAGATGATCTCCGATCTAATTTTTTTCTTCAATATCATTAAAAATGATTTTGATACCCGACTCTAAGTGCGTCTATTGGTCTAAGATCGGCAACGAGGCACGAAATCACGAATTATTCGAGATCCCTTTTTATCGCACCAACTACCCATTTCACAGTTGGCTTCCGAGAATTCTCAGGCTTCGCAATATATACGGCTCCTATCTACCGCTTTTCAGTGGTTCGTCATCGGTGTTCAAAAACAGGGTGCGGGAAATCTTCCCGACTTCTTAACTTCAGCCTATGAATCCTCGTTAAGTTTGTGGTTTCGTTCTGCCCAACTGATTTTTCAATTCTATAATTCTTATTCCTCCTCGTAGCGAAATTCACGTTTATTTTATTTTTTATATTTTTATTTTATTTGATTTTTATTATTATTTTAGTTTCGTTTATTCTTTGTTTAATTCCTTGTGAGTTGAACGGTATATTCATTTTTTGCGACAGTTGTACCGTCCTCTTATAATTGGGCGTTGCCCGTGTTTACGAAATGAATTGTTACGTCCTGTGAATTTTGAGTCAAATTCACTGACGCAACCGGTCAAAAATCGATAAATATTCGATTATAAAAGAACAAATTTGCAAGGGATTTAGAGACAATTTTCGAGTCAAGTCATAGTCAACATCATAGTAACGAGTAACCACTGAAAGGTGATTGCGTGATAAATAATTAACAATAGCGCATTTAAATCGCTGGATGATTCTATCCAATGATCGGGATAAGAACAATCAGATGAGTAAAAATATTAAAACAATGAGGCTATTGGACCCGCTAGAAAGGGTCATCGACAGCGAGAATACCTCGGGTCCATATCCATTGTCTTAATTGAAACGCAAAAGTAATGTGAATCTTTCTCATGCGGCGGCGACATGAAAGAGACGACACCTTATGGCTCCAACACGCGGAGCGAGGCGATGCACGTACGCACACAGCGGTGCAGCCAGAGAATCGGTGCAACTGTCTCGAAGCGATTGATTGGGAAATTTACCGTCGGCGCTAACGAGTGCAGCACCTCTCAGAGGATAATTATTCAAACCAAAATAAAACCACTTAGTAATTAATTATTAACAGTAGGCTCATTTGAATTGAATATTTGTGGACAAAGTCCGGTAAATCAGTAATTAAATATTAATTCAGTAAAAGCAAGTTTGATAAATCATTTGGGTCAAATCGTCGATATTAATCATTATAAACAAAGGATAAATCATTCAGATTATAATCGGGAAAATAACTTTATACTTTTAAATTATATTTAATTGTGAGAAGAATAGATAAGGGAGTAGTTAATAGCAGGGAATTAATTAGTGTCATTCGAAGTAAACACTTCGGGTTTTATTGTAGTTTAAGCACATTTCAATAATCGTTTGTCGAAAATCCGGAATTTATAAGAAATATTTAAACAAATTAAATTAATTAAGGAAATTACTTTTGATAGAAACATCACAGAAATTTCGTTCAAATTTCTATATTCTTCTATTTAAAAAATGTTAAAATCGGGAACTTATCATAAAAGTAAATATTGTAAGATTATTAAAATAAGCAATGTAACATGTCAAGACCGATCGATAATGAGCGAGAAAGGGGACCAGGCGATCAGCCGGTAGCTTACTGAACATCAGCGGATGTGATGGGGAGCTTGGTGGCACGGGCGCCCCCCCCCCCCCCCCCCCCCCCCCCCCCCCCCCCCCCCCCGATCGAAACGATAAAAAAAGCTCTTCAATGGCGGAACGTCATCTCTTCGCGGAAGTTCCGATTGTCAAGAAGTCATAACTGTTGAATAATTTAACACTGACTTTTCCGAACAATTGTCATCAACTTTCGATCACCAATAAATAAATAACTTGAGCATTTAAATCAACAATTGAAACAATTCGGAGTTATCATTTATGATCATCTTCATCGTTGATACTGGTCATCCATTCCAACGTTTACTTCTGAAATATTGAAGGAAGGAAGGAAGGACGAGGAACCTTAAATTCAAGATATTCATTCATTTGGATCCATCTGACATTTTCGACCAATCGATTCATTTTTCAAATCATCGCAAGTCATTGGAACTTTAAACTTTTCTATTCTCATCCATCTTCAATGAACATTCCATTTGTTTATTTTTTACAACCTTTAATTATTTCAATAACACAAAGTTAAATAATATTCGATCCGGGATTTGAGTAAATTAATGGAAGATTGCCTAAAAATTAAAAGTTGAGTTTATCGATTTTTTATCGAGGCCATCCAAGGTAGAGTAACCAACCTGACAGTCCGCGATAACGTTAGCCTTGACTCAGTGTCGCGCAGCGCACCGCGAGCCATCAGGAGTCTTATTTCACTACGCTACTACGGTATGTGAGGGCCACGCGGAGCGTCACATCAGTTCGACGTAGTAAACATCGTAGTACGCATCGAGTAGAATTAAATACCGAGCCTTAGTAAACACCATGTGGTAATCATCGACCTATATTCTTTTGACATGCATTCTCAGCCCATCCCTGAATAAATTTCCGAAAGGTTAGATTCAAAAGGGGCATTGTTCTGATGAAGCGTCACATGCGATAAACGTGTAATAGGGAGAGAAATCTCCTTTACCGTAGATGCAGAAAAATGCTGATCAGGACGTAACAGAATAAATAAATAATAATTATTTATTATTTAAATGAAGTATAAACAAAGTAAAAAATAGATACATCGCGGTCTTTACACCGTTTTGTCCCACAGAAGCATCCCGATTTTTTCGGTCCATTTTGCACCATCGAAACATCCCGATTTTTTACCCCGTATTGTCGTGCCGCACCGTTTTGACCCGCTCTCCCCTTGTATTTTGTGTTTTGTGTTTCGTGTCTCGTGTCTCGTGTCTCGTGTCTCGTGTCTCGTGTCTCGTGTCTCGTGTCTCGTGTCTCGTGTCTCGTGTCTCGTGTCTCGTGTCTCGTGTCTCGTGTCTCGTGTCTCGTGTCTCGTGTCTCGTGTCTCGTGTCTCGTGTCTCGTGTCTCGTGTCTCGTGTCTCGTGTCTCGTGTCTCGTGTCTCGTGTCTCGTGTCTCGTGTCTCGTGTCTTGTGTCTTGTGTCTTGTATTTTGTATCTTGCAACTTTAATCTTTAATCTTTAATCTTTAATCCTTCATCCTTCATCCTTCATCCTTCATCCTTCATCCTTCATCCTTCATCCTTCATCCTTCATCCTTCATCCTTCATCCTTCATCCTTCATCCTTCATCCTTCATCCTTCATCCTTCATCCTTCATCCTTCATCCTTCATCCTTCATCCTTCATCCTTCATCCTTCATCCTTCATCCTTCATCCTTCATCCTTCATCCTTCATCCTTCATCCTTCATCCTTCATCCTTCATCCTTCATCCTTCATCCTTCATCCTTCATCCTTCATCCTTCATCCTTCATCCTTCATCCTTCATCCTTCATCCTTCATCCTTCATCCTTCATCCTTCATCCTTCATCCTTCATCCTTCATCCTTCATCCTTCATCCTTCATCCTTCATCCTTCATCCTTCATCCTTCATCCTTCATCCTTCATCCTTCATCCTTCATCCTTCATCCTTCATCCTTCATCCTTCATCCTTCATCCTTCATCCTTCATCCTTCATCCTTCATCCTTCATCCTTCATCCTTCATCCTTCATCCTTCATCCTTCATCCTTCATCCTTCATCCTTCATCCTTCATCCTTCATCCTTCATCCTTCATCCTTCATCCTTCATCCTTCATCCTTCATCCTTCATCCTTCATCCTTCATCCTTCATCCTTCATCCTTCATCCTTCATCCTTCATCCTTCATCTTGTATTTTCGAATATTTTGCTCAGTTCTGATCGCATATGGTCTTACACTTTCATGTTCGAATTATTCATAAGTATTCATTAATGTTCATCAAACATTGAATTATTCGAACTATTCGAATATTCAAATCCAACTTGTAATTGAATTATTTATATTCAATTCATAATTAATTATTCAATATTTTGATTATTCGCACATACCTAGATCCTGAGAAAAGGATGCCTGTTGCTAGACGTCGATACAGTCTTCAGGGTAGACCTGGCTCGCGAGAGATACGCTCCGGTCAAGCTAGACCTCAAGGAACGCATCGTGGTGCACCCAGATTGCGTAAGAAACGCTCCGGTCAAGCTAGACCTTGTAACTTGAGCGGAGCTCCGTACAATAATTTCTTCGTATTCGTGCGCCTCCTTTCGAGGAATGGGCACTCAAACGAAAGGATTCGTGGACTCGAGCGTCTAGAAATTATCGGTTGGTGTGTCACAAACTTTTTTTTAATGTGAAACTATAATAATTTTTATTTGTAACGTGACAAGCTCTTGTGTGATTACAAGTTTTTCTATTCCTTGAATTAATTTGTTTTATTTATTGTCTTTCGAGATATTTATTTCAGTCGACAACAAAACTTGTGCCAGACGATTAGTCTTATACTCGGATCTTATGTCTCTTTCTATTGAATAAATTAATTGCTTAAAGTCGGAATATTTAAGCGATAGGATTTATTCGCGTGTGGGTCGCACTACGCATGCGCGGGCACCTTCTAGGTCGTCGCGAAGTCCAGCTGGCCGCTGTGCTCGGCTGTCTCGTTGTGACGTCACGTCACGGCGATCGACGGTGACAGCTCACTCACCTCGCGATTTGCAATTGGTGATTATTTGAGATTGGTTTGTTTTTACCTTGATCTAACGGTATAGGTGCCTTCAAGGAAAGTGAATAAAGCCTTGGATGTGACTTTTTCGGGTCCTTGGTATAAAAAAATGAGTCCGTGACACTTATAATTTTCTTTACCGGTCACCTTGGTCACTTTACCGATTCGCTCCGAGGGTCACTTAAGATTGTTAGACAGTCTTGTTCACCCGTAATGCCATAAGTCCCAATTCGGCCCAACTGTTCTAAGTCCGGATACTCACGGTGATTATAAGTCCACTTAGTATGAAAATTTATAAGTGCTTTTTCGGTCCCGATTTTATAAGTTCAAACTAGCACAATTGTTTTAAGTTTATTTTTATAAGCGTTGCACAATTTTTATAAGTCTAAAATTGGCACGAAATTTATAAGTGCAGCGATTTACAATTTTTATAAGTCCTAAATTGTCACGAAATTTATAAGTCCTTTTTCGGCACAAATTTAACTTTATTCACTTTTACTTTTTACTTTTCACTTTTAGTCCTGGAAAGTTGACCGCTGGTAAGGTAGATCGTTGAACTGATCATCCTCGATCGATTGCAGGCGTTTTTATACCTCAATTTTGGTCCCCCTCACCGTCAGTTCTGCAGGAATTTGGCGGACTCGCGACTGCGTGCGGTCGCCTCATGATTAATTTTCTTATTGGCTGAAAGCCTTGCTCTTCCTCTGCCCTTCAATCCCGGGTCGGTATCATCGTGACGATCATGCGGTGTTACCTGCCGAGCTAATGATGTGCTCGGTCGGTGGCGTGTGCAACTGTTGGTGTCGTCATTTCTAGGCAATGGGGTGTGTCGATTTTCCCTCGGTTTTCAATTATCCCGACCTTGAGCGCGGGGCCACACGGGAGAATTTTATTACGGGGGGATTGTCTTTTTTTTCGCTAAATTTACTGCTTTTTGCGAATTTTTTTGTGAAGAAACTATACGACGGATTGATATAAAACTTGGCATGTAGTTTTATTCGTCAGTTAACTATTCACAAGAGAAATTTTAAACGATTTCTTCAAAAAATCCGCCTTCCACCCCCCTCGACGCGCGATGGTCCTTTGTTGATGCTGTGCATGATTAGAGCCTTCGCATTCATCCTGCAAAAAAACCAAAAGCATTTTACTTTAGACACATGTAGCTACCGTTTGACAAAGGGGAAAAAAATACCAAAAAAATTGACGATTCGGTGACGTTTTGAACTTAAAGTATCGATTTTTCGAAAAAAGTTGATAGATTTTTTTGTTATAATAAAAAAGTATTAAACGTATTGCCTTTTTGTTTCGTCAAACGATAGAAGGATGTCGGCTGAGCATTCTGTCCAAATTTAAAGGCAATCGGTTTAATAGTTTTTCAGAAATCCTGCACAGAAGTTGTAAAAAAGCTGTTTCGAGAAAAACGCGTTTAAAGTTATGAGTACGGTTTATGGGGCATATCGAGTACTTACAGTATTTGTAATATAATCTGCTATGCCAGAGCCGTACAGGATGCCTTCCTCTGCTTCGAAAAACTCGTTTCGTGAAGCAGTTTTGCTTCTGCGTCTTGTTCGAGCCTCTTTCGTTGCGTCGAGGCTGCGTCTCGTTGATCTCGGTATCCGCTGCTGATCCCGCGCATCGACGAATACGGACAATTGCTGGCCAACGACGATTCCTATCACCGTCATTGTTTTTAGGACTGCTGTGAAGTCTTCGTTGAAAATCCCTGCGGCCAAATAAGCCGCGATGTCGATTGTTTTCGCGCCACAGTGAAGGTGTTTAGGTGCGAATCGCCAGACGGTTCCGTTGAAGCTTTCGCCCATACGCTTTTCAACGTGCCCGACGCATTCCTTTTTCTTCACAATCAAATATCGCCGTAAAGTTTGTCTTCCAACAAGGCTTTGAATGTTTTGGTGTCGCCATCGCCGATCTATTTGGCCTACCTTGCTTCATGCATTTCCCAAGATCGTCGGAACATGTCTTTGATCGCGTCAACTTCCATATTTCCAGCTGACCCATTGTGATTTGCCGTACACTCACTGCTGTGTTCTTCGAACCAATCGTCGTATTCTTCTGCACCGGATTTTGATTCCCACAATTTACAAGCGTGACAGTAAGACGATTTCACTACAAGGTCAACCACTTTGCTTGTATATTTACCGATAAGTGTCGTGATTCCAAACAAGGAACTGTATCCTCGCTTTTTTCATATTCCGTCTCCCGACACAGAAATATCTGTCACTGGATTTCCGTGCTCAGCATTCTTCGCTTTCTCTTCTTTCACTGTCTTTTTCCCATACAGCTCCCATGCAGCTTAGGCTCCACTGTAAACGTTCTCCAAGGAGGCATGGTACAAGGTTGTGCTGAGACCTTGAGATCCATCAAGCCACAAAATAAATGTATGCCCTCTCTGCCAACTCCCAATAGTCTCATTACAAAAACAATTCTCCTGTTCATCTCGCACGATTTGTCATCGACGAGAGGACAGGAATTGATGTATTGCACACCACACTTGCACTGGACAGCTAGTTCAAAATCCAAGCCGCGAGAATTAGATTCGCCGAATTTGATGGTTTCTTTACACTGTTGACACATGACGAGTTGCGAGATCGCAGAGAAAACTGATAGGAACGCGATAATGCGATATCCATGACCCGCGTCCACAATGATCTCTTTGTCTTCCGCTGTCGACAAATTCTGGGCCGACGTACTTGCAAACGTCGTTTCCGTTTCTCGAGTGTGAACTGTGACGTATTTTCCTGGATCTCAGCGCGAAAAACAAAAACACAAAAAAACAAAACCGAAAACGCGAAAACCGAAGCTCAAACCGAACGGGAGCGGAGCGCGAAATCGAGAACTCAGAAAACGTCACCTTCGGCCGTCCGCTTCTACGGATGCATCGACGTCCCGGTGGGCGCCAGTTAATTTTTGTTTCGCCGGTATTAACAACCGGGCTAAACTGGAGGTCGGCGGAACGGCCGACCTCCGCAGGGTCGATTTTTGTATCGCCGGAATCGCCAAGCCGGACTAATCTGGAGGTCGGTGGAACAGGCCGACCTCCGCAGGGTCGATTTTTGTTTCGCCGGAATCGCCAAGCCGGACTAACCTGGAGGTCGGTGGAACAGGCCGACCTCCGCAACCGAAATACACGAAGACAGAACAAAAAAAATAACGAGATCACACAAACGAGAACTGAACGGTACGAGAACTAACGCCGATGCATTCGCGAAAGCGAGCGGTTGCGGAAATGCACGGTTGCTCAGGATGCGGGTTGTGGTAGAAGGGTCGCGATCCTTCGCCAATAAAGTAACGCGAAATCTAAAACGCGAAATCTCAAATATCGGAACCCCGAAATTCTCAATTAACGTGAACACTAATTTGTTGGCTTGGTAAGCCACGGGATCGCACACTCGTGCATCGGGAGCGCTCGGTTGACCGGGGGGTCGGAGCGAGCGTAACGGGAACGGATCGATACGCGATCGAAAATTATCGAAACGATAAACTCACCGGATCAGCATACTTTAATCCAATAATGAGCGGGAACTGCATCTCGTGATGCCTCGAGAACTTCAACACAATCACTGCACCTCAAGAGCATCCCTCAGACGCACCTCGAGCACAGAAAAATCGGTAGTAAAAATCGGAACCGAATCCGCACGAAACACAGCATACACGAGTCAACTACCGAACGTACGAAGCGACAGGTAGCGCGAGCAAGGTACGCGAACCGAAGCGAGAGCGATGGCCGGAGTCTACGGCAGCGCGAGCGAGAGCGAACGACTCAGCGCGCGAGACAATAGCCCAAACGTAAACACCGGTAGCGCGAGAGGTCCGAGCAACCTCGAGGACGACTCTCGGCAGACTGACAAGCCTATGACGATATTCTAACGAAGCGTTATGATTATCGCGAGATCCTTAGCCGATAGCTACTGCCCTCTTGAACTCTTTCCAGAGCGTCACTTAAGCGAGAACCGAAACCGTAACGCGGTAAATTTTGAGATTCGTCGCGATCGTTACTCCTAATTCGGGACGTGAAAACAAGGCTCTCTCTCTGAACTAAAACACAGCACAAGGTGTTCCGACCTTGCCCGGACCGTACTAAAACCTCCGCCTGTTCTCCAACGTCCTGCATTATCACCTAAACGGAGTGCCGGGTTTGCACCGGACTTTGACGTATTCGCGACGAAATCTCGACGGGCTCTTCTCTATTCGTGTTTCTCACTGCTTCGAGATTCTCTCCACCGAATAGATCCGAGGCTTCCGACCTGAACTGAATCTTTTTAGCTTATCTCAAAGCTTCTCACACACTCTAGCTCATCAGCAAAGTCTAAACTGGACCGTTACTTAACGGACTTTACTTAAACGAGAGCTGGACGGTACCTGGACAGCCGAGGGGCAGTAAAGCGGGAACTATAACGGGCTAACCGGACTAAATCGATAGCCGTATCCGTAAAACGTTAATTCATTTGTATTTTTGTGACGGTGATCGAAAAATCACGTCACAGAACATTCCCAGTAAATTTTATTTTCTTCGGTCTAGCAGCACGAGCATGAGAATCACTTCCGTGTTTTCGATCCATGGTGCATACGGGTCGGTTAACAGTAAACTCTCATTCGAGACTGAGCGACTCTCCACTGAATATTTCGACCTGGCACGACCTTTAGGACTCGTCCTTCGATGAATTAAATGCCTATTGTTTGCTGTCCCGTTATTGTTACGCTCCGCCGAGCAAGAGATTCGAGCAGCTGCCGGACGCGCTGATCGCTGCCGTGCGGCAAGGAGCGTGCGGCAACCGCGAGTCGACACGCAGGTATAAAATCGCTTATAACTTTGTCATTTTTCAGAATTTTAATTAAAAATGTTGCACACATATACTCAACATTTTGAAGAATATGAAACAGCGGTCACCGAAAAATTGATTCTTTTGGCGAAAAAAAAAATCCCCCCTTAAGAGACATTTCGACAGATACTGCAGACAACGAGCAGCTAAATGAACAGCAAAAACTTCAGGAACATAAGACGAACGGGGAGGTCTAAATTATTATCACATAGCGCGACGGCATCTAGACCGTCGTTTTGATCAATAATTCGCAATCGAGCTCGTCTTAAAAATGACACGAACCAAGCACACTTCGGAGAAATCGCGCGCATGATCCAATGAGCCAAATGAGTCATGGGCAATTGAGGATGTTTCTCTCCTCTCCCTCTCACCCACTCTCCCTCTCTCCCTCTCTCCCTCTGTCCCTCTCTCCCTCTCTCAATCTCTTCCTGTGTTTATTATGCGCTTATTATGTTTATGTTTATGTAAATTATGCGTTTATTATGTTTATGTAAATTATGCGTTTATTATGTTTATGTAAATTATGCGTTTATTATGTTTATGTTTATGTAAATTATGCGTTTATTATGTTTATGTTTATGTACATTATGATTTATGTCTGTTATGGTTATTAGGTTTATAATGTTCATTATGTTTGCCTACCGAGCTGTATGTATGTGCCTAGAGGACTTCTGGTCCCACCGTACAATAAATCACTTCATTCATTCATTCATTCTCCCTCTCTCACTCTCTCCCTCCCGCCGTCAGTCCCTCCCTCCATCTCTCTCACTCTCTCTCGTGCTCTCGCTCTCTTACGTGGAATGCTCGTGTGGCCTCCATCTCTCAAAGGGTTCATGTCACCCTTCAGAAACTCAAGTACCATAGACTTTCTCTAACTCTGCAACTTCGGATAAAGCTAGTTGTTCGCACTTTTATGCAGGCGCGCGATTCTGCTTGTTATTTATTTTATTTGCCGGGATCGCAAGGCGACAAGAGCAAAGCGGGAGAAAGAAATGCTTAGACCCGTTAACGGGAATAGTGAACCTTATTTTTCTGTTTCTACATCCGCGACTGTTTACTTCGGACTGGCTATCGATGTCCTTGGGTATCGATGGTGTCGGAACCGGGGGGTCTACTAATCTCTCTTATTTTCAGGTACTAACCCGTTTTCTTTCAGGCTTAGGTTCAATTCGTCTCGTCCCGTCCGATTCGTTGCGTTTCTGGTTCGCGTCGGTTCAGTTCGTCTCGTCTCGTTTTGTTTCGCTTCCGTCCTTTCTATCCTCTCGATACCGTTCGTATCGCTCGCGGTTAAATTCGTCTTGTTTCGTGTCGGTTCGTTAAACTCGACCCGTTCGCTTCAAATCGCTCCCCTTATTATCTTCTTCACTCTCACCCTTTCTTGTATTTCTTGTTCTTCTTTACTTTTCATGCTCCCTGTTCCTTCGCTATCCTATCTTCCTGTTTCCTGAAACAAGAATGTGTTCTTGTTTCGTGTGTGTTTTTGTGTGTGTGAATGTGTGTGTGTGCGTATGTATGTGGTCGTGTGTGTGTGTCAGTGTGTGTGTGAGTGCTTCTCTTTTTTTCCCCTCTCTTCTTTCTTTTCTTTTCTCCTCTATTCTTTCCACTTCCTTTCTCTATCTTCCTATTCTCGTGCTTTATTAGTGTTGTGTTTGCTTATACTACTAATAAGAGTTACACTGCGCCAGATGAACTAACCGATATACCAACCCTTTTACTAAGACGAATACTAACACTGACACTGACAATCAAATAAGTAAATAAATAATCCTAGTTATACGTTTTACTGCTTTTAATGCTCATACGCTTTTATTCTCCGTACAGACGGGCCAACTTACGGGACTCAGTGCCCCCTCTAGACTAAGCTCGAGCTACGTGGCTAGGGTCTCATGGCAGAAGGGGGTTATTAGTTCTGTCTTAAGCGTGGCGGTCAGGACGGTTGGAGGCCTCCGACACCATATTTAATTCTCCCGGGTAGGGAAAGGCGGCTCTGCACCACCGTGTGTCTTTTATTTCCGACCTTGCTTGTGGGATCAAAAATGGATTGCTTGAAAACTCTGTATGAAGGATCGTGTGAATGGGGGTAGGAGTGTCCGCCTGGCCGAGCAAAGGCAACCAGACGCGGCACAAGTGGGAGTTGCTGACATCGTCGCGAGGCCGCACACCCGTGTGGCTGCGAGGGGGATGACGGCTTCTCAGCCTGCACGTGTTCGTCAGGGTCCACCTCCTTGCGGTCCCACGGGTGTCGCTGACCAAAAACGCTTCGGCAGTCAGCATAATGTTCTCGGCCTTCGTGCCGTCAGTGTCGAGTTGGTGAGATGCGATAGGCTCCCGGTCCAGACCGCTGGAACAGGGAACGTAGTAGTAAGACCCCCCCCCCCCCCCCCCCCCCCTCCAACTAGACCCGCGAATCTCGAGCCCCGCGTGGCTCAAATTGTCCTCGACAGGTGCGATAGACTCGTGGTAGAACGCGTAATAGCCCAGGATAGACCCGCGATCGTGGACAACGCCCGCGACGATCCCCCTAATGCTAACGTCAACCCGATGCGTACCATGGGAATTAGAATAGTACAATTAAACGCGAGGCGTTCCGAAGTAGTTACCGGCGAGGTGCGCGAACTCATCTGCCAAAAGCGTCTCGACATCTTGCTGTTGCAGGAGCGTCACGTCAAGAAGACAGACGCGGCACACACCTTCTTTAGATTAGGTACTGCAGCACAAGTCGCTGCAGTAAAGAGCGAAAGAGCCTGGGCATCTGTGGTGGTACGCAATCCAGCCTTTCAAATGCTCTTTTTCTCGCAGCTTAGCACGACACATTGTGTCTGTGCGGAGGTGCAGGCACCCGGCTTATCATTCTATGTCGTTTCGCATTATTCTTAATATCCGGACGACATCGAGTTGCACCTCAGACACCTCGATACGGTGCTTCGTTCTTTGAGAGGGAAGAGAGTAATAGTGGCGTTAGACGCAAACGCGAAATCGGCTCTGTGGGAACCACATGAGACATATGAGAGATGTACCAGGCTGGAGGAGCTCATTCGAGTCTTTGGCTTGGATATCTTGAACGACGCTGGTCAACCGACGACTTTCTGGACGACAAGGGGAGAGTCGTACATCTACGTCACCTTGGTGTCGCCTTCCATGTCTCGATTTGTCAGAGACTGGAGGGTACGACCGGAGTGGGTGACCAGCGATCACAGAGCGATCGACATCAGGTCGCGATCGATGCAGGTCAGGTGCCGAAGGCCGCAGCGGGAGATCGGGTGGTTGGTCCCAGTCGGTTCGACGTTCGTCGTGCAGACTGGGAACGATTCGCCGAGATTCTAACAGCTCTGTCGAGAGATGGGCTGGAGGGGCTTGCGATTGAGTCGGCAGACGACGGGGAGACCATGGCTACGACTCTCACGAGTGTCCTGACGGACGCCTGTATTGAGTCTATGCCCCGCAAGAAGCGCATCAGGAAGTCCAACCCATGGTGGACACGAGAATTGACCAACAAGAGGAGGTTGGTCTTCAGGCAGATGCGAGCGTATCAGAGGGAGAGAACGCAGCCTCGACGCCTCGAAAAATTGCAAGTGTACCGCACGTCTTTGTGAGAATACAGCAACGAGGTGAAGAAGGCAAAATGTGACAGCTGGAAGGCTTTTGTCACGTCGTACGTGAACGAGGAGCCTTGGGGCTTCGTATACAAGCACCAGGTGGATAAACTACGAGTTTAAAAAGTGCTGAGCACTATCCGGCGCGGCGAAGAGACTACGATGGACATGAGAGAAACCGCCAGAGGCCTTCTCGATACCACGTCCCCGATGACCGGGAGGAGGAGGATAGCCCGTGGCACAGAGCGGTGCGCCAAAGAGCGCATGGACCGATTGACACAGAAGACGCCGGAGTATTCACCGAAGGTCAGATGAAGAAGGCGTGCCGTACTTTCAAAAACGGCAAAGCTCCCGGACACGACCTCATCGAGGTCGAAGTCGTCAAAGAGGGATGTGGAATCCCCGGTCAGCTGCTTAGATTGTACAACGCGTGTCTTGCTTGGGGAATTTCCCCCGCAGCCTGGAAGGAGGGCTCCCTCAGAGTTCTTCTAAAGGGCGAGGACAAAGACGAGAAGGACCCTAAGTCCTATCGCCCGATCTGCCTATTATCCGTCGTAGGGAAATTATTCGAAAAACTTATAAAAATTAAAATGCGCGTAGTGTTAGAGGAGGGGGTATCTCATCGTCAGTTCGGAATTATGTCGGGCCGATCGACGGAAGACGCGATCGTCGAACTTCCGTCATGGTCGACAAATCAGCATCGCAGTACACGGTCGCGCTGCTCTTTGACATCGCTGGAGCATTCGACAACGTATGGTGGCTAATGGTCTTCAAGGAGCTGCGCATCAGAGAGTGTGATGCAAATATCTACAAAGTGCTCCAGAGTTATTTTCTAGATCGGCGAGTAACGCTCGGGTGGGGGAAAAAAGTGTCTCCAAGCATGCCACGAAAGACTGAGGCTATCCTCCTCAAGACCGTGTGGGTTTGACCTCCACCGATAGGTAGCCGCGGTGGGAACCGTCACGATCGGCAACGTAGACAGGCAGTTAGGCCAAATTTGGCAAATAGATACCCGACGATAAGAATAGGTAACACAACGATCCTCTTTAAAGACTCGGTAAGGTAGCCATGGTAAGGACCTCGGTAAGGACCTGGGCGTCCACTTTGTCAAGGAGATGGGAGTTAAAACCCACTGCAGGTATTTGCGCGACAAAGTTGGAAAGCTCTTCACGAAACTCGGTAAGATGGCAGGTTCGAGATTGGGTTTGCGCTACTCGGCGCTGAAAGACAGTTTGCAGCGGAGTGTTCCTCCCGATAGTAGCTTACGCTGCTGCAGGATGGGCGGATCTTTGCAACGTGCATGAAACGAGGGTTCTTCGCTCGGCCCAGCATATCGCACTAAAGGCAACCACGGCCGCGTATAAAACGTCGTCGTGGGATTCTCTGTGCGTTATTGCCGGAGCCGTTCCCGTTGATATTTTGCTGATAGAACGTAGTCAGATATCAGATTAAGATAGACGTGGACACCTGAATAAACGGTGTTGATATCGCGAATAGTTGTCGAGATGCGGTTCAACGCATAAAGGAGCAGGCGTTGGTGATGTGGCAGACACATTGGGATTCTTCAACCAAGGGTCGAACCACACACGCCTCCTTCAGTGGTATATGAGATAGGCTGGAGGCGCGTTAGCTGCAAACGAACCATCACAGCACTCAGGTTCTCACCGGACGTGGGAATTTTGCGACGCGACTCGCGTCTTTCAATCTTGTGGACGGAGGGAACTGCCACTATGGTTTGCCGAAGACATCGCAGCATTTTCTTCTGGATTGTCCTCACTTCGAGGCGCAGAGAGTCGCCCTGCGGGAGGTAATCGGGGACAGAGTATGGTCAGAAGCGGAGCGCCAATTAGTGTCATCTGAGGAGGCTTTCTCTGTCTTCTCCGATTTTTGTAGAGAGTGCCTTTGGCTAATGACGCAGGAGAAGCTCGCTGAGCTGGCGTAGAGTAGGGAGATCGGCGTATCTCGCGGTGCGACGAAGCACGAAGAAGATGGAGAACGAAGAACGAAGAAGAAAAAGAAGAACGAAGAGGAATAAGTCCGGACGAAGTCTCGTATTCTCATCTGAAAGATTAGGGAGTTCGGCGTATCTTTCATGCGACGAGGTACATTGAAATATATAGGGCGAATTCCATTCCTGTGCAAATTTTATGCGGTTTGATTTTCCTTCTTGTTAGCTTCTGATATCGTTCTTAACCGGGATGTGTCGGAACTCTCGGTAATGAGTGAATGGGCCGTAAACTTCTCGGATCACCCATTCATTCGAGTGGTATGGGCAGGGTCACGGAAAAAATTATAAATCTTTCTTCCACACAGCATTTTGCAGCTGCACTTGAACTGCGCAGGGGTCGTAATGCTTACGACTTGTTCAAGGCAGCTACGTGGGGTTCCATTCCCACGACAACAGCCTGGATATTTTCCGGGTGACCTGTTAGTAGACTGAGCAAGTGCTCACGACTTCGCCTCCGCGCGGCCCCCGTTGGAAATGACTTCGGGGGATTCGACCTAGGTCGGATCGCTCGAAGCCCAACCAGGTGAGTCGCTACCCGATATAGGGCAGGGTAGGTCCATCTGTTCAATGATCCTTAACTGGTGAGAGCAGCATTTTTCCAAGCCAGTCCCCCCCTGCTAGCTGTTTCAACGGAGAATAGGGGGAAAGTTGTTGCGTTTGCTCTTAATGGGCGAGAGACCTTCGGGTCAAGCATATGAGGAAGATTTCGTGCCTGATTCTTTATACTGTAGCGTGATTTTTACATCACGTACATCCTGGCTCCAACTCCCGATGTCCGAACTCCCTTGCCCGGGGCTCGAACCCACGACGAGATTATTTAACCTTGTCGGTGCTGACTGCACCAAGCTGTCCCCGCGTGGCAAGACGGAAGCCACTTTCCCGCACGTGGTTGAGGGCCAGGTACACGGCCCATCATTGATGCCTGGCTTTCCTGGATATCTTCCTCGATGTCTTAACGGAGTTGAAGACATCAAGCAAGCTATCCAGCAAGACATCGGTCATGCTAGATGTCTTCCCTGATATTGTCGACCCCGTTAAGATATCGAGCAAGATTTCGAGGAAGATATCGGGGAAGATTTCGAGGAAGATTCCGAGGAAGATATCGAGGATGATATCGAGGAAGATATCGAGGAAGATATCGAGGAAGATATCGAGGAAGATATCGAGGAAGATATCGAGGAAGATATCGAGAAAGATATCGAGGCAGATGTCGAGGAAGATATCGAGGAAGATGTCGAGGAAGATAGAAAAACCAGAAAAACCAGGCATCAATGACGGGCAGTGTACCTAGGTACCACCGCTCAGTAAGCGGTACATTTATTTTAAATTCGCTGCGAGTTACGGGGATAAGCAAGGGAAACGGGTAAGGCGAAGCTGGAGAGACTTCGGCTAACTCAGCGCACCTGGGAGAAAGTGGCAGAGAGGGGTGGACGGGCGGGTGACGTAAAACACGATAACAACGATCCAAATTTATATTCGTCGTTCGATAACAACTTTGCAAAATCAAGACCAGTAGTTAACACGAGTAATACAAAATCTGCTCAGCCAACATCGGTGATTTAGCCTAGCGGTGTACGTGAGAGAACTAAGGTTACTAAAAGCTATTGCGCGAAGGTAAAGTTAGCGAAAGGTGTAAATTAACTATTGCCGAAGATAAGATGTAGCCAAGGATAAAATAACTATGAGATGTAGCCGAAAGTAAATTAACTATTGCAGAAGATAAGATGCAGCCAAGGGTAACATAACTATTGCCGAAAATGAGATGTAGCCGAGGGTAAATTAACTATTGCCGAAAATTAGATGTAGCCGAGGGTAGAAATCACCGAAAAATCGCTATGGTCGGAAACTTAAAATTGATCGGATTCGATATAACAGCGGAACTTAATTCTTCGACCGAGGTACGAAATAAGAAGGATTTATCGACGAATATTTTACTCGAGCATAACAACGGGGCGAATATGGAAGAGAAAGAGAGCATAAAATAGTTACGATTGCCAGAAGGAACAAAGAAATAACTAATTCTCAAACGTAGCCAATTCGTCGTTACATTTAACAAGAGATAGCTGAAAGGAATTATACGCGCTAGAAAAACGTTACCCGAACGCCAGATAGCCTAGGAACGCACAGCGCTCAGCACGAGTCGCCTGATGTAAACACGGCGCAGCCGTGACCTTTAGCGCCCGATAAAGCCAACAAGCCACCGACCGGCCTAACGAACGCGATACAGCGCGCACGAGATCCCTTTGTCTCGCTGGATGAAATATATAGCCCATGTAACCGGCGAATGCACTCTAGCCTCGGTACAATATGCTTCGCGGGATATAACCAAACAAACATGACGGATGCTGTTAACCAAGGCATTCGAACAGGGTACACAACATTTTAGGTACAGAAAAGGTGACCAAAGGTAGCCGAAAGAGACGCGAATGAACTAAATCAATGATAGTACAGAAACGTATAATAAGAGACATAATAAAATAAGTTTGCCGGATCAAAGATAGCCGAGAATGGAACCAAAAGAAAGCGAGAAACGAAAGAATTGACCAGACGGAAAAAAAACTAGCCGGACGTGCCTCGCCGGACCCGTAATATACCAAAACAAATCTAAACGAATCGAAAATCTCCATAGAAAATTAACAGAAGAATTAGGCCCGGGTTCGGCACCCCCGGCTGGCACAGAGTACGAGAGAGAGAGAGACGGGGTGAATACCGGTGTGTGAATAGCCCGGGAGACCGCTGGACGAAACAAAAATGCTGCCACTCGACACCGCACTAGATCACCGACTGATGAATAAATTAACGGCCGGTAGCTGCCTAGGCGGCCGTCACCAGCGCTTCCCCTTCTCTCTATCTCACGACTCCCGAATACTAGCCTACGCTAGACGGCTAAGACGTCGGGGAACCGGTTTCTCCTCCGAGCGCTCCCCGCTACACGCGAGAATCTTCCGCTCGCAGCGATGATTGTCGATGTCCACGGACTCCTTCCTCCCACGATCCGGTGGGGCAAAATGAACGTGAGGGGAGGCCTCCTTCGCGTAGTTAAGGTGTCCCTCTTCTTTTGCGGTGGGCCCACTCGGTACGCCACATAACGGCACCTCGACGTGCAATTTTCCCTCGTAATCCCCGCAAGTCCAGGCGCCATGATGTGCGGTCCGCGGCGTCCGTGAATTCGACGGGAAAGGAACGGCTCCAGGCCGTGTAGTCGGGAGAGATGGAAAACTCAGTGTATCGGTCATAACCCGCGTCCCTCAGGCCTCCTAGTCCGCGGAAGCAGTTCTCGCGCTTCCACCTGCTTGCCGAGCGAATTCTTCTCCGGCCTTCCAAGGCCAATCGCTACCGGGGAACATGGCCGGGGCAAAACAGCCTGACGGTCGGATCGGAGAGTTGCAAGATTCCTCCGTGGCCTAGGGAAAAACTTCAAAGCACCACAACCAAACAAAGAAAAACAGAGAGGCAGGGTCGAAAGGAATAATAAAATTAATAAAAGAAATTAAAATAAAAGAAAATCCTTTTTCGGCGAGTCGATGACCGAGACGGTTTGACGAGCGGTGTTCTCGGGGCCGTAAATCCGGCCCACTGCCCGACCAAAACCGTGCGAAGGGACGGGACACCAAACGTCACGTCACAATACATTAAATGTTTACTTCGGACTGACCAACGAGACTGACTAGTGCGACAGTCTCACGGACGATACAGCGCTCCAAATCTTGAGGCCGTTACTGTTTCCCTGCCGGGGTAACCCCGGTGATTTCACGGTTGCTCGAATTAAGACTGACGAGGTGCGCGTTGGAAAGAGAGAGGGAGAGCGAGAGAGAAAGAATTCACGGAGACCGTCACGACGATATTTTGGAAATTCCGGCGAGCTCACCGGTTACAACAATCTTTGCCTCGAGAAGCTCGCAACATACCACCCGCCTCGGTTCGACGTGAAGCGAAATCGGACTCTACTTTCGCTCTCGCACTTTCGCTCTGAACTCACTATCTGAGACGTAGATGATAAAATTAAGTCGAATCAAGGTAATAAGGTACAAGAAGATTAAGAAGGAATAGAATAGACGATCTAACGAGCAGAGCCGCCCACCGTCGTACATCGAGATTTACAGCATGCGGTGCTCTGATTACCGCCCGCCGTAAGGAGTCGTGCGACCGCGTCTGATCGCTGGTGGTCCGGCTGTGTCGAACCGAGAGTGGGCACAGTTGCGCTATAGGTCGTTTCAGGACTGAGGTGGCCGTTTTTACTGTTATGACATGTACGTGAGTGTTCTTGCCGGGCTGACAGTCGATGATACGGCCTAACTGCCATTTTCAGGGGGGCTTAGTTGACTTCACAGGAGAACTAAGTCACCGATGCGGAGGTTTGGTTGACTCGTGGTCCATTTATTGCGATGTTGCACGGAGTGCAGATACTCCGCAGCCCAACATCACCAAAAGGTTTCGACCTTTTGCTGTATGAGCTGCCATCTTGACAGACGATTTTTGTTAATGCTCAGAACCGACGGCTCGGGAATGGCGACTAGCGGACGTCCTATTAAAAAGTGCTCTGGAGTGAGGCAAGCAAAATCGTCGGGATCATTACATAAGGGACCGATTGGCCGAGAGTTAAGGCACGCTTCTATCTGCGGCAAGAGCGTCGCCAGTTCCTCGAATGTGAGAGTGTAAGCGCCGACAATACGGCGTAAGTGATGCTTTACGCTTTTGACTCACGCTTCCCAGAGCCCTCCAAAATGAGGGGCCGCGGGATGGTTGAAGTGCCATTCGGTCCCATCGCTGATTAACTGAGCCGGTGAGTCCTCATCCCGAGCCTCCGTCCGGAGCGTGTTGCGCAATTCTTTGTCCGCACCTACAAAATTTGTACCATTCTCGCTGTATATCGCAGCAGGGATGCCGCGACGTGCAACAAATCACCGGAACGCGGTGAGGAAGCCCGACGTCGCGTAATCGCTTACAAGCTCTAAATGCACGGCGCGGGTGGCAAAACAGATGAAGAGCGCGGCATACTCTTTCTGGGTCTTGTGACCTCGCCCTTTCGCTAGACGCACAGTTATCGACCCGGCGTAATCGACGCCGGGGTGTGAAAACGGAGGACTGTCGGCCGAAACTCGGGCTGAAGGCAAGTCTCCCATCAGCTGAGCCGGACGCGCCGCGCGTTCGCGTACGCAGTGGACGCACTCGCGCACGATCCGCTTCACCAGAGTGTTATCTTTTACGATCCAAAAATATTGATGCAGAATCTTCAACGTTAATCGGGCCCCCCGTGAAGCGCTTGGGCGTGAGTTTGTCTTACAATCAATTCGCTTATCCCATGCCGCGGTAAGATTATCGGGTGCTGCTCGTCGTACGCGATCGGAGCGTTAGCTTATCGGCCCCCACTCTCAGCATGCCTTGATCGTCAAGGAAGGGGTTTAGTCGGCGGATTCTGCTGCTGCTGGCGACCACTCGCCCTTGCTGTAGCGCAGCAAGTTCTGGTTCGACGTGGATTTTTTGAATATGTTTGACCCAAAATTCGCTTGCTGATCGTACCTTACACGCTTTTACACCGAAAAAAAGGTTTGGTAATATCAAACTGAGCTACAGTTGCGGGTGGCGAAAGAAATATTTGGTCGATTGGAAGAAATATTTAGTTGACAGAAGGAATATTTAGTTGTTTGACCGATTATTTAGTTGCTTCAACAAACAGTTACTTGGATTTGACAAACATTTTGTTCAATCGACCAAATATTTCTTCCGCCACCCGCGACCAAAGCTTAGTTTGATATTACCAAACCTTTTTTTCGGTGTAGGGCCACAGTGCCGGAATCTCACGGTGCCCCTTCGTTGGATTGTCGGTGGCCTCTGGCTCGGGCTGTAAATCGAAGGCAATAGGCAGTTACCCTGAGAAGTCGAGGCCAAAAAGAAATTGACTCGGGCAAGTCCTACTCCGGGTTTTCGAGTGTTTGAACCACGTGAACGTTCGCCGTTTTTCGCTCCTCTAAATCCGCGAGATAGGATGTGTGTGCCCGAGTCGATGGCCAAGAGGTATAGTGACATTTTAGCAATGGCGGGCCGTTCCACAACAAGGAATGCTCGATAGCTTCTAGAAGCAACATGCCACGGGAGGCACAATCAGCAGGATTGTCTTTGGTCGGTACGTGTCGCCATGTGGCCATAGGTACTAGGAAAAGAATTTCCGCAACGCGGTTGGCGACAAAGTTTTGCCATGTCGAGGGGTGTTTTTGAAGCCAGTGAAGCGTGACTGCGGAGTCGCTCCTCGCATACAGCGGAGTATCCGCCAAGCTTACGGACGAGAAGGACCGTCGCGCATAGCTCGAGGCGGGGAATGCTCATCGGGTTGACCGGCGCAACCTTCGTTTTCTCGATAAGCGAAGTTACTTTAGCGTCGTCTAGGTCTCGTAGAACTCGCAAATACAAAACGGCCGCGTAAGCCCGAGGAGAAGCATCGGCGAAGCCATGGATCTCTCATGCTTTATTATCGGACGTTTGTCCCATCCATCGAGGGATGAAGACCTTAGAAAGGTGCTCCAGCTGACTATAATAATTCTGCCAACGCTCGACGAGGTCGTCAGGCAACTCAACGTCTCACTCGATCTTCCTGATCCATAACTCTTGGAGGACAATTTTCGCGGAGATTACGATCGGTGAAGCCCAGCCGAGAGGGTCGAATAAACGCGCGATAATCGAGAGAACTACGCGCTTGCAGAGTTGCCAGATTGGGCGACTTGTCGCCATTCGGGCGATCTCCGCGACAAAACAGCGACAAGAAATAGAGTGTAAGTCGCCTATCGCCCAATTGGGCGACCTGTTTTTTTTCGGCGATATTAGGCCGACGGCCGACGGCTGAGATGATAACTATCTATATAGCTACGCTGACTGTCGCACAGCAGAGTTTCGACTCTAGATGTGTCCCGCCGTACTCTATGCCTTAACCACGAGTCAGCTGGTATACCAAGTAGTCGCCACATTAAACAATTTCATAGGAAACAAGAGAATCAAGCCGTGCTGCACTACGTGAGACATTGAGCATCTTTCATATCACTGTTGGATTGTTCAATACTTTTTTAAAACGAAATACTGAATACTTTAATAGATCGCGAACATCGAGAAGTCGGCGACAAGCATGGGGAAGTACGGGGAATATGAGAAAAAATATAAAAGATCATGGGAAGATCTGCCACTATTCAAAGATATGTACAGATGCAATAAAAAAAGGACTTGATACGTAGGCATGTCACAAACATTTCTTTGCTTCACAAGCGGTATGCAAATGGACGCCTTACGGGCACGAAGTGTGCGTAAAACCTTTTATATTGATTTTACATTGCGTCTATTATTTGTGGGGTGGCTGCAATAGAACAAAGATGAGAATAATTGCAATCAAGAGGCGTATTGCAGAATTTGCGAGACCGCATTACGCGCTCAGAAGTTCGACTTAGCACAGCAACACGGAGAATCACCGCGTAAATGTTTCCAAGCCCGTCAGTCAGAAAACGCACGGATCTTGCCGCATCGTCGTCGTTTCGGACGACAGCGTGAGAGCCGATTTGAAGCTGGCCGCATATCTTGCCGCCCACAGTGCAGTGCGCAGCATTGATAATCTGAACGATTTACTCATCGATTTCAGGAAAAAATCGATTCTCGAATCACCACGCCCATGTAAGAATGCCGATCCCTTTCCGTTCTTGGACAATCGTTTGAGCCTCGGGCCAGCATGGGCTAACGGGTCTCACTTGTCGAGATTGGCCCAAGCGTCAATAAGATAAGGGAACGTTGCTGGACCAGTCAGTAAGCTAGGATTCGGCATGACACTACTGCCAAATGTCAGCCAGGCGACCGTCCAAGAATGGCTCGGAGAGTGATCGTCATTTGTTTAAGCAACGGCAAATTCTTAAAATAATATGTAAGCCGATTGTTGGCTGAATCTCATGACAAACTTGTCCGTATCTTCGCGAAATAATCACCATTTGATATTTTTTCTGCACTGTCGAAGCACGGTAAAATACTGGCACTTGTACAGGACAAGAGTCGAACGGCCTCCGGCAAAACAATAGAAAATTATTATTGTTGTTGTTGTTGTTGTTGTTGTCGTTGTTGTTGTTATGTTGTTGTTATTATTATTATATATTTTAATCTTCGTGATTTTCTGACCCCCTCTTTTCGTTGTATTTTCAAGTAGCGTCCGTCTGGAGAACGATCAATATGAGTGCCAGACCGGTGCCCCATGCGCCAATCCGAAAATATTCGGTCTCAAAGTTGAATTTTTTTTTGTTTTTTCGCCTCTCGCGATAATTTGCGTGCGAAATATGCCCATGTATGCACGCGTATGCATGCGAGTACACGTGAGCACTCTATCGGAAGTATTTTTTTCCTTTATGTGTTGAAATTTTTTTTTAAAAATCGGTATTTATGTGTATTTTACAACTTCTGTGATACGCTGTTTTTTGTGCTTCTGGGTGTAATACGGGCCAAATTTAGTCATTTTTTAAGCTCTCAAGTTGCATTCATCTGGGAAACAATGAATATGAACGCATAACCGCCACACAATGCCTTAATTCGAAAATATTAGCTCTCGAAGGTGGATCGAAGTGCTGAGGATATTTTATTTTTTTGTCCCTCGAGTCATTTTATGCGCGAAATGTATCCATTTCTACACGCCTGTGTATGCAAGTACACGCGTGTATTCTATCGGACGTATTTTGTTCCCTCGTATGCACTGAAAAAAAAAATTACGGCTTTTCTGTGTATTTTAGAATATCAATGAAATATTTTTTCATGTTTCCGGGCGTAATCCAGATCAAATGTGGTCACTTTTTGTATTATTGAGTTGGGTCTGTCCGAGGAACAATAAATGTGAGCATTGAACCGCCTCGTTACATCTCGATTCCAAAATGTTTGCTCTCGAAGTTGGATCGAAGTGTTGAGGACATTTCACGTTCTGGCTTCTCGAGCCGTATTACGCGCGAAATGTGTGCACGTGTGCGCGCGTATGTATGCGAGTACATGCGAGCACTCTATCGGATGTATTTTCATTCTTCGTATGCTCCGAAAAATGTATAATTATAGTTTTTGTGTGTATTTTACTGTTTCGGTGAAATTTTGTTTTTCGTCTTTCCGGGCGCAGTACGAGCCAGATGTGACCATTTTTTCCATTATCAAGTTGGGTCCCTCGGAAGAACAACAAATGTGAGCGATAGATCGTTGCGCAGCGTCTTGATTCGGAAATATTTTTTCTCGAAGCTGGATCGAAGTGCTGAGGACATTTCACGTTCTGCCTTCTCAAGTCGTATTACGGGTGACATGTGTGCATGTGTGCGCGCGTGTACGTGAGTATGCGCAACCACTCTATAGGACGTATTTTTTTCTCTCGTATGCTCCGTGCAATAAATAATTACGACTTTTATGTCTACTTTACAACTTCAGTGAAATATTATATTTCATGTTTGCGGGTGTAATACGGGTTAAATGCAGGCCTTTTTTTCTACTCCCAAGCTTCGTGCGTCTGGGGAACAATCAGCTGAGCGCATTATTGACAGGCCAGGATATATTGAATATGAAGTTACAATGAAATTTGACCGACGACTAACCTTTTCATTTGTTCTTTCTTAAACGTCATAGTCAATAGATTTGGTTTTTTAAAAATATACAATGGATAAAGGGTACGTTATAGAGTACACCAGAATAGAGTAACTGAGGGGAGTACGTCTCTACCATCGAATTGCGTAAGTTGCTGCGACAACGTTCTTTTAATTATTATACTCTTTTTATATAATGTAAATGTTGATTTTGTGACAATAACCTCCGAGAATAATCACCACACAATTCACATCACTCTTTCTCCTTATTCGTAGGATGCCTTTCCTTGATTTTTGATACCGTAAGACCGCGACGAAACACTACCTTGATTTTTAATAATACGGTAAATGTACTCGGTGAATAATGGAACGTACATAATAGAAATAGAGAAAGGTTTCCGCAATCGATAAACTTTGGACTAGAAACCAGACAGCATACATTTTCGTTTGAAGACTCTCTGTTTTTCTTTCCTTTTTCCTTCGGGCGCGAAGCGCCCGATTGCTAGTTCATAGTATAATGGCTGGGCCGTTTGTTGACCGGATCTTGGGACAATCTTCTCCGTGTCGTCGCGAAATAATCGCCGTTTGATACTTTTTCGGTACTGTCGAAGCATGGTAAAATACTGGCACTTGTTCCGGACAAGAGTCGAACGGCCTCCGGCAAAACAATGGTAAATTAATTATATATTGTCTGGGCCATTTGGTGACCAAATCTCGGAGTAAGCCTGGGCGTGGCATCGTAAAACTATTGTTTTCTGGTTTAATCCGCGATTAATATTTTTCCGGCCGTCTTTTAGCAGTAACTGGAATCAGAGATAAATGAGGGATTTGTTCTTGAAAAAAACATTTGTAAAAAAAAGTACACCGCTGCGCGGGTTCTAGGTATTTTGATGTGACGGGTTGGGTAAGGAGCGCGGAGGCGTGGCCATATATGTGCGTGACTCGCTCAAGGCTAAAATTGTCGCGTTGGAGGCGGATAATTACTCGGCAAAACCCGAATTTTTATTCGTCGAAGTTGTGCCGGATAACGGGTCTAAAATTTTGATCGCCGCGTTGTACAGGCCCCCTAAGGTTGGCTTCCTGTCGGACTTCGTTGCGGAGTGCCTTCGGCTTCACCGTAACCTGATTATCATGGACGATTTCAATACGAACATGTTAGTTTGCAATTATGATAGCGTGTCTCTTGATCGATTTATATCCTCAAATGCTTTTTTTGTGCCTTTCGGCGCTACATATCACACGACTTACACTAGCACGTGGAGCGATCATTGTATCGTCGATAGGGAGGACAAGATTATTCGCTTTTCGTAATTCTCGGTACCGTTTTCGCGGCATGACTGCCTGAGCGTTACATACGATTTTTCGGTGGCTAAGGTATATGGGGGCGAGGTATTTAGGCGGAACTTAATAGGTCTCAACAGGGTCGCGTTCCTGGGCCAGTTACGTTCGACAAACTAGTCGAGTTTTTTCGGGTATCCGTCCATCCATTATAAGGTCGATTTCTTTAATTCCGCGCTTACTACGTGCTTTGATACGCATGCTTCGTTGTTTCAATTTACTCGCGGGTGAGGTCCAGCGCCGTGGCTGTCTGAGTGAATTCGGGTGCGCATAAGGGAACGGGATAGAGTTAAAAAAGCGTTTCGCCGTTATATATTCCCTGATTTGTTCGAAAGGTATAAAATTCTGCGTAACGAAGTCTCGAGGTTGGTCAGAGATGCGACGAGGGAATTTTACGGCGAGGCTTTTCGGGATACAGTTGATGCCCAGTCAGCGTGAAATAGGCTGCTGCAGCTGGGTGTTCTTCGCAGAAAGGGGGAGGCAAAGCCTACGGTGGTGCCGATAGAGGCCTTGAACGCTCACCTCGCCACGGCGGGAGCTGCTCCGGTGGCACGAGCCGGAAGTGATAGGCCTGTGGCGAGAGAGTTCGATGATTCCCGGTTTTTCTTTCAGGATGTCTCGCTGGAGAAGCTTTTGCGGGCTTTTTCTCGGGCATCGTCGGATGCGGTGGGGGTGGATTCCCTTTCGCTGTCCATGTTGAAGGTTGCGTTACCTGCGGTGTTTGAGATGGTGTTGCATTTGGTGAATTTCTCTCTCGCCACGGCCACGTTTCCGGCTCTGTGGAATCGGGTTCGCCCGATTCCGACGGTTAAGGTCCTTTAGACTACAGGCGGATCTCTCTTTTGCGTGCACTATCGAAGAGTTTCGAGTGTCTGGTCGCTAATCAAATTAAAGACTTTCTTGAATCGAAGGGGCGATTCGATCCGTACCAATCGGCGTACCAGGAGGAGCATGATACACAGGGCCTCGCTTAACGGCCTCCTTCTAAATGCTGATAAGACGCGAGCAGTTTTGTTAGGGAGCGGAGCTTATGTTCGGGGCTTAGGTGTGTTGCCGGCAGTCTATAACGGGCGGGCGGCCGTTCAGTACGTTAATGAGATTACATTGCTAGGTGTGATTATTTAGGATGGCCTACGCTGGGGTTCTCAGGCGTTGAGTACGGCTAAGACGGTGAATTCGCATCTATATCGGTTAAAATCGGTTAAGTTGGTGTGTACCATTATTTTTCCGGTCATTGGCTATTGCTATGCGGTTCTCGGCGGCATCTCAGCAGTGCATGAGAGTACCATCCAGGTGGCATTGAATTCCTGCGTGCAGTTTATTTTTAAGTCTAGCTGGTTTGATCACATCACGCCGCTTCATGAGAAGCTTCGAGGGCTTAAGGTGGGCGCGAGGAGAAGGTATTTCGTTTTAAATACGGTCTACGAGGTGCTGAGCACGGGCCTGCCCTCGTACTTGCGGGAAGGCTTCCGTTTTGAGGCTCCCGGGGAAACCCGTACGCTTAGGGACCGGCGACGAGTCCTGCATCCGGGTGTTTTCCGGACTGAGGCTAAGCGGCATAGTTTCTGTGTTGCCGGAACCGAATTGGTTAATTTGCTGTGGCCAAATGCTCTGGCGCTTAGCAGGGGGTTATTTTGCGGCCTCGTTATGGACTTTTTGCTGAGAGGCGATATATAGGGCTCGTGACGTACGGTCGGGTCGCGTTCGTTATCTTCATTTTAGTTAGCTGGTAATGGTAGATCTTTATGGTGTTTATTATGTCTGCTATGTTTATTATGTTTATTATGTTTGCCTGCTGAGTTATATGTATGTGCCTAGAGGACCCTTGGTCCTACCGTACAATAAATCATTTAATTTATTCCCTCTCGGTCGCTCTCTCGCTCCGACCGACCGACTCGGTCGGTCGGTCGGTCGGTCGGTCGGTCGGTCGGTCGGTCGGTCGGTCGGTCGGTCGGTCGGTCGGTCGGTCGGTCGGTCGGTCGGTCGGTCGGTCGGTCGGTCGGTCGGTCGGTCGGTCGGTCGGTCGGTCGGTCGGTCGGTCGGTCGGTCGGTCGGTCGGTCGGTCGGTCGGTCGGTCGGTCGGTCGGTCGGTCGGTATTATTACGAATTTATATTTAATTTATATTTACCACTAATTGTATTATTTGTATTGAATAACTTGTACCGATTTGTACGTTCTTTTGCCCTAGCGGCCAGTCTGGAATTAGAACTTAGATAAGAGTCAACTACCGACCCAAGAGCTCCCCGCACTTCAAAAATAGAGTGTAATAAAGTTATATCGAAATGACACTATGAACATTTAGCGGCATCCGAGGCCCACCCACAGTGCCCGCATTTTTATAAGAATTGTGGAGGGGCCAATTTTGTAATGATCGAGCGGAGATTTTGGGAACCTGTAGATATTGATATTGCAGATGGACGAGCGAAGTATCGAAGAGAGAAAACATATGGAGATCACCGGGATTCGAACCCGGATTAATCGGTTACTGAGTAAGAGCGCTAACCACTGCGCTAATGTCACCTATATGCTTCTCTCATTCGAATCGTCCTCTTATATGCAATGCAGGGCCGTTACACACCCCCTCTCACTGAAATCGACGTCCTCGTCGACTGTGTAGAGTTGCGAATCTCGCATTACGCGATAACTAATACAGCCATGGTACCGGTGCCTATTGCCAGGCCCTTGCTCTCGTCGTCGGTCTTATCGCTTTTGCGTTGCCGTCCTATATATGCGGGCTTCTAAGAATGTGTCTCATGCCGCTTTACCTAAGAGTTGTACCGTGGTCGCTTCAGATGCGTTGAGTGGACGAGTTTATGTAATTCGTCACTTCTGACACCATGTAATGATCGAGCGGAGATTTTGGGAACCTGTAGATATTGATATTGCAGATGGACGAGCGAAGTATCGAAGAGAGAAAACATATGGTGATCACCGGGATTCGAACCCGGATTAATCGGTTCCTGAGTAAGAGCGCTAACCACTGCGCTAATGTCACCTATATGCTTCTCTCATTCGAATCGTCCTCTTATATGCAATGCAGGGCCGTTACAATTTGATACAAAAGTGGTGCGCCTAGCACGGAGGGTCAGAAGAAAGCCAGATATATACGGACGGATACAGAGATTTTTACTCAGAAAGACAGAGGCTCCGAAAAGGAGATCAGAAAGGCGGATCAGAAAAACCAGAGAAAACCAGAAAACCAAGAGAGATAGATGACAGACGTAGAGCCAGATAATGATCACACAGTACACGTTCATAACATTCGACAAAGAGGAAATTTTGCGACTTATCGTTTAAAAGCAGAAACATTTGTCGTGTTAAATCCAGTTTCAGTAAACCTAGTCCTTCACCTGTAGGAATTTTCCATTGAAGTAAATCCTCATTGGGCCAACATCTCCACCCACCAAAAGTTTTGTCCCCCAGACCTTTCGACGTCAGCATTCCCACCGTAGGCACATTTATTCTCTTACTCTCGAACGAGCACAAGGTATAGTTGTGCTGATATTGTCATTATTACATAGAGCAATCTACCTCGCCGGACTTTCATATAATTCCTACAATGTGACAATTATTCGAGGTAACCACTCTCTGACCATAGAATATCGGAGATACTAATAATTTGCCCAAAGATCCTAACCCTTTCCTTATGATAGATGTGGTAAAACTTCATTCGAGCTAATTTTATCGTTCCCTCAGAAACAAGCATTCTCTGCCTTATCCTAAGCAACTTTCAGTGAGGATTAAACCAGGATAGAGGGTATCGCGAACGAGATTGACATCGAGTGTAGTGTAGGTCGAATTTCCACCTACGTTCGGTATGTACGGCGTTATACAGCTGGGGCGGTGCGTACCGCGATTATTGTTATCGACACCCAAATTGACGTAGAGACGCCATATGTGAGTGCGCATCAATTGCCATAACAATGATTGCGAGCCTTTAGTAACCCGATCGTTCCTGATGTCCGATTCATACATGGGGTCTCTCCGCACTTTGGACGTAATATTACAATTGCAGTGCAGATTATTGAGCAGAATTTGTCAGGAATTTATTACGGATTATGAATTCTTATCTGAGTCAGATGATGATTGTGATTTGATGATTATTATAATGATCTATTTGTTTATGGTGGTTCGATTATTATTTTCATACACCTCTTGGTTTGACTACACTGTTAGGAGATATTTATGTATAGTCTTTTACGACACACTGGACGTAGCACATGTATGCCTGTTTTTGTCAAATTTTGTGGTTTCCTATTTGTCTACGGAGCATATGATTTACAAATTATTCAAAGCTGCATTATTTGATTTACAGCTGTTTATTAGAAAACTGGTAATGGACTTACTTGTTGTAAAGAACTATGTCAGGCAGCCATATGTGTTCCGAGGGAACGTGAAGTGTGTCCACCCCACCGTATTCTTCGGGATTCCATTTTAGCTTATAGTCATTCCACTCCTAGAACAATAAAAAAGCCGAAAAAAATGTGTGAGTGTCATTAGAACAATTTGCTAATGGCGTATTCAGAACTTATGTCTTTCGCATTACATTTTTTATTAGCACGTATTTGTTTTCATAAAATGGGTATGTTAAAATTTTGAACTAAATAATCTTGAGGACAAAAAAGATTTTTATAGCGACGCTACCGTGTATTTATACTTCAACATACCAGAAGTGAAATCTTTATTCTGTATTATTTCGGAATCGCAGCATCGGATCAGCATTTTGATGACATTTTTACTAAAAAATACGGATTCAAGCGTCATGATCGGAAGATGCTGATCGTAACTGGACAGTTACGATCAGCATCTTTCGATTCAATATCATAATTCCATAAGTTGGTAAGAATTGAAAGTACAATATTTTTTTATCAGTAAAACCGGTGCGTTAATCCACCTAGTAGTTAGCGTGCTCCCCTCTAAACCGGAGTATCGCTCGGTCGAAGGTTCGAGTCCCGGTGCCGGCGTTTCGTCGAGAAACAAAAATATCGGTGAGACATACCTCCAGATATATACTTGAAGCATATGCGTACTTGTTCGCGTGTGTCACGAGTATGTAGCTGTTCATATATACAGTGAGGACCAGGTGAAACTAGACGCCCGAAAAAGCATGGAGAGGGGAGATCTGAAATATCATTGGCTACGGCCCTTGCTCAGCGTAGCGTCTCAACTCGGTGGCGATCGGGTGTCCATGCGGAGGGGCCCAGCGAGAGAGTGATGGTGGGGGCAAGCGACGCTACAGAGACGCGTGATGCCATGCGGCCACCTTAGCAGCAGGCTAATTGGAGTGTATCGAACTCAGTTACGGACATTGAACAATTGTCGTATCCTCAATTTAATTTAGTCTAAATGTCAGGATCGTTTTAATATTCAAGGGAGTATTCGAAATGTTGACCGACAGTAAAACCGAATATCGTGTACGGAATACTGAGAAAAATAAATGTACGCCAAGAGAATGCTTCGCGCTAACGAGATGATAGTGAATTGGTCGCTCTAACGTTAGCAGTGAAAATAAACTCTTTACTAACGCAACAAATAACGATGAAAAAGCGCGCGAAAAAAGACTGTACGATGAGCAAACCAGTGAGAATGTTCTGACTAACAACAATGAGTAAGGCGGATATGAGCGATCCCGGTGAGCTGTCCCAATTACATGAAACCGCGGAACAACCGGGTGAGAAGATACCCGTGGCTTCATAGCCACGACGTAATCGCCGAACGAGAGAATCTACCCGCGACACTGTATCGCCGCGAGGTAGCGTTCGCGTTGAGAACGCGAACGGGTCTAGTGTACCGACGTGTAACTTAGAACGACACCCGCGCTATGCTCCAGATGAGCTGGACGATATCCCGAGACCGAAGATACGTTGTTCCCGTGTTAATGTGCCAAAAAATGAGCGAAACCCGTGAGCTGAACTGTGAGAAAAGACCGATCGCAATCGGCGATCTACCCGAGCGCATAGTGACCCGTGTCAGCCATTGCGCGTAGATAAGCGCGAAACCTGTTGTACGTGGCACGTAACCCGTGCCGCCTCGGATGAGAGCCGGTGCGCGTGCGTCGGCGGCGCGCGTCGGCCTCGCCGGACTCGGCCGGGAGGTGCTGCCGAGCAGCGGCCGCTCGAGCTAGCGCACGTAACAACGCTGATTCTCGAACAGAGTTAATAAATAAAGTTGTGACAAAAATTATTTTCCTTAACATTGCAATAATTTTTTAATGTGAATAACAGTGTTAAATAAAAGGTAGGTATTTTAAAAATATTTATCAATAAATAACAGTCTTTCATAATAAATAAACTTTTAAAGCTGGTGTCTTCTCGGCTGTGCTATTACAAATAGCACTTCAAATGGGTATCTTACACTGCCGTGCAGTACCCCAAATGATTACAAAATTCATTAATTGAGTTTTCAATTTGTGGGGACGTAATATTTGCCGGGATGTCTCGGATCCGTTGTCTTAGCTTCACCTCATTTGCGATCGGAATTTCGTAAAGTCGGCTCTTCATGTGTCCCCATGAGAAAAAATCTAACGGGGTTAGATTTGATGACCTCGGAGGCCAGAATGTTGGCCCGAATCTTCCGATCCACCTATTTGGGAACGTTTCGTTTAGCAGTGCCCTTACAGCCAACGTGATGTGTGGAGGCGCTCCGGCGGTTTGATACCACGGGCCCTAAAAATAATTAATCGAGCATGTGAGTATTGAAAACAAATTGCTGGCTCTTAAAATTAGGTATTTATTTGCTATTACATTCCGCTGGTTAAAAGTTTTTTTTTAAGAGCTTATTGCAAATAAGCTTTGAAGAAAATTACTTCTTCCGGAGAGCTGTTCATAGAAAACATTACGCTTGGTTTGTAAACCATTCTAACTAATTTCCATGAACATGTAGTTGCTTGCATCTGAGGTGCTAACAAAAAAGCAATAGCCATCTTCCATGACATCGGGAATTGAATCTTTAAAGGTCATTGTAAGATACGAACCTCCAATCAGGCTTATGAAATGCAATATGAGCTTTCAGCTAAGTCTCGAATAAGATAGTACATTGAATTCACTTACGTTCGCCTGCACATCCACCAACGCTGGCAACACTTGCTCTTGAAGTAGTTGGAGACATTTTTTTGCCCATTCAAATTTCCATCGATGAAAAATGGTCCAATGATCTGGTTTCCAATGATTCCAGCGCAAACGTTAATTTTTGCTCGATACTGTGTCTTGTTGTTATACCCGCAGAAGCTCAGTTAGCTACTCTGAGTACTGCGGGAGCTGTTAGCTCAAAGGTTTTCGGGATTTATCCAGTAAAGGGTTGAAACCCAAGTGAATTATAAAAGCACGATTTATTGTATCAATATCAATTACAATAGTTTGTTCGAGATTATTTACCAATAGTTGTGAAGTACACTCTGTACGCTCTTCTTCCTTCCCAAGAGAGTATATATCTTACGGTGTAATTAACTGACCGTAACGTTGTTCAGATTCAAATCAGACTGTCGAGTATCTGCTCGTGCTCCTTTATATAGGGGTGAGAGCAGGTATGTCAGCTTAATTTTGACAGTGTCAGCTATTTCGTAATTGTTTAAACAATTATTGCTTCCGGATTGCCTGTCCGGTTCAGTGTTTCCCAATAACTGACTCGACTAATTAATTATTCGGCTCAATTCTTAATTGCTATGTCGTCGGTTACTTCCGTATTTCGCAACAATTCGTCGCACACTCGTTTGCATGCCGCGATTATTGGGCAAGCGCATTCCGAATAATTGGGCAATGACCCGGGGTACAACATTGTTTTCGACAATGCAATGCAGATTCGACCTGGACCAAATTCGGAAATTCTGTTTTTTCGGACTTCCAGATAATTCTGCCGTAGCTTCATCGGTGAAGAGAATTTTCAAAAGTAACGGTTCATCATTTTTAACGAGCTCAGTTATGTGCTCGCAAAACTCCACGCGCTGCTCAGAACCACCGTAAAGGAGCTTTTTAGCGCTGTGGGCCTTGTAAGGGAAATATTTTTCAGCCCAATAAATGCGGAAAACGGACGTCTTGAAAATTCCAACCATCTGGGCAACTTGCGATGCTGGACGACGATCAATTTCGGCTAGTGCGCAGACTTGAATTTTCGTTGCTTCAGGGATGCGTTTGTTGGGCTGCATGACTTTTTTATGAGTTGGATGGAGGCTAGCTGTCTGATCGAATCGTCGAATGATGGACCGAATAGTTTCCACACACAAAGCGGGACCATCATGATGTAGCGCAATAAATGCATCACGAATTTGTTGCAAACTGTGACCTGCACAGGGCAGTTTCACAATCTACTGACGCTCCTCGACCAAATATCTGTAATTCGGGATAATTACAGATAAGCCCTCAACCCACCGCGTAATACCATTCAGGTCCTACCCGGAACTATGACTAACAAAGAACTATGCAACGGGTAACGAATAACGAAAGTAACGAGTAACAAGTAACAGTGAATGAAGATGAATAACGATGAACTGTAACTTGAGCAAATTCTTCGTACAATAATTTCCGAATTTGCGCACCTCCTTAAGAGGAACGGGCACTCAAACGGAAGGATACGTGGACTCGAGCGTCTAGGAATTATGGGTTGGTGTGTCAGAGACGTTTTTTTAAAATGTGAAACAATAATAATTTTTATTTATAAGGTGACAGCTCTCATGTGATTACAAGTCTTTCTACTCCTTGAATCAATTCGTTAACTTTATTACTGTTCAAGAGATTATGTCAATTGCTACCTAAATTTGTGAAAAACGATTATTCTGATTCTCGGGTCTTATTTCTCTTCATATTGAATAATTTAATTTCTTGAAGTCGGATTATTAAATCGACAGGATTTATTCGCGTTTGGTCCGCACTGCGCATACGCGGGCAGCTCCTCGATCGTCGCTGAATCCAGCTGGTCGTCGCGCTCGGCAGTATTTGCTCTGACGTCACGACGCGGCAGTCGACGGTGACAGCTCGCTCACCTCGCGATTTGCAATTGGTGTTTGAATTGACATGTGACGTTTTTACCTTCAACTGTTGTTATAGTCGTCTTCAGGGGAGGTGAACTTTACCCTATGTATGACTTTTTATGTCCTGGAAGTTATAATATTCTTCCGTGACACTCAAGGCTTTTCTGACGGTCACTCTGGTCACTTTACCGGCGCGCTCCAAGTGTTCTTCGAATTTCACAGTTATCAATTTACGTTACTTGAGAGTCTTAGTCAGTCTTGCTCACCCGTAATGTTCTAAGTTTCAATTCAGCACAAATGTCTAAGTCCGACTTATCACGTTTATTATCTGTTCACTTGGCACGAAAAATTATAAGTCCTTTTTCGGTACCGATTTTTACAAGTCCGGAGTTGCCCAATTTTTGTAAGTTCAAAATTGGCACAATTTTTACAAGTCAAAATTGGCACAAAAATGTATAGGTCCTTTTTCGGCACGAGTTTCACAAGTCCAAATTGTCACCAATTTTTAAAAGTCCGAAACGGCACAATTTTTACAAGTCCAAATCGGCACAGATTTTATAAGTTTCACCCGGCATGAAATTTTATGAGTCCTCTTTGGCACTATTTCACTTTATTTCACTTTTGTAGGATTCGCAGCGTACGCGGTAGCGAGCGTCGCTGCTAGGCGAGGTACCGGCGCGCTCGGCGGGGGGGGGGGGGGGGGGGGGGGGGGGGTCAGTCGAAGACCGTAAACGACGGCGCAAAGACGACGCGTGCGAGCTAAATGCGAGCGGATTTAAGCTGTATCAATAAAGCTGATTTTATACACTCTCACCCATTGTGTCTCCTTACAACCCAGCCATACGACGACGAAAAGACTACTCTTTTATTACTTTTCACTTTTCACTGTTCACTGGTAGTCCTGGAGAGTTGTCCGCAGGTAAGGTAGATCGTTAAACTGATGAACTGATTAACTGATGATGGCCTTTTTATACCCCGATTTTGCTCCCCTTTTTCGTCGGTTCTGCAAGGTTTTGGCGGACTCGCGTCTTCGTGCGATTGGCCGATTATTAATCTTCTTGTTGGTTACTCGTGGGAAGCTCCCCCCCCCCCCCCCCCCCCCGCCCTCCAATGCTGGGTCGGTATTCCCGTGACGCACTGCCGGCATTACCTGCCAAGCTAATGGCCTACCTGTTGGTGCTGTGCGATTTTTCAGTGTTGTCACTTTTAGCCAATTATCTGCGCCGGTTTTTCCTCGTTTTCGCCGCAATTCAGCCTTGCGCGCGTTTCTGTATCGACTCCGTCGAACGGCGTCGCTGTGCTTCCCCATCCTCGATGTCCTTGGTTCCTGCGCGTGCGCGATGCTCGGCTATCGATTCAGCCACCGGTCGATCTCGTCGGATGGCGCCACTTACACCTCGCGCTCTCTTACTCGGTGATAATAGCCGCGGGTTTGACTAGGCCTCGGGTGGTTGCCGATAGTCAGACCGTCACAGAACAGTAATTAATAACAATAAATAACATAGAATAAAAGAGAAAAACAAAACGTAATAATAAGAAATAACAATAATAAACATCCACTAAGTCGCTCTGAAAATTTCGCTATCGTTCTCCGTGTACATACTGTTCATTAATGGACGCCATTTTGCAAATCTGGGTCAATTCCCCTCAAGCTCAATGGATAAGTAGCATAAACAGAAAATGTAATGGAATGTAAATACGGCAAAACATAAATAAAAATTTGTTGAATATATCGGTACCATTTATTTCGACAAAGCCATTTTGCAGTTGCTATAACGACTAGGAACAGTAATCAGCGCCGCCTCCGCACAGCCGTTAACGCCCGCATGCGCGGCGGTTAACTGCAACGGATGGCAGCCGTTAACTGCAGCAGACAACAGCCGTTCGAATCAGTTCAAATTGGTACGAAGCGGGATTTGAAATGTCTAAAGCGGTTGGCTTAATAAATTTACGTTAGTCGTACGGTCGTAGATGCGATCTACAAACGCATTAGCGTTTTACAAAATCGACAGCGCTATCTCTATATGCGCATTTGCTTTTCTACACTACCGACTCATTTCAGCACAGAGTTGAGTGTTGGGCTTAGTTCAGAGATGGGACAGAATAAAGTAGGGAATTAATATGAAGTATAAATTGCATAAATTGTTAGTATAATTACTCAAGAATATGTGGTCAACATTTGAAAGCAGAATTCGCATTAATTCCGATGCCATGAGCACTTAAGTGACCGCCCGGCGGTTCGGCGCCGAAGCGCGCGGTAGTTAGAACGGAGCGGTCGCTCAGGAGCCTTTTTTCGGTTACCTGCCTCAATACCGCTGTACTACGGAATAATAGAGAGAGGGGGATTTCGGCAGATGTTCTTGTTTGACCTGGGGTAGAACTTTCTCGAACGTTTACGATATTTCGACAGAGCGTCGAGTTTGGCTGGTTCAGCTCCGGCTTTCCTACCGAGTGTTGTCAAAATGTCAGCGTATCCGAAAGGTTCTCGTGAGTTTAACAAACGACGTGGTAGACCACATAAGAGATCTTTTTATGGAAATCAACACACCAGGAGTGAGTCGAGTGTCAGTAAAGATGATGAAAGTGCGAGCGCAAAAAAGCCTTTGACTGCTACGAGTGAGAATGTGATTGTGAATCCTATGCATTGTTATAGGCTCATCGAATTTTTCACAGTGTTCACTGGCTCGTCGGAAATTCTTATTTGTCGAGAGTGTAAACAGAAAGTGACATTTTAAGAAGCTGGAAAACGTGCGCCTTGGTTTCAAGCTTGTTGTCAATTGCCACTGTGATTTCAAGCTTGTTGTCAATTGCCATCAATTCAGGTCCTTTACTCAACCCTGAATTTGAGATAAGTCGTAGGATTGTATTTGTCATGCAGCTCTTTGGTGTTGGCAGACAAAGACTGAATTTATTTTGTAATTACATGGACATCGGCAGTGGTATAGCTGAAGAAATTTACAACGGAATGTGCACTCACATCCACGCCGCTGCGAGAAAAGTGTATGAATTCTGCTGTAAGAAAGCTGTTGAGGAAGAAAAGAAAGAGAACGAGAAACGCGAGAGACTTATTCTGAATTTGAAAATATCTGGTGATGGAACATGGAAAAAACGAGGATTCAAATCCCTTTTTGGTGTTACAACGCTCATCGGATATTACTCCGGAAAAGTCATCGATCTGGTTGTACGAAGCTCTTACTGCTAATCATGTATTTATTGGAAAAACAAATTGAAAAATTCGGCAGAATATCAAGCATGGAAAGACGATCATGACGAAGAAAATTGAATGAAAACACATAAAGGCTCCGCGGGAAGCATGGAGGTGGAATCTTTGGAAATGATATTTTTGAGATCGCAGGAACTGCATGGTGTAAAATACGGCAATTATGTCGGTAATGGAGATTCGAAAACGTTCACAGCTGTTATATCCGCAGAAACTCAGTTAGCTACTCTGGGTTCTGCGGGAGAGCCGTTGGCTCTTATGATTCGGGATTTATCCAGTTAAGGGTTAGAACCCAAGAGAATGATAGTCGCACGATTTATTATTTATCATATTTAATTATAGAAATGTTTCGAATAGTTTAATAGAACAATGTTTATTAGAGTTTATTACCAATCGTATCGAGTACACCTTGTACATTGGTCTTCCCGTAAAAGAACTCAAACTTATCCGAACTAGTAGTATCACTTACTACCGAATTGCGTGCCCTTGCACAAATAATCGTAAACATAACGTAACGAACGAAACGTAACCAACCGTACAGAATCAGGAGTTCCGAAGGGACTGCTGGGTGCATGCTCCCGGTTCCTTATATATGGATGGAAGAGCAGGCACGTCAGCTTAATTTTAGTCGATGTCAGATGTTTCGACAGATTGCTAATTGTTTAAACAATTCTCGCTTCCGGGTAGAATACGATATCGTCGATAATTTTCCTAATACCTGGCTCAGTAATTCCCGAGCTGATGCGTTACTTGCCGAATCGCTCGCGATTGCCTAAATGCTGCGTTAGGTGTCGAGTTACACGCGTTTGCCTAAATGTTGACTCGACTGTACGGTGGATTTCGTTTTTATTTCGCAACGACGCGTGGTCGTCGCCTGCTGCTGCATCCCTCGATTACGGTGCAATGACAGGCAAAAACTGGGCGGAAAAGGAAAGTTGGCAGAGGCTTTGGTGGAAAAGCTCAGCACGTATTATGGCTTAGCGATTCGAGGAAATATAAACAGCGTCAAAGACATGAAGAAGCCTATAATGGCAACTTTTCACCACATGATTTCCACAGATGACAATCCACAACACGACAACTGTCCAGAGGGAGAAGACAGCTGGTGCAAGTGGCAGCACGCTAAAGCACTTGGAACACAGCCTGAACCGCACCCTGCATCAACGATCTACTTTACCATCGACCAGCTCTCCAGAACCAAAAGTGAAAAGTGAACCAAGTGAAATAGTGCCAATTTTTTGGATTTATAAATTTCGTGTCGAAGTGAATAATAACTTATAAACTTTCGTGCCAATTTGGTCTTATAAAAATGGTGTTGATTGGGACTTTGGAAAAAAGAAATTTGTTAATAAATTATTTATATTATAATATTATGCAAAATTAAGATTCTTGACGCCTTTAATAAAATCGATTTTTTTCTGATTTTTTGATCATTGGGAAGTGTTCAGATTCTCACTGAATCTCACTTTTGACTGGAAATGTACGTATGATAAATCCTCAAACTTTAAAAGGTTTTGAATTTTTTTAAATTTGTACTTTACAAGAGGTGTACGGTTTCCTTTCAAATCTTGATGTAGTATCAAAATAAGTAGCACATTCATGATCAGTTCGAAAAATACATCAAACGTAGTGCCAAAATTACGAATAACGAACGTTATTTTTTTGGGAATTTTTTTGAACTAAAAATTCGTAATCATCACGCGCCTCGGAATATTCAGGATCGCCGCATTTCATGTCCTTATTTAAATGATAATTAAAAAGAATATTTAAAAATTATTGATGTTTTTTGAAAAGATGTTTTTTGCTTTACAGAGGAAACATGGTTTTCATAGATATAAAAGAGGTGCAAAGTATTTTGCACCGGACTTGCGCATTTATTACGATTTTGCGGATGGCTTCCTCTATGAGGATGCCAACGAACTTTCTTATAGAAAAAAGCTGTTCACGAAATTGAAATAAACAAAGAAGTCCTGTGCAAAATACGTTGCACCTTTTTTCTTTTCACAAAACATTTTCTTTGAAGGAAGGCAAATAATTTTCAAATGCGTTTTCTCGCAGGAGAAGCTGTACGAATAACGGGAACTACTGAGGAAGTAATATGAAGATTTCCAATTTCAATTTTTTTTTTTTGGAAATGTAATTAGAGTTACATGATCTTAATTTTAACTTACGTTTTTGAAGACGAACATAGGCTTAAATAGTCTGTTTGGTTTTGAAAGGTCAGAGATGTGCATCGTATTATTTCGGCCACTAATTATGTGCTGCAATCTTCTAGCCACTGTGACGTACGGGCGTTGAATACGTCGGAATAACCCCGTCGCGGGAAGCGCGACGAGTTTATATTTATTGTTCGAGATCGTTCCCGGTTCGTCCTATACAGGACGTTTCCCGATGTATGCTCAGGTCGCCAAATAAGTCACGCGGTAGTTTGGGGTAAACTCGAGTTTTATGATTTAAAGGATACATATTATACGTTACAACAAAAAGAATAGTAGGTTAGCCGGCAAGCTCACACGCACATTCACTCACAGACACATACGCTCATACTTACAATGGGTTCCTAGTTACTACGTGTGTCGCGGACTTACACACTCTCTTTCCCTTACACCCCTTCTCTCTCTTTACACTCTTCATTCCTTTCCTCTCACTCTCTCTCGTACCATAAACACACTCTTAACCTACACGACAATATTGTTCGTGGCGTGGATAGCTACACTTATGAACTAACACGGACAGGCTCACCACCGCGGCGAGTAACACTTTTCAGGCTCCTTATGGCCCTCGCGATTTCTGCGCGTTCTAATGGACCGGGGTGTTCCCTCAAGGTTCACTTTACTCCTGCGGGTGCTGATCGAGGAGCCTACCGAAGTTCAAGCTCACGCTTTCACTGTATCTTCGGGACTCATTTCCCCGGCTCGTGCATCCGTCGATCTCTCGACCGTCGGATGTCGAGCTGGGAAGGATTTCTGCAACACAGCGAAATTGCACCTGGTTTGAGCGGAGGCGAGAGAAGACATTCGTATGTCCCCTCGAGCCCCCGACTCTCAGGAAAAATATCGCGCGACCCGCGTCACATAGAATAACGCCGCGGTTGGCGCGATACGGAAATAATTAATACGGGAAATTAAATACTGAAAAGGTAACGGAATACATCCTGTGCATTCCGACACCTTGACAGTCGATCCCGCGCTGACGAGCCCGAACGTGCCATTTCGCGAGTTCTGTCGCGAACCGCGCAGGAAAATTGAGAAATAAAAATCGTTGCTGCGCGGAACGTGACACCACAATGCTGATGCAAAATTTATGTAATTAATCAGCTGGATTGGTGGATGATTGTTCAAGTAGGGATTTTTCTCTTTACTGAATTGTGTACACACTATTCTCACAACACTATATTTTCTTGTCGTTGTAAAAACTATCATACGATCTCATACGATTTTCTTTCGCATGTGACGTTTGGACTGTAAGGCATTTGTGTTAATTCCTCTTAGGGCAGGAGTCGTTTTCATGAAGAAATATCACGTTTTGTACGTGTATTGTGACGTGATTTTTCGATCACCGTCACAAAAATACAAATTAATTAACGTTTTACGGATACGGCTATCGATTTAGCTCGGTTAGCCCGTTATAGTTCCCGCTCTACTGCCCCTCGGCTGTCCAGGTACCGTCCAGCTCTCGTTTAAGTAACGTCCGTTAAGTAACGATCCAGTTTAGACTTTGCTGATAAGCTAGAGTGTGTGAGAAGCTTTGAGATAAGCTAAAAAGATTCAGTTCAGGTCGGAAGCCTCGGATCTATTCGGTGGAGAGAATCTCGAAGCAGTGAGAAACACGAATAGAGAAGAGCCCGACGAGATTTCGTCGCGAATACGTCAAAGTCCGGTGCAAACCCGGCACTCCGTTTAGGTGATAATGCAGGACGTTGGAGAACAGGCGGAGGTTTTAGTACGGTTCGGGCAAGGTCGGAACACCTTGTGCTGTGTTTTAGTTAAGAGAGAGAGCCTTGTTTTCACGTCCTGAATTAGGAGTAACGATCGCGACGAATCTCAAAATTTACCGCGTTACGGTTTCGGTTCCCGCTTAAGTGACGCTCTGGAAAGAGTTCAAGAGGGCAGTAGCTATCGGCTAAGGATCTCGCGATAATCATAACGCTTCGTTAGAATATCGTCATAGGCTTGTCAGTCTGCCGAGAGTCGTCCTCGAGGTTGCTCGGACCTCTAGTGCTACCGGTGTTTACGTTTGGGCTATTGTCTCGCGCGCTGAGTCGTTCGCTCTCGCTCGCGCTGCCGTAGACTCCGGCCTTCGCTCTCGCTTCGGTTCGCGTACCTCGCTCGCGCTACCTGTCACTTCGTACGTTCGGGTGTTGACTCGCGTAAGCTGTGTTTCGTGCGGATTCGGTTCCGATTTTTACGACCGATTTTTCTGTGCTCGAGATGCGTCTGAGGGATGCTCTTGAGGTGCAGTGAGTGTGGTGAAGTTCTCGAGGCATCACGAGGTGCAGTTCCCGCTCATTATGGGATTAAAGTATGCTGATCCGGTGAGTTTATCGTTTCGATAATTTTCGATCGCGTATCGATCCATTCCCGTTACGCTCGCTCCGACCCCCCGGTCAGCCGAGCGCTCCCGATGCACGAGTGTGCGATCCCGTGGCTTACCAAGCCAACAAATTAGAGTTCACGTTAATTAAGAGATTCGGGATTCCGATATTTGAGATTTCGCGTTTTCGATTTCGCGTTACTTTATTGGCGAGGGATCGCGACCCTTCTACCATGACCCGCATCCTGAGCAACCGTGCATTTCCGCAACCGTTCGCTTTCGCGAATGCATCGGCGTTAGTTCTCGTTCCGTTAAGTTCTCGCTTGTGTGATTTCGTTCTTTTTTCGTTCTGTCTTCGTGTATTTCGGTTGCGGAGGTCGGCCTGTTCCACCGACCTCCAGGTTAGTCCGGCTTGGCGATTCCGGCGAAACAAAAATCGACCCTGCGGAGGTCGACCGTTCCATCGACCTCCAGATTAGTCCGGCTTGGCGATTCCGGCGAAACAAAGATCGACCCTGCGGAGGTCGGCCGTTCCACCGACCTCCAGTTTAGCCCGGTTGTTAATACCGGCGAAACAAAAATTAACTGGCGCCCACCGGGACGTCGATGCATCCGTAGAAGCGGACGGCCGAAGGTGACGTTTTCTGAGTTCTCGATTTCGCCCTCCGCTCCCGTTCGGTTTGAGCTTCGATTTTCGCGTTTTCGGTTTTGTTTTTTGTGGTTTTATTTTTCGCGTTGAGATCCAGAAAAATACGTCACAGTATATAAAATTGATTAATATACGGCGTTCCGAATGGCAAATTATTCCTAGAAGTTAATCTTTCGTATATCTTCAAATAAGAATGATAAGTTTCGTTACAATTGGTGTATTTATAAAATAGAGTGATATTAATGGTAAGGTAATTTAAGCATCGGGACGTCGATGCATCCGCAGAAGCGTCGGCCCTCCGGCTACCGTTGACCGCTGGTCGGTCCTGGCGGGGTTCGGGGTCCGAGGCCGTCGTCGGTTCCCTGGGAGGGGCGGTCTCCAGGCGGTCCGACCGTCGTGGCCTGCGCCTCGCAGGCCGGACTCCCCTCAGCACGTCGCAGGGTCGTGCTGAGTTGCGGCCCGCTCGCGAGACGTACGGCCCTTCCTGCCGCCATTGCTCGCTGCAGGCGGGGCAGTAATGCAGGTGTACAGTAATTTCCACCAATCCGTATCATTGAACCCATGCAAAACAAGTTGGATAAAGTCAGTCATGCAAGTTGCAAATGCGATACAGTAAGGGGGAGGCCCTTACTGTATCGCATCTGCACGAGGACACAGAAAAACTGCAGAAAACCAGCATCGACACAGCCGCTCACTCCAACCGAGTCTTGATGTTCGTATTCGATACTCCGAGTACGAACATCAATCCTCAGAATTCGACTTTCTGCTCAACGATTCCAATGCGCCAGTTAGTGAATGGCCAGGCGGTCACCCATCCAAGTACTGACCGCGAACGATTCAGTTTGACTCTGGGGACCCCCGAACCGCGCATCCACCGCTGTCGGTCAGCATGAATGTAGTGTAGGGCACGATGCAGAGCCACCTGTGCGTCAATCGTGACGCTACGTTCATGCACTTTCGCAATCTATACTATTCCGTTTTCTGAATTCCTTGTAAGTTTTCAATCGAAATGCGACTGCATACCGAAGCGTTTATGTTAATATCATAATTCTGCATGATTTGATGCATATGCGTACCATATTAACAATGCTAAGTTGGAACTGAAAAATTGTTTAGCTCCGTCGGCAAAACAGGTAAAGCAGGTGCAAAAAGAAAAAAAATAGCGCCAGCATCCGGTAAACTGCGCTTATTGAGTTAGAACGAATTTTTATTATCACAGCATCGATGGTGCTAGTTGATTAAAGTTTTTAAACATTGAAAAAGAAAATTTTCATATCGCTTCCTCATAAAAGTTAAAAATCGAAATCTTCATGTCGATTCCTCGTAACAGTTGAACATTTCTGACCGACAGCGGTGGATGCGCGGTTGGCGCACGGCTCTGGTAGTCCCCCAAGTCAAGCTGATTCGTTTGCGGTCAGTACTTGGATGGGTGACCGCTTAGCCGTGCGCTAGCTGGCGCATCGACCGTTGAGCGGAAGGCGCTTTCTTCTAAGACTTTGGTGTTTCTGCACTTTACTCAAGTGCAAAAATACCAGTGGATCAGTAGAATATGGCCGTCTGTACCGGCACGGGTTTTCCGTAGTTTCCCCGTGTCCCCGGCAAATGCGGTACAGTGTAGCTAAGTCGGCCACGGACGCACTGGAAGTTAGGTAGCTTAGGTGAGTGCGGGTAGGGAGTGCTAGGGGGGAATCGTGATAGGGTTCTGTAAAAACCCGACAAGGGTATACGGTGAAATTGGAACAATAAATATTAAAAAAATAAAAATATATTGAAAATTTCTGTGAAAAAAGTATCCGATATTATTATTATTATTCTCAAACTATTAGCGTTCGTACTTTTTTGTACTGCCAATGAAAATTGTGTATCCTCCGTCGTATGAGTAGCATTTGTTTTTCCGGTGCGATAACGATAAATATATTGAGACGCAGCCCCATCACCAACGGCCCTTAAGAGAAAAGGACGTATTTCCCCTGTATTGCTTTCTGATTTAATATCCAGTGTAGTGTCGACGATGTCTCCCGAAAAAAAGTAAACATAAGTCGAAGACTCTCAACGATCGATGTGAGAAATCGAATAGTAGTACTGCTTCGCCGCAACGTCCAGTAAAATTGACGAGCAATAAGGTTTTCGATGCAATCGAGCCTCCTGACAAAACGGTGTAAGTATTTATTTATACTTTTTATACGATATTGTTACGTTAAACTGTCGATGTTTTTATTTCGCTGAGTTTTTACGCAACTGTTGCCCCGTTTATATTAACACTCTCTGGTCAGAACGATGAGAATCGATCTTTACCACGCCCGGTATTAATTACGGTAACAACTGCCCATTTCGAAGCCTAACCTTGCGGAAAATTGCTTGGGATAGGGCCCTAGGAAAGCCTGTCATTTCTAAAGTCGCGGGGTACTTTCTGCACTCCTTATCCCTTTTTATTAGAATTTACGGTTTCCGGAGAATTTAAGGTGACAAAAATGTTCACCTTAGCTTGAAACGTGATTGAGAGTTTGTTTGACGGTGGTTTTACTCCAGGAAACTGACAGGTGGATTAGAAAGGACAAATTAACATATTCATGCACTGGAATGACCGATAATCGTAGAGAAAAAAAGATAATAATGAGTAAAATAAAATGTATGTCGCTTACGTTTTTCACTGCTGGTTTTCGTCGTTGTTGGAATGATTCGTAGAACTTTCGATGATTTCGTTGGTATAACTTGGTTTTTTCTAATTAAATAATTCACGAAAAAAGGTACAAAAGAAATCAAACAATGATTCTCGAACCCGGGGTTCGGACAAAAAAATGTTTCCATTGCTTTCGGTAAATTAATAACATTTATAATCGACGGGTAGTTATGCGACAATTGTTATCAACGGACGGATGAAATTAAATGAACACTGGTCGAAAAAAAAAATCGTAGTTGGAAAGTTGAATGAACAGTAGCTCGGTGATCGAAATAAAATGTGATGCGTGATTGAACAAAGACAACTTTGTTAATCGAAAAACGTAAATCGGCTATCGTTCGATGACAATTTCGTCGAACTGGCGATCGAGTATAACTTCGTCGAACATATGTTGGTAACTGCGCCCGACAATGGATAAGTGTAACTGGGGTCTGAACAAACGACGAGAACTTCGTCGATCGGATGATGGTAACTGGGCCCTGAGTACAGGATTTTTGGGCTTTTTATACCTTTTTCCTAGGTTGAAATAAGTGGGAGTAATTCCTTGATCATGTGTGCTTTTCTTAGAAATCTCATTAAAAATAGTTGCTATGTTGGAAGAGAAGTGCAAGGATAAAGAAAAAAGGGGTGATGGGTGGAGAGACAGGTTTTCTGATTCGTCGATCGGTGTTTAACTTTCGGTTGTAACTCCCCTACATAATAAGATCTCCCGTGTGGCCCCGGTGACGTCACACCGCGAAAGCCTTGGAGATCCTGTCAACCGCGAGAGAATAAGGCAAGGTAGCTGTCGGACAAGCCCGCTGAGAGACAAGTGGCGCCATCCGACGGGATCAAGCCAAGGTTCGATCGATGCCGAGCGACGCGCACGCGCAATCACCAGCACTAGCGAGGTTTCGGAAGCACAACGGTGCGGTGCTGCGGAATCGATGCAAAAGCACGCTCAAGGCCGAAGAAAGGCAAAAGCGAGGGAAAATCGAAACACCCCATTAGCTAGGAATGACAACACCAACAGTTGCACACGGCACCGACCGAGCATATCATTAGCTCGGAAGGTAACACCGGATAATCGTCAAGACTATACCGATCCGGTATTGGAGGACAGAGAAAGAGCAAAGCCGGCAGCCAATGAGAAAATTGATAACCACGCGACCGTCAGAAAAGCCTCAAGTATCACGGAATAATTTGACGACTCCCAGGACATAAAAAAGCATACCCAGGGATACGTTCACTTTCTCTGAAGACGACTATAACAACAATTTAAGGTAAAACGTCACATGTCAATTTAAACACCAATTGCAAATCGCGAGGTGAACGCCACGCCACGAGACCGCCGAGCGCGACAACCAGCAGGATTCAGCGACGATCGAGAAGCCACCCGCGCATGCGCAGTGCGACATACGCGAATAAATTCTGTCGCGTGATATTCCGACTTCAAGCAATTAAATTATTTCGATAAATAGAAATAAGATCCGAGCATCAGAAGAACCGATTTTCACAAGTTTTGTTATCGACTGAAGTAAATAGCTTGAACGATAACAAAGGAAACAAAATAATTCAAGGAAGAGCAAAACTTGTAATTACCCGAGAGCTTGTCACGTTACAAATAAAATTTATTTTTGTTTTACATAAAAAGGAAACGTCTCTGACACCAACCCATAATTCCTAGACGCTCGAGTCCACGAATCCTTCCGTTTGAGTGCACATTCCTCTTAAGGAGGTGCGCAAATACGGAAATTATTGTACGAGGCATTTGCTCCTGTTACACGGTATTCGGGCAAATGGGAAAACTTGGGGAACATTAATTTCCCTAAGTGAAGGGAGTCGTGTTCGAGGCCTATCGTAAGCGCTCTTGGCTAGGATTTTATGTCCTGAGACCCCTTTTTTAATGCGGGAACGGCAACGAACGCTATTATGCATGCTGCGATTGAACGCCGCCGCTCGCGACGTTCCACCGAAAGTCGCGGTGTTCGTGCATCTCGTCAACCTTCTTTCGACGATGCAGTGCTGGGCCGCGGTATTTTTATGGGGTGGACCCAGAGATGTTTGTTCTAACATGATTCTCTTCTCACATATTTTTGGTGAACGCCAGTGTTTTTAAATGAGAGTATACTACCACCCGTGTCGATTTGTATTTCAGGAATTTTTCCTTTTGTTAACTTAACAATTATTGGATTAAATATACATATATATACATATTGTAACGCGGTTTTTTGACCTCGTCACAAAAGCGAGAACCACATGGACGAGAGCGGGCTGTCACAGGCTCACACGGCGCACCGTTCCACCTTCTCGGGCAATTCCGTGGGCTTAGTATGAGTTAGGTGTATTATTCCTAATTTAAGCGAATCCTTTTCATGTCAAACTGCTGCGGAAATCGAGAACTCTTCAAATACCAAGGAACGGACTACCGGTTCGAGACAGCGAAGCGCAACATCCGAGGAGTGTTGTACAGGAGTACCCTGCTTCCGGGCTATATTATAAGAAGGACGATTTTTCCTCACCTTGCACCAAGATACTCGTCATCCCACCGATCGGGGAAAACGCATCAGCGACCAGCAGCGACCATTTCTTTGGCTGTCGCCCGCCCTTTTCGTCGTATCTGCGATAACTCAACAGCTGACGGCCGCTATTCGAAAAGATCTTCGTGCGTGCCGTACGAAAAGGTGTAATTGCGAGGTCGCCCTGCGAGGCGCCAGTTACCAGTACGCTGGGTTATGGGAATTAGAGTAGGAGCAAGGGAGGGGGTTGTCGCGATCCCGATCGATGAGCGACAACCGTTTTTCGGGGATTCTCTCGCGAACGGTGTAGCGTGACGGTTTGGACAGCTCACTCTCGGACTACCGCCTTGGAATTCTACGCACCCGAGCAACCAAGGAATTTTCGAGCGTCCTTCTCGTCCTTGGGTTTTAGTTCTCGATACCGGTAAGCCTTTCGCAACCGCTTGTATTTTAATAGTTGGACGTTTAGTATCGCAGTGGTTGTGCCTTTTGCTGTAATTAACGTAAGACTCGGTCTCGGCGTCGGGCACCGTCTCAGGCTTTTCGGTTAGTCATACGCGTTGGATTAAGATCGCGTCGGGAAAGCATTAGACGGGCTCGCGTCGCCTGTGTGTAGTTTCTCTGCGGGATTTGCCGGGAATCGCGAGGGTTTCCATTTTGTGTGATTGTGTGTTTGTTAACGGCAAGACGTGCGGGTCTCTCCGCTGTTCTTTCGCGATTACGCATTTCGAGGCTTCGGTCGACGGCGGCAGCTGTTCGACGGGCAAACGGCGAACGAAAAGCGAGAACGGCGAGAGTCCGTATCGCCCCGGCTTCTTCGGGTACGCCACGTATTTTCCAGTGCAATTTTGCCTGCACTCATTACCCGTAATTAAAAGAAACGCTGCTAAGTTCGTGTGTTTCCCGCGTAGGCAGACCCTCGCGTCGTCGCGCGCTCGGGTTTTTCGTCGGCGAGCGAGTGTCCTTCTGACCTTGTCGCGCGACAGCGGAGACACACCGCCGATCGTCGATTTCCGTTTCTTTTGTTATCGCGTATACTTTGTGTGTGAATGTGCGAGCCGTCCGAAATTTAGTAGGGACTCAGGGATGTCGCGTTATTTATTGTACTTTCACTATTCTCGTGTTTCGCGTAATTATCTTATATTTTGGAATTTGTTGGCATTAGGCCGTCCCTCTCGTTGGTGAACTGAGTAGCCGGCGGGAGTGTGGCAGGGAAAAATTGTACCGGGTAGCCTGTAAGGATTCTTGATGGAAAAGAGAGCGAGAGAATAATTTATTTTATTTGCACTGTTTTCTTGCTTGAATTAGATTTCTTTTTAATAAATGATTATTTTTATCTCTCTTAATGTTATGTTGTGATAATCAATTCCGTTTCCACTCAGCTCGAATTCACCGGACCGCTCCTCTACCATTTTCCCGAGGCTGCAGCTAGCCGAGCGCAACCTTATCCTTTTGTTAACATCTTGGCCGATCGGGTCGCACAGCGTGTGCGAATGGCGCCCACTTTTAGTAAAATACAAACCGATCGAGGGACGGGGTTTTGTGGTAAATTACCGGTAGTGGAGGTTTCGGTTATTTTGCCCTCCACCCGGAAATTTCTCTGACAATATATATATATATGATGTGACGGAACGGCCTTACCCCCTGAGGTATTCCGATCAAAAGCAGGAATCGCGCTCCATCTAGCGACCCATCATTCGAAAAATCGATAAATTGATAAGATCGCGCGCGTTGGGATCTCACGGTGATAAGACGACAAGACGACACGCCACGCGTACACTCGGACGTGACGACAAGAAACCGGAAACGAGCAAGATCCAGAACGATCGAGACGGTTCGCGAACCTTCCATCGACCGAGTGGGGAGAGCCCTATAAATTTGCGTACGCGCACCCGTTCGCTCTCAGTCTGCTACCAAATTTAACCACAACAATTCGTTCGATTAACTTCACGATTCAAACATTTTTCTATTTGCTTCGTTCGATTAACTTCATGACTCAAACATTTTTCTATTTGCTTCGTTCAATTAACTTCACGACTCAAACATTTTTCTATTTGCTTCGTTCGATTGACTTCACGATTCAAACATTTTTCGATTTGCTTCGTTCGATTAACTTCACGATTCAACCATTTTTCTATTCGCTTCGTTCGATTAAATTCACGAGTCAAACATCCTAACCTTCCTCGACTCAACCCTTTTCCGACCTGCCAACCTCAACCGTCAGCTCATACCTTTCGCCTTAGACCGCGGCACTGTGCCACCTCTAAGGTGAATCACCTGCCAGGCCCAAACCTCGACATCGTGTCGACCAACGGCCAGTCCTCGCCTACAACATCTCGGTATCAAAAAATTCCGTACGGCTGCTAGCTGACGAGCTCCAACGTCAGCTACCAGGTCACCAATTCAAAAAAAAAAAAAAAAGAAAAATTAGAAGCCTTCCGAAATCCTGATCGTACACCCAACACAGTGTTGGCTTTACGATCATCCTCATAGGGGTCTTAAAAATTAATTTGTTATAAAAAAAAAGAGTAGAATCAGTCACAAGAAAGAATTGTCGATGATGAACCGAACGCCGTACTGGCTAATAAAGCCTGCGCGCAACACGGACTGAGACACTCTATTAAATCTGTCAGAAAGCCCGTCCTGCACACGAACTCTCAAATTCGTACCAAACAAATTGGAAAGTTACAATATATATATATATATATGTGTGTAGTTATACACATTGTCCTTTTCTTAAACTAAATTAAAGATTTCCGACATTGTTCTCGTCCCACGTTCGTACTCATTAGTTTTTTCTTTTCTTTATTTAATAACGAGAGACTGTTAATCCATCGTTTCAACTTTCCTCATGAGACGAGAATCCTTCGGATCTCCTTTACGACGAAATTAGTTTCAAGCAACTAAATTCCTTAATTTATAAACAATTCAAAATTATAAGAGGATTATCAGTGGTCACTTAGGTTTTAACAAAATTTACCTTTCTTATTGAGAATCGGTTGAGAGGCGCGAGGCTCCCTGCGGTGCCGCGCCGGCGTATTCGCCGCCTGGCAACTCAGGTAATTGTTCGAAAGCGTTCTTAAAATTCCCTTTCATAAATTGAAACTTCCTCTGTGAGCGTTAATTATTTTTAATATCAACCTATTGTTGATTCTAATAAGACGGCTAAAAAATAGTTTGTTTATTCTCATTTATCCTAGGTTTAAGAATGAACAGGAATAATTTCTTTGTTTCGTTTAAATTATTTTCTACATCGAAAATTGTTTTTAATTCTTCAAGACCTGGATTCGGAATATTTTAGATTATGGATCTGTCTATATTATTTTTCCTCATCTTCATCTTTTTGTTTGGAGGCTCCTTTAGATTTCCTTTATTGTAATAGTTATCATAAAACATGTTTGCAAAAATTCTCTCTCGCGGTTTTGGGGAAAAGGGTGCTGTACCTCGTTTCTACCGTAGCGTGAATTTCTCATCTCATGGCCCGGAGGCGCTCTGCTTTGTGAATCGGAATTATCGACAGCTGGAAACCCTAAAGGCTTCCATAGAGCTGTAGGTAACCGGTCGAATCAACTGGCTTAGATAGGAACCGGGCCCCGCGACAGATCACTGCGGGCCCCAAACGGTTCCCCGGCGATTGTACGGAAGATCTGACGATCCTTGAGATCTGTGAATGTTAGTCGCGACAGATCACTGCGGGCCCCAAACGGTTCCCCGGCGATTGTACGGAAGATCTGACGATCCTTGAGATCTGTAAATGTTAGTCGACACTCATACCTAAGGCGGTCGCGAGGTACCTCAAGTGGGTTGACTTTTTAGTCGTTCTGAAAAGAGGTGGCGCTGGTGGTCATAGACCATTTTTGGCGGCCTTCCTTTTCCTCATTTTATCCAGATCTGTTTGATCATCCCGTTAGATTTTTTTGACGGTCGAACTTGACTCGACTTTCGTGCATATCAAATGTACTGACTGAGTTCATGAAGTTGGTCCTTTGGCAGAAACGAGTCATTTATTTAGATTTTTAATATTTCGGATTACTTGACCGATTCTTGGCCTTTCTTTTTATTTTATTTTCTGAGTCCAGTGTTAGCGTGAGGAAGAATAATGAGAAAATTTACTCGTTACGCCGGACGTAACAATATAATGATATAATATAGGGAAAAAATAAAATTACGGAAACGCAGTTCATTTCAAAATAATTTGGTTGATAACGACTAATCTTTTTTAACAAAACCGATTCACGTGTCGTTCCGATCTGATTATTTATACGAAATTATAATTTCGGATAATTAAAAAATGATTCAATTGTTCGTTGAAATCCCTGTTATCATAAGCTATTTTTAATTAAATAAAAATTATATAACTGAAAACCAGATAGATAGATAGATTTTTTCACGAGATTGTGAGTATTATTTGTACCAGCGGTCTGTTTCGGAGTTTTAATACGCAAAATATTGAATTGGTTGCGAAAAAAAGTTTTAAAAAATCTGATAATTTGACGACGAAAATATTATTGATTATTTAAGAAATCATCATGAAAATTTGGTAATAATGTTTTCATTGAATTTATGAAGAAGTTTGTGATCGATCGATCTGGAGGTTATGTGCGAAATTGTTGTTATTGTAAAGGACGTATTTAAAAATACAAATACTCATTTAAATCAGAGCAGGACGTTTCGACGCGACCGCTTCGGCGCGACCGTTTTGGGGCTGAGACGTTTCGACGCCAGGATGTTAACGCCTCCATTTTTTAGCGTGTCGATTTTATAGCTTAAAAAGAATTCCCAAGTTTTCTAAAAATAGTTCTCGTTCTCTCGTTCTCTCGTTCCTTCGTTCTCTCGCTCTCTCGCTCTCTCGCTCTCTCGCTCTCTCGCTCTCTCGCTCTCTCGCTCTCTCGCTCTCTCGCTCTCCCGCTCTCCCGCTCTCTCGCTCTCCCGCTCTCCCGCTCTCCCGCTCTCCCGCTCTCCCGCTCTCCCGCTCTCCCGCTCTCCCGCTCTCCCGCTCTCTCGCTCTCCCGCTCTCTCGCTCTCTCGCTCTCGCGCTCTCGCGCTCTCGCGCTCTCTCGCTCTCTCGCTCTCTCGCTCTCTCGCTCTCTCGCTCTCTCGCTCTCTCGCTCTCTCGCTCTCTCGCTCTCTCGCTCTCTCGCTCTCTCGCTCTCTCGCTCTCTCGCTCTCTCGCTCTCTCGCTCTCTCGCTCTCTCGCTCTCTCGCTCTCTCGTTCTCTCGCTCTCTCGCTCTCTCGTTCTCTCGCTCTCTCGTTCTCTCGTTCTCTCGTTCTCTCGTTCTCTCGTTCTCTCGTTCTCTCGTTCTCGTTTTAAATTAGTTGTACGAGCAGACGAGGTAGCGCTTTAGTCACCTTGAGTCTACTGAAATATGGTAAAACTCTACAGGTTATAGGCCCAGTGTTCTGGGAAAGGTGATAATTTGTACGATAACGGTTGTCGAGTCGCGCGATAGTGTGTCGGTTGTACCGCGTGGCAGCCATTTTCGCGGGCTAAGACGGTGTTAACTGTCACATTGAAAAGTGGTGTACGCGGCCGAGGTTGTGTATCATATCGCATGAGGTGTTGACGAGACATCTTGAAAAGCTAAATGGCACAAATTTCCTGACATGGAAATTCGAGATGCTGGCTCTGTTCAGAGCGGCAAAAGTGCACGAGGTCGTGAACGGTTTGGACGTTTTGGCGGGTGACGTAACAGCGGCCGTGAAAAACACGTGGGAGGAAAAAGATGCGAGTACGCGAGTGCTTATTTCAACGACTCCTGAAAGATCGCAGCTCATCTCGTTAATCACGTACGAAACCGCGAAGCAAATGTGGGATGCTCTGTGCCATCAGTATGAACAAAGTTCGTCGTCTAGTAAATTGTTTCTGATGAACAAGTTTCATCGGTATCAAATGGACTCGAGAGATACGGTGGTTCAGCACGTGTCGAAGGTTAATAACATGGCGCTGCAATTGAAAAACGTCAGTGCGGTGGTGGACGACGAAACTGTGATGGGGAAAATACTCTCAGGGTTGCCGCCGAGTTATGATAATTTTCAGACAGTGTGGGACAATGTTGATGAACGGAATCAGACTCTCGAATATCTTACGGAACGCCTCGTACGACAGGAGACAAGGCACGGGTTGAACAAGGAAACAGTTGAGGTGTTAGCTGCAGTTGAAAATGGTGGTGCGAAGAAAAAGACGCGCGAAACACCGGGTGTCAAATCGAAAAAAAAGCCAGAAAGACCTGAAAGACATGAAGTGCTTTAAGTGCAGTGTAAAAGGACATTACGCCTGGGATTGTCCTCAAAAGAAACAAAGCGGAGGTGAGGGAGATGGAAGTAGCTCGCAGTTTGTGCTTGTGGCCACGGTCGACGAGTATGCAGCGGCAGCGCGGGAACGGCGTGTCGGTATCTCGGTAGAGCAAACGAGCCGACTATTAGAAGTCGACAAAAACGATGCCTGGCTAGCCGACAGTGGGCATAACGACACATCTCGCATCGCCGCGAATGGCTTGAGAACCACCGTACGGGCGTTGGTGGCACACTCTTGTGCTCGGAAACGACGGTGAGTGCGTGGTAGAGGGGGAGGGAACAATAAATCTCGAGGCGTACGTCAACGGCAAATGGAACAGCGTCCGTGTAGAGGGCGTTCTCTACGTACCAGAAATTAAGAAAAATTTAATTTCGATGGGAACGTGTGCAGGAAAAAAACGTTTGTTGGGATTGACGACACTCTGTTGACAGTGTCATACAAAAATAAAGTGATGATGGCTGGCGTGCGTTAAGACAATGCGATTTATCGTATGTTTATTCGCGTGATACTGCCGAATTAAGTGAACGAAGCAAATGTTTCGTCGATCGATTTGAAAACCTGGCATGATCGTTTGGGACGTCTAGCTACTCGTGCGCTAAAGGACGTGGTAAGAAACGATTCAGTCGACGGAGTGAAGCTCAAAAATACGGACAAATTTTTCTGCGAGTCATGTCAGTTGGGGAAGGCTCATTGATTCGGGAAAATTTGGGTTCGCGGGCAACCGAATCAGGCGAGTGTGTGCATTCAGACGTGTGTAGACCGATACAAGTAAAGTCTCAGAGTGGTGCGAGTTACTGTGTAACTTTCATTGATGATGCCTCGCGGTACTGTAATATTTATTTTTTTAAACACAAGGACGAAGTTTTGGAAAAGTTCAAATCGTATGACCGGTTAGTCGAGACTATCTCGAAGCTCGCGGAATCACCATGGAGAACATGGCGCCACACACACCACAGCAGAACGGGAGGGCAGAGAGGGCGAATCGAACAATCTTTGAAAGTGCTCGAACGATGCTCCGAGCCAAGGACCTTCCGAAATGGCTGGGTGCAGAAGCGTTCAACACAGCGGTGGATGTGCTCAATAGAACGACGCGCTCGAGCAGAAGAAGAATCAAGACATCGTAGGAGGAATGGACGGGAAGAAAACCGGATCTTCGTCACGTAAGAGTTTTTGGATCAACGCCTTATGCTGATGTTTCGGAACAATTTAGGCAGAAGCTCGACGATAAGTCGAAAAAAGTAATACTGGTAGGTTACCAGGACGAATCATCGAATTATCGGTTGTACGATGTAGTAAAAAAAAAACGTTTATAGTCTCTCGAGATGTAGTGTTCGACGAAAAGTCGATTGACGAGTGTACGAATACGAGTGAATCTGAAGAAGACGTACTGTATTTGCCAAAAGTAGAACAGGACGACGAGGTAGTCGAAATATAGGACGAGACTGACGTAGAGTTCGCTTGCGACGTCGCCGAACCACGTCAACAGGAGGCAGTCCTCGATCAGCGAGAAGCAGGGGCTGATCGGCAGCTCAGAGACCGGAGGACGATCCTACAACCGACTAGATATAGCCTCAAAGTCGAGCAGAGTGTTGAATGTTGTAATTTCGTACCTTTAAAGCGCGTTCGACATAACACTTGGGAATGCAACAAAGTTCGTAGGATTACAGATAGCGAGAGATTGATCCGAGAAAACGATTTTTAGACATCAGACTGACTATGTAGAAAATATCCTAGAGAAATTTGGCATGCTCGACGCGAAGCCGGTTTGTGTGCCGGCCGATCCAAACGTAGCGTTGGGTCCACTAGAAAACTAGGATGAGTGTGTGACTGTGCCGTATCGCGAGGCTGTAGGTTCGCTTATGTTTTTGACATTCGTGTCGCGTCCGGATCTTGCATATGCGGTCAACTCAGTTTCGAGTTTTCTGAACAAACACGGTCAAGCACATTGAAAGGCTGTGAAACGCATTTTTGCGTGCTTAAATGGAGCTAGAAATCGCGAAATTCTTCACACGAGTGGATACAGTGAGCTGGAGCTCATTGGTTATTGCGATGCAGATTTCGCGGGTGATGTAGCGACACGTAGGTCGACCACGGGCTACGCATTTAGTTTCGCCAACGGATTGATCACTTGGTCGAGCCACAGACAGAAAATTGTGACGCTGAGCACCAGTGAGTCGGAGAATGTGGCTGCTATAGCTGCCGCGCGAGAGGCTGTCCGGCTGAGAAAGTTATTGAAAGAAATCGGTTCGAGTTGCGAAGAAGCGACTGTAGTCTGGGTTGATAACCAGAGTGCTATAAAACTCGCGAAAAATCCTGAGTTTCATAAACGCACTAAACATATTGATGTTAAGTATCATTACGTTCGAGAAAAAGAAGCGAGTCATGAGGTTGAAGTAAAATATGTACCAAGTGAATCTCAGCGGGCAGATATTTTGACCAAAGCGTTGATAAAGGTACAGTTTAACAAACTATGTGATATGTTAGCTATAGTGAGTGCTCGAACGGTGAGTGTGTTGAAATGAGTGAGTCCTTGTACTCGTATCGCCTGCGCTTGCGTGCACAGCAGCGAAGGAGAGAGCGACGAAATTAGTTGCATGAGCTGACGAGATAGCGCTCTAGTCATAGCGAACCGGAAAGTGTTAGTCCGTCCATGACTTTCGGTAAAGGCATGAGGCCACATTGTAACGCGGCAAACATATTAATAAAAGTTTTTAATCCGATTGTTCATCATCCGAAATCATCGTGTACAATCTTTATTCCCAGCTTATCCACCTTGAGTCTACTGAAATATGGTAAAACTCTACAGAGAACACACCGAAGTTGAGGCGAAAGGGTTGTATGAAGATATCGGTACCAGTCCAGCGTCAGAACCTGAACCGACTACCTGGGACAACGTTGCTGAGATGAAAGGACGTTTCATCAGTGAGTATATGTACTGTTTTATTAAGCCAATACCTTCTAAACATTATTATTATTATTTGTAAATAAATAAAAAAGGGGAACTGATGGAAGTTGCATGAATGCCACATAAGGTACATTCTTTAAAAGTCCCTCCAGCTTATTCAATCTTTTAGCGTGAAAACATATTTTTATTCTATTTAATTTTTTAATTCTATTTACAATTTTTGTATTTTATTTACAATACTTTTCTTTTTACACATACTTTTTTTTACTTACAATTTTTTATTTTATTATTTACAGAAGGCGAGGATAATCTAATAACATCATTTACGAAAGGATCGGTGCTCGCAAATTTTCCAAGGACTAATAGCGACGACGCCTGATCATGATTTCTACTGCCGTCTGTTTTTTCTGGTTTTGACAGCGAATCAATCTCGGGCCGTTTTTTAGACATTAAACAATTTTTTTGCAAGCTTTTAAACATTTCATGCGATTATTGACGATCAAAAAAGATGCATCCTGAATACATTTTCGCGATCGATTATTCGGTTCGATTCGTAATAAAAAAAAACTAATGTCGGCAATATCGTTTCGCTACAGTTTTTTCTTTCAATTTTATAATTCGAGGGTCTTCGCTGGGGACTCAGAGTCGAATTAGGTTTTTTTCGTTTTTTCAATGTTCAGCTGGACAGTAACTATTTCTCGCTAACTGTCGAACGTCTGATGCGTTTATCGACGATAGAAATAGATGCATCCTGAGTGCACTCTCGCGATCGGTTAATCGATTCCGTTCGTAAATTAAAAAAAAGTTAATAGTTCCCATATATCGTTCTATGGCAGTTATCTTCGAATTCTATTTCGAATGTCTTCGTTGGTGGTTTAGAGATTAATTAAGTTTTTTTTTCTTTTTTTTTCAATGTTCAAGTGGACAGTTCTTAAAAGCCTGCTCGAACTTAAGAAACAAGAAGATGGCGATAGATGATGAATGGCGAGAGATAGAGAGAAAACCGTGTGGGAAAGAGAGCAAACACTCTCCTGGCTGCTGCACTCTCAGTTGCCAAAGCTGGAGGCATCCGTGCTCCAATGCTCCGAAATCGGCTCGAGAAAACTGCCTGGCTAGAAGTGCCTTTTTGGTAACTCATAGAATCCTGGATTCTTATCATTTGGTCGTATGATTTTTGGTGAAAACTTGTTATACGCCAGTATATTTTTCCCCCTATATTCGTTTATTCTCCCTCAGAAATGTTTTACCGCGAAATTAAGCCCGTGATAACTTTCGGTAACTTACCAAAAGTCTCTTCCCACAGCTCAAAAGCTTGCATTCGGCTTTCCGAACCAAAGAACTTAAATTACCCAAAAAAACGGTCACTTTTCCGAAAGTTACCATGGTCACTTAACCTCTTGCACGGTCCCTAGACGACCCTCCGCCTTTGAATCCATTAATTCCCACGTTCGGTCAAATAAACCCGGTAATTTATCCACCGGTCACTTAACTAAGTAATTGTTATTTAATATTAATTGTTCATTTGTAACTACAACACCTGTAAATCAAAACATAATAGTTCTCGGTCGCTCACTTGGGAGAGACGGTGTGGGTCCGCATAAACCTCGACTCGCGCGGCGAGCTCAAACAAGCGCGAGTGCCACTACCGGCCGCCAGATGGCGATGCGGCGCCCAGCGTTTCTCGCAAGCGAACCAGCCTCTGAACTCCTATAAGTAGTCGAGCCCAAACGCAAATTGTTACTCGATATCGACTTGGCTACAGGATCATTAAAGGCTACACTTTGAGTGTTTAAACCTGGTCTCTGGAGTATCTTGCGATGTCCTGTACCCTTTCCTCTCCTGCTCCGGCGGACGCGCTCTCCTTTTGCCCCATCCTTGGCCGCGAAAAGTAAGCTGCCCCGTTTCTATACTGACCGCGACCACTTCTTGGTCGCGGTCGCCATTGCTAACTGGACTGCCCCCACTTCTTGGTCGCGGTTCTCCACTCCTTGCAAACCGAGAAACATATACCCTAACCGGTTCGGACCTATCCGAACGAGAAGAACGCAGCAGTTCTCAATCGGGCCATCGAAGCTCACCAACACCAACGCCAAGGGAATTTCCAAACCTTCTCAACACTGTCTCCGTCGACCAATCACCGGGCGACGCGACGACAAACTATGCGCTTCGTCTCACCGTTCTCTGCTGGGCGCTTTGGTACTTTGCGGATTTTTCTCGACTTCGCGATTATCCAAGTATTGATTTTGTCGAACAATGAATAATCGCAACGACGGTTTCGATAAATTTAAATATTTTCTTATTAAGCATCGACCCGTTATAAGTTATACAAATTATGTTGATGTTTTGTAAAAAGTTCTTATAAACTCAGAAGAAATAAAAAAAAAGAATAAAAAAATTTTACTCTTTTTCTCAGTTGCACTCCTAACATTTTTTGAGTCGGAATCGTTGAAATATTTTTTCGAAATCTTTCAATTTTCAACGCAAAAACAGTGTTACGTCCGAGGTAGAGCATGGCTCGTTCTCGGGCGCAGCAAATCTTTAATTTTATTTTGGGGTGATTCGATGAGTCCCGTACGGGCCCCTCTCTCGAGTACCTGTAACGGGAAGAAGAGTGAAGGAGTTCTCATGCACAAATGAAGAATACTATAATACTAGGGGAAAACTCAAAGGTTATATATTTCTATCCTACGTTACAATGGTATATGCCTTAGCTCTGCAGACGCACTCTGTTCACCCTTGCACACAGTACTTATAATAGCTGATATTGTTGATGGTAAAATATCCCCGGTGAGGGTTCTTGGACTTAACACTAGGTTAGTTCCCGGACACGGGTCGTAGCACTTAATGTCTGTATATTGTCCTTCAACACCTTCACAGGATTATTTTCCGCAGGACAAAATTATTGAAAACGATAATTAAACGCAATTCGCTCTTTTAAAGCCGCTATGAAACACACTCGGAACTCCTGCCGCGATCTCTCTGCACTCTAACTTCGAGGCTAAATCGGGTGGGTTGTTTCCGAGATTTATGGATCTGCGCGAGCTACGAGTTGCGGAGAACTTCCAGACCGATCTATCTTTGATCGCTGTTGTGCGGAGACTGACTTCCCTGCGTCGTTCGAGGATCGTCCAACGCCCGCAGCGAAGTCCAGTTTCCGCAGCTCAGCGATCGCAGGGTGTGCATTTCTCGGCACGTACAGCGATTCAAAATCGCTGCGCGTGTCGCGAACTTCGGACCCGCCGATCCGCAAAAACCCGAGTTCGGCCGCGGCACTTAATATTATGAGGAAAAATTATATTTATCGGGAGATGCTGAGCATGCACCGCATAAGCACACCCGAGGTGTGGAATCATACCACTGATGAGCTCAACGGCGCAACCCAACACTTGGCGTATCACGTCGCGATCCCGAGACATTCACGGAAATAGCACGAAATCGGGACGTAACAACAGTGACAGGGGTTTTAAGAAAAACATGCAGATATTGATATTTTCCTTATTCTTTGTCTCGGCAAATGATACAGGAGAACTTCTTCAAATCACGTGGTTATGCAATTCTTTTTATTAAAAAGTGTATTCTTACAACATCACCCTGAAGATATCTGCATAAGACTACATTTCATCAAGTTAGAACGGCTGTATTTTGCATCGCACGAAGTTCGTTCGGGGAAGTTCACTTGTAGAATAGAATTCTACAAGTGAACAATTTGATTTTCTTCCTAAACAGGTGCATTAACAGACACTTCATGAAATTTAATGGCATGCAGATATCTTTAGCATTATCATTTTACAATTAATCATTTCCTTGCAATTTCATTTCGCACAACAATTCTTATATATTGTAACGTGATTTTTACATTACGCACATTCTGGCTCCAACTCCCGATGCCCAAACTCCCCTGCCCAGGCTCGGTACCGAATCTCGGGGCTAAAACTCACGACGAGATTGATAAATTTGGTTGGTACCGACCGAGCCAAGTTGTCCCCGCGGGGCAAGGTGGAAGCCCCTTGCCCGCACGCGGTTGGGCGCCAGGTACCTAGGTACCACCGCTCAGTAAGCGGCATTTTATTTAAGATTCGCTGCGGGTTGCGGGGGCAAGCAAGGGAGGAGGGTATGGCGGAGCTGGAGAGACTCCGGCTAACTCAGCCCACCTGGGAGAAAATGGTAGAGGGGGGTGGACGGGCGAGTAAACTACAAATTGACCAGCATTATAATATTTATTTCAATGAAGGAAAACGGGGTAATCGATACAGAAACGACAGGTATTCGACGCCGGTAACTTAAATTAGCGGTAAGATGACCTCGGGGAGAGACGCAGTTGGATATAGCCGAAGGGGGGGGGGGGGGGGGGGTGGGGGACTATGCAGTGCCGAAAAACCAAAGGTAGCCAGGAGAAATACTATCGTCGGAAATTAAATGTAAACTATTGCCGAATGCTGAACGTAGACGCACTATTTCCGTAAATTACAATGTAGCTAGAAAAGAGGAACTATTGCCGCGAGGTTAGATGTAGCCAGGGGGAAAACAAGCTATTGCCGGAAAATGAGATGTAGCCAAGTAATATATCTTATTGCCGGTAGCCAGAGAAATTAAACTATTGTAGGAAAGGAATGTAGCCGAGAATTAAATTACCGAAATTCAATGTAGCCGAGACGCGAAACACAACATTCGACACGACGAAGGACTATCGGAAAGAACACACAAAATATACGCGGAGACGCAACGAAAAGGGCAAGAAATTAACACGTTGCGATTGCCAGATTGGCTCTAAATATAGCTGATCCACCGGTGCGCTCGACGCGAGATACAACAAAGGGCGATAAGCGCTAGAAAATCATATTCGAACGCCAGATAGCCGAAATAGCCGGTACGGCTTCCCGTACGAACCGCGGGGTGTAAACACCGCTCGACCGTGACCTTTTGGCGCGCTCTATAGCCGACGCGCTATCGACCGGCCTAACGAACGCGATCCAGCACGCACGAGACCCCTTTGTCTCGCTGGATGGAATACGTAGCCGACGTAGCCGGTGAAGTCGCCAAAAAAACATTACTTCGTATGCCCGCGGATAAACCTAACAAGGACGATAGACAGGCAGAGGGAAATGTCGAGACAGATAGCCGAAATTAACAGAAAATTGTAGGAAAATAAATTAGCCGAATCAGAAATAGTAGAGACCGCAGAAAATAGAATAGGGAAAAGAGTTGACCAGATTAAGCGAATTCTAGCCGGGTATGCTTCGCCGGATCCAATATGTCGCCCGAGGGCATGAAAACCAGAGAAAAAACTACGCAAAGACAACTAAAAGGCACGATAAGAAGGCAAATGAACTCTAAAAAAAATGCTATAATATAGTTGGGTCCGGTTTGGCATCTCCAGCCAGCACAGAGCAAACGGGAGAGACGGGGCTTACCGGTGTAGACAGCCCGGGAGAATGCTGGACGAAAATCAAAAGCTGCCACTCGTAACCGCACTAGATCACCGACTGATGAATAAATTAGCGGCTCCCGGGACTCTCCGCACTAGCGCTACCCCCTCTCTCGCGACTCCTGAATCTAGCCTACGCTTAACGGCTGAGACGCCGGAGAAACCGGTTTTTCCTCCGGCCATTCCCCGCTACCTGCGAGAATCTTCCACTCGCAGCTACGGTTCTCGATGTCCACGGACTACTTCCTCCTGGGATCCGGTGGGGCAAAATGGACACGAGGGGAGGCCTCCCTCGCGAAGTTAAGGCGTCCCTCTTCCTTCGCGGTGGGCCCACTTGGTACGCCACATAACTGCACCTCGGTGTCCAGTCCTCCCTCGTAATCCCCGCAAGTGGAGGCGCCGTGATGAGCGGTCCGCGTTGTCCGTGGGTCTCGATGGGACAGGAACGGCTCAAGGCCGTGTAGTCGGGAGGGACGGGAAACCCTGTATATCGGTCACAACCCGCGTCCCTCCGGCCTCCTGTTCCGCGGAAGCGGGTCTTCTGCTTCCGCCTGCTCAATAGAACGGAGATTCTCCGGCCCGCTTAAGCCAATCTCCTGGATAGGCACGACCGAGGGCAACACCGCCCGACGGTCGGGTCGGAGAGTCGCAAGACTCCTAAAACAAATGCTGGAAACGACACCAAAAAAAAACACGGTGACCGGAATAATAATTACAAAAAATTATGAAAGAAGGACGAATAAAATTCTTTTTCGGCGAGTCGGTAACCGAGCCGGCATGACGAGCGGCATTCTCAGGGCCGTAAACCCGGCCCACTGTCCGACCAAAAATTTCCGAAGTGACGGGACACGAAATGTCACGTCACAATATATTTTCCGAGAATTGATAGCGACGACGCCAGATCGATTCCTGGTGCGGTGTGTCATCTTCTCGTTTCGAAAGCGAATCAATCTTGGATCTTTTTGAAAAGCATGTATCCTGAGTGCACTTTTGCGAAAGATGATTTCGTTCCATTCATAAATAAAAAAATGAAAAAATTTAAGGTCATGTGAAATATGTACCACGTGACATATGAGTGCAAAAGAGATAGATGAATTTTTCGAGTCAATGCCATTTAAAACCGGTTGACGTTTCGGATGAAACGGAAGCATCATCGGAAGCAGTATTCAATTCTACATCCGCCAATGCTTTGTTTTGTCCTGGAAAGTCTACTGTATCGGAATTGCATTCATTGCAGATTTTGGTTACCGACCGAGTCGTTTCACATGTCCTTAATTAAATAATATTCTCAGTTATATCGTTCGAACTGAAGTTCTCTTTGAATTTTATGTTTCGAGTGTTTCCACTCCCAATAGATTTCGGTTTCTTCCTTTCCTTTTTTTATCAGCTTTTTTGAGCAGCTGTAAAAAAAAAAATTGACATTTTCTTGCATAAGATTAGAGATTAGAAATTGAAGTGAATTTACGTGCGACGGACGATGTGTTGTGATCGTCAACTAATTCCAGCATAAATGAAATGCCGATAAGTGCGAGATACATCCAGAGAGAATAGATTTTTTACATTAAAAAATCCCAGTCGATAAGTATGGGATCCATAATCGAAGGATTTTATCGAGTGTGGAAAGCGCTGTCGAAAGTGGTTCATTTTCTTAATTTCTAATGCGTCATTGGACTTCGAGAATATGACGCCATTTTTTTTTTATCGTCATACTCATAAATTTTCATCCCGACCTCAAGTTTTTCTTGTTCCAAAAGCGTGATCAACGAGTTTGTTTAAAAAGTGTGATCAACGAATTGTATTTTCTTTAAAGTGATAATGTCCGCGGTAAGATACACCACCAACAAAGAAATCGAGGCCTTCCGACCGGGCGAATATGTGTGAGCATAATCTTATTTATTTCTTTACATATTAAAACAACAAGCGGTTATGAATTATTTGGAACCAGTTTTTCTGGGTGTCTATATGTGTTTATAAATTTTTTTTGAGATGTCAAAAACTATGGAACAATATTTGCGACATGTACAGCCCATGTCGCAAATATCGCTCCAACTGAGTCCGTTATGAGGCGCTTTGCTTATCAGGGTATTTCTTTGGTACACGCACATATATTTATTAATATTATTTGTTCTTTAAAAAATGAAAAAAAAATTTCAATGTTTCAGATCGGTCACAGGATACATCAGCACAGTTACACGCGCAACTTCTAAGGATAATAAACTGTTTGAGACTTGCCAGGATGAGATATAGCAGAACAGGGACTAAAAAATTTCACACAAGATGTTAAATCGTGAAAATAAACTCTTTTATTTAGTAACAACAACGATGGCAAAACTGCGCTAAAAACACTGTACAATTGAGTAGACAGATTGTGAGCATGAGGTTGTCCAGGTTAACAATAATCACATTAATGAGTAGTTCAAAATTAGCGCACTTCGGTGAGACAATTAAATGATATGAAATCGCTTTAACCTCCGAGTGTGCAAATCTACCCGCGGTGCTGTATCGCCGCGAGGTAGCCGTTGTGAACGTGAGTAGTTCTGGTGTAATGACATGTGTCGCGTAACCGAGAAAATGCACTCGCGCTGTGCTCCGGTGAGCTCGAATGATATCCCGAAATCGAAGATACGTCGCCGTGATGAGATGTACCGTGAACCTGAGCAGACCCGTGAGATGTACCCGTGAGAAAACCGAATAAACACAGCGATCAACCCGACCGCATGGTCACCCGTGTCAGCCATTAGGTGTAGATGACCGCGAAACCTATTGCACGCGGCACGTAACCCGTGAGCGGGTGCGCGTGTGTCGGCAGCGCGCGTCGGCCTCGCCGGACTCGGCGGGAGGTGCTGCCGAGCAGCGGCTGCTCGAGCTAGCGCACGTAGCCGCGCTGATTCTCGAACATAAACATTAAATTCTGTTGTATTTTTCATACAGAGGAAAGCGCAGGTTGTAGACGAAGGTAGAGAGAAAACAGTAGACACAGCAGTTAGTGAGAAAAGAAAAAAAAAGTAAGAGGTTTTATTAACAAAAATACTTTAGTAGCAAAAACGTGTTCAGAGAGACACCCGAGAGTGGTAAGCGCTAGTGTCGCGTTTTCTTACCGCGCATGCGTGGCGCGGGATCTATAATCGTTGTATTCCAACATCCTCCCTCAACGATTATATTATATCTTCTTAACTTAGCAGTTGGCAGCTCTCTCGATGTTTCTTCAGCTTGATGGGTTGCAGTGGCTTCGCGAGCATGTCTGCAATCATTTCTTCGGTTGGACAGTATTGAAGGTGCACAATTTTCTTTTCCATGAGGTCGTTAACGAAGTGGTACTTGGTATCGACGTGCTTGGTTCAGTTTCTGAATTCTTTGTGTTTAACCATTTTTATAGCGCTTTGGTTGTCTTCATATAGTTTTGTTGCTCCCTCTACCGTTTCCTGAAAATCTTTTAGGAGTCTCCGTATCCATAGTAGTTCTCGGCTGGCTTCGGCCAGGGAAATGTATTCTGCTTCGCAGCTTGACCATGCTGTGCACGACTGTTTCTTGCAGGACCATGCTATTGTCCCGCCGTTGTACTGGAACAGGTACCCGCTGTGGGATTTACGGTCTGTCGTATCCTCCGCCCAGTCTGCGTCTGCGTAGACTATGAGTCCATTCGAACCTCCTCCTAGTTTTAATCGTAGATTTTTTGTGCCTTTCAGACATCGCACGACTCTTTTTGCTTCGATCCATTCGGCTTCTGACGGTTGTTTTACTTGTTGACTTAAGATCGAGATGCTGGCTGCGATGTCCGGTCGTGTGTGCGTTCCTATGTACAACAAAGCTCCGATGAGTTTTTGGTAGCTATCGTTGTTCACCATGGGCCTTTTTTCTTCCTCCGGTATTTTAAAATATCCGGTGCTCAGTGGGATGTTTGATATCTTTGCGTCTTGAAGGCCGAATCTTTCTATAATTTTTTCGATGTATCCTTCTTGGTCGATACTGTAGATCCCCTTTGTATCTCTTCGTACGTTGATGCCGAGGTAATTTCTAAGCCGTCCGAGCCGTGTAAGCTCCAATTCTTGTTCAAGGCCTCTTGCTGTTTCGTCGATTTCTTCTTTGCTGGTGTCTGCGACGAGAATATCGTCTACATGGATAACCATGTATTGGGTATCTTTCGCCGATTGCTTTGAGTACAAGCATGGGTCAGAGTCGCTCTGCCTGAAACCAAGTTTGCTGATTGTTTCGTGCAGTTTTTCGTTCCATACTTTCGCTGCTTGTTTCAGGCCGTATAGACTCTTCGCGAGCTTGCATACCAGATGTTCCTTCCCGTCGGCAATGTATCCTTCCGGCTGTTTCATGAAGATCGTTTCTTGGAGTTTACCATTTAGGAAAGCCGTCTTCGCATCGTAGTGATAAATTTCTAGTCCTTTTTTCGCTGCAACTGTGAGTAGCAGGCGTACCGTCTCAGCTCTCACTACGGGTGCGAACACCTCATCGTAATCGATGCCATATTTTTGACTAAATCCCTGCGCGACTAGTCGCGCTTTGTATTTGACACCTTCTGTTTCCGCATTCCGTTTCTTCTTGAAGATCCATTTGCATCCGACTGTTTTTCGTCCTGGTGGTAATTCGGTCGACGTCCACGTTTGATTTTTCTTCAGCGAGCGAAATTCCTCGTTCATGGCTTGCACCCACTCCTCACGTTCGGGTCCGTTCAGTGCTTCGTATCGGTTTGTCGGTTCTTTATACTCTTCCTTGGCTGTCCTTGCTGCGTGCTCGAATCTATCCGGAGATTGTCCTTTTGTTGTCCTTTCAGATTGCCTCGTGGGCAAGCCTGGAACGTTTTCGATTCGTCCTTGGTACTCAAACGCGGTGTCTCCATGCGGTAGCGTTTCATCGAATGTCGACTCAGTTATTTCTGATGTTTCATTTTCGCTTGTTTCGTGATAGATGTTTTCTTCGTTCCTTGTCTCCTGCAGATCGCCTTCCACTGCATCATCTGTATCAGTCTCTTCCGACTTCTGTTGCTTTTCAAGATTTCCTTTGAGAATTATGTGTACGTCACTTGAGCATGCGGTGTTATCGCTCGTTGTTGGGTTTTTTTCAGTGTTAGTTTCCTTCCTCGGCTTCTTCTCTGGTTGGTTTTTCCCTGTTGTGTCCGTTTTTCCGTGTGTGCCGTAGTCTTCGTCGAACTTGACATCGCGACTGATCTTGATCTGGTTTGTTCTGGTGTCTAGGATTCTGTAGGCTTTGGATTTGGTCGAGTAACCCACGAAAGTGAGCAGCTCGGCCTTATCTTCAAGTTTTTTTCGTTTTTCCTTTTGTATGTGGGTATATCCCTTGCTGCCGAAAATGCGCAGCCGATCGACACTCGGTTTCCAACCATTCCAAAGCTCGTAAGGTGTTTTTCCGGTACCTGAGTTTGGTAGAGTGTTTTGCAAGAAATTTGCCGTGTTTACAGCTTCTGCCCAGTACTTCTTATCCATGTCGGCGTCGATCAGCATGCATCGCGCTGCTTCCATAAGCGTTCTGTTCTTTCGTTCCGCAACACCGTTCTGTTCTGGTGTGTAGGGGGCTGTATATTGTGCACGTATCCCCTCCGTAGCGAGAAACTGCTTGATTTCGTTGTTGACGTACCCGCGTCCGTTGTCCGACCTTATTACGCTTGGAGCCTTGCCGAAGGTATTCTTAGCGTACTGTACGTATCCTTTGATTTGCTCGGCCGCTTCAGATTTATTTCTTAAGAAATATACTTCCGTATATCGACTGTAATCGTCGATCATGCTCATGTAATATCGTTTCCCGCTTGGTGTTGCTGTCTGCATCGGACCGCACAAATCGGTGTGCACCAAATCCAATTTATGTGCAGCTCTGCTTGCGCCGGCCTTTGGGAACGAGCTCCTTGCCAGTTTTCCCTTAGCGCAGCATCCGCAGACCTCTTTAATCCCGCAGTCCCGCATCTTGATTCCCGAGGCCATATCCTTGTCCTGGAGTAGTTGTATGTCGTGCATGTTCCTATGCCCGAATCTTCGGTGCCAAGTATGTTGGCAATTGTCTGTGTGCACGTTCTGTCCTACAGCCATCGCTCTAGGCGTCGTTCCCAAAACGTACATCCCAGATGAGAGGGCTGCTGTCGCCACCACGAGGTTTCCTTTGGCGATCTTGCATTCCTCGCCCTTGAATTGCACGGTAAAATGCTTCTCTGCCAGCTTTTTTACTGATAGAAGATTGTCCGTCAGGTCGGGTACATGTGAAACATCCTTTAGTTTGACATTTACCTCTTTGTTGTTTCCATCGATGCATTTCGTCGTGCCTGAGCCGATTCCTAAGACTTTCGCGCTCAGCCCGTTCGCAATAGTGACGTTCAGTAGTTTCTTTGACTCAAAGTTCTCGAAAAACGCTCGGTCACTCGTCATGTGACCGTCGCTCCTGAGTCAACGTACCAGGTGTTCTTCATGCTCCTTCCCTGGTGCGCGCTGAAGCACATTGTAACGGCTCCAGCCTCTTTCGCACCAATATTAAATTCTTTCTTCGCAGCGATATTATTTCGCTGCGTTTCATTCGTAGAAGCCCTCCCGGCTTATCTACATCCGGCCGCACGGCTTAGAGCCGTGAGAAGGCCCTTATCGCGGGCGTCGCGACAATCCGTCGCGACTTTGTTGCGGGGTCCGAGGCCCTCAGCCTCGCACCTCCGAGCGTCAGTACAGCTCAGACCTCGGTACGGTACACTCTCCCAAATTACATTTTACGCTCCGACTAATAAACGAACAACTACATTTTACAATTTCATCAGCTTTCTAAATTATTCATCACCCGCAACCGACCATCCGTCTCATGGTGTCAGAAGCGGATTACCACGCAAACACGCCCACATAAAAAAAAAAAATATACATATTTTTTTTTTCTTTTCTTCACTTTGCCAAAAAATGTTTTCACCCGGACGCGACAACCGTGCTCGAGCCGTGCTCGCACACAAAAAAAAAACCAACAGTGAAACGTGAAAAAAAAAAGTGACACTCAGTAAAAAAAAAAAAAAAAAAAATACAGTGAAAAGACACGAAATAGTAAATAGTGACACTTAGTGAAAAAAAAAAAGAAAAAAAAATACAGTGAAAAGACACGAAATAGTAGAATACAGTGAACAGACGCTAATTAGTTAATATATTAAACATTAAGGCGACAAACGGTTGCACACAAAAAAAAATATAACAATAAAAGTGTCGAGTGAGCGAGCGACGTTCGGAGTTACCGACGGCCGAGGAAACCCTCGCGCAGCAGCAGCAGCCGCCGACGTTACCACCAGCGAGCCGTCATCGACCGCGGCATCGATCCGCCACGGCCGTGATCCGCCGCACCGACGCGACTCACCCGCCAGCTGTCTGCCATCGTCGACAATCCGATATAGACATTTTTCAATAAACGGAAGGAAGGAAGGACGTCACAGAAAAAATAGAAGGAAGGAAGCAAAAAAGAAAACCGAGGAATAAAAAAAAAAAGGGAAAAACCTATAATCCATGCGATTATTATTCGCAATCCTCGTGGCAACGTGAGTACCCTTTATCTAATTTATTTTAAGTGTTTTTTTTACCTATTTTATTGTTAAAAAAAAAAGAAAAAGGAAAGAGGAAATTTTTTCCCTTTCACGACCCCACGGGAACCGAGCGCCGACACGCGACGCGTGTACAAAGCGTGCGACCGCTAAGGGTACGTAAAAAACAAAAAAAAACACTAACTAATATATCCACACCTTCCCCTAAAATGAATAAATAAATAAATAGCAATAATAACAATTAAAAAAAAAAAAAAAAAAACCTTTAATAAAAAGGGAAAGAAGAAATTTTTATTTGTTCTCTCTCTTCCTCTCTCTGTCATTGGAAACACCAATGACGGAGATAATTAACGATGATAGATAAATGAAAAAAAATAATAATAATAATAATAATAATAAAAAAAGAGAGAAGAGAAGAAATTTTTTTTTAGCGCGCCTCATTCTAGACGGCAGCGAAATAAAAAGAAACATATACATATTAATAAATAGAAATAATGAAATTAAAAAAAAACAATAATAATAATAATAATAATAAAAAAAGAGAGAAGAGAGGAAAATATTTTTTAGCGCGCCTCATTCTAGACGGCAGCGAAATAAAAAATATATATATATACATATTAATAAATAGAAATAATGAAATTAAAAAAAAATAATAATAAAAATAACCGATATCCATATATATACACACATTTACAAAAACAAATAATAAGCAAAAAAAAAAAATAATCCCAGACGCGCTGCACACAAGCGGCAGCAACAGCATCCGATAAATACATACATATTTATACCTACAGCAACAAATAGCGATAATGGTAATAATAATAAACAAATAATTCGATAAACCAAAAAAAAAAAAAAATAATAATAATAATAATAATAATAAAAAATACAAAAAAATACATAATACATATTTAAAAAAAAAAAAAAAAGAGAGAGAAATACAAAAATTTATTTTATTTTGTATTTTTTCCTAACGCGCCCCACACCGAATGGCAGCGAAACAAAATACCTACACAAATTAATAATTACTAACGATAAATAAATAAGTGAATTATAACAAACTATATATACATATATAATATTAATAATAACCCATATCCAAAAAAAAAAAAATTTTTTTTTTGGTGCGCCTCAGACTTGATGGCAGCAAAATAAAGACATATTAGAAAAAAAAAAGAAAAAGAGAAAGAAAAACGAAATATCTATATACTATGTATCTAATATAGACATACATATATTCACAAAAAAAAAATCCAATTGCGCCTCAAGCCAGACGGCAGCAACACAAAGAAAGGATTTATTTAAATTTTGTTTTTTAACTACTTGGGTAATTCAACAACTACACCAAAATTGCTCTACCAGAGCCGCCTCAGCGCCCCGCGCGAGCAAACGGCGAATATAATTTTCATCGCCGAGCGTTGTCTACCGAGCGACTCCCGTCGCGAACATACTTCGCGATGGCAAACAATAATAGCTCGATAACGCTCCGCGATGTACAAAACCTCATACCTAGTTTTAACGGTAAAAACATACCGCTCCATGATTTCATGCGCGCTTGCAAAAAAGCAGCAAAAATCATCTCGGAGCACGATCAACCGCAGCTCCTCGAGATCATCCAACTTAAATTGTCAGGAGTCGCCGCCGATATCGCCGACGCGAAAACGTACAACGCACTAGAGCCACTCCTGGGGGATCTCAGAAATGCGCTCGAAAAACCAGTCGAATTATCAGACCTCGAACGCGAACTAAAATCAAACTCGCAAAATTATAACGAGTCGGTGGTTGATTACGCGACGCGCACGCGAAAAATCGCGACTAAAATTGAAAATAGGTTAAAAGAAGTCTGTCGAGCAGAAAATCAGCAGCAATATTTATAAAACCGCACCGACGAAGTTCGACGAACCGTCATAAAAGCATTCATTCGCGGTCTTTTCGATCAAATTGCGAATCTCATTATGCAAAAAGATTTCACAACTCTCGACAGCGCAGCCGACGAAGCGCTAAATATCGAAAACGAACTCGTACGTAGACAAAACGTACACCAGGGACGAAAACGCGATAAATCGGAAACTAGGGACAAAAGCCCGGAAAAAGCGAAAGTACGATTCACGCAAATAACTGACAATAACGGACTAAAATTTTGCAAAGTCCATCGCGAAAATCCTACGCATTTAACATCAGAATGCTATTCCGTGCAACAATTACGCGAAAATACGAATACACGCATTAACAGCCGCCAATACCGTAACAACTCACCGGGTAATTTCAGAAACAATTCTCGCGGAAATTTCCAGTATAACACTCGTGGCGGTTACCGAAATAACTCACGCGATAATTATCAGAATAATCCGCCCAACTACTATCAAAACGAACCACCCGGGATTTATCAAAATAATTCACGGGGGGGTTTCCGTAACAATTCACGCGGGAACTATCAAAGTAATTATCAAAACAATTCCCGTGGAAACTACCACAATAACCCGCGGAATAACTATCGAGACAATTCACGCGAAAATTATCGTGATAGCACGCACAATTATCAGAGTAATCCACAACAAAGCAATTCGTGGGATTACAACTACCAAAATAATCCACAACAAAACAATCCGCGCGATCAAATTAACCGAAAGAATTCGCAAGAGCGTAATCATCGAAATAACTCACGCGACCGAGATAATCGGGATAATTCGCGTGACCGAAATAGCCGAGACAACTCGCGAGAAAGACAGAACCCGAGTAACGGTCGAAACTCGCGAAAATCAGACCACCAGTCGAACCTCGATGCAGCGCAAATCGAGCAGATTTTCGAGCGCCTACTCCAAAAAAACGAGAGATCCGCCTCTCGCGACAGCGCGACGAGAGGTCGGACACCGGAGCGCTCGTCAACGACAAATTAGTAAAAGACCCAAACAAGGCGCAAGCCGAAACCGAACCTGTAAAATATGTAGGTACTAATCATGTTAAAAATATAGACGGTAGTATAACTATTAAAAAAGCGACAATCAAGTTAGGATTGTCGCGCCGGCACATACCACCAACGGTGACCTTAGAGTCCCCAAATCTATTCACTAAACAGGCTTTGTTTCTCGCCGACACTGGAGCGGAAATAAACCTGTTAAAACAATCATTCCTGGGCTTGCGTACGGAAGTAGATCCGACGCTAATATACGAGCTTAACGGAATAACAGACGGAACAGCAAAAACACTCGGTAGATGCTACCTGAGAATTAAAGAATTTAAAGTCGAATTCCACCTAGTGGAAGACTTTTTCCCGATTACACAGGACGCTATACTCGGCGACGTCTTCTTCAGGGGGACCCCGGCCGATATTCTTTATAGCGAAGCCTGCATAACATTCGCTGGCTATCGAATTCCGTTCGAGAGCTTCGAACGAGTAACAATACCTAGCAGGTCAAAGCTCATTGTACCTGTCAGACTAAAGCCAACCGATCTCGAGGAGGGATATATCCCAAGGATGGACGTAGGCCATCGACTTTACTTGGGTAACGCGCTCGTTAAAAACACCAATGGAATCGCGTATCTTTGCGCGATTAATTCGCACAATTGCGAAATTAATTTAGAAATTCCGACAGTCGAGCTAATCCCAGTAGAGGCTATCTCGGAAAAACCGATCGACAATCTCACATTGAGCGACCACCGCGATTCTCAGCATGAGAACCGTGCGGAAGTATGCTCGATACAATTAGAAGGTCAATCCAGACTCGAAGCCCTTCGAGCACTTTTACAACTGGATCACCTAAACGAAACAGAGAGAGACCACGTGCTTGAATTGGTCTCAAAATACCAACATCTATTTTGTTTACCCGGAGATCGGCTAGGTCATACGACACTAACAAAACACGAGATCCATACAACGGATGACAGACCAATCAACACAAAACAATATAGGTTTCCACAGGTACACAAAAAGGAGATACAAAATCAGGTCAGCGATATGCTAGACAAAGGAATCATACAGCCGTCCCTTTCTCCTTACAACTCTCCAGTTTGGGTCGTTTCCAAAAAACCGGACTCGAAAGGTAACAAAAAATGGAGAATCGTGATAGATTTTCGAAAACTCAACGATAAAACCACGCCAGACGCGTACCCACTCCCAAATATCATCGATATATTGGATCAATTGGGTAACGCCCGTTACTTCTCAACATTCGACCTGGCGTCCGGTTTCTATCAAATTGAGATGCACCCAGCTGATAAACACAAAACAGCTTTCTCGACCCCGAATGGACATTACGAGTACCATCGAATGCCATTCGGACTCAAAAACGCGCCAGCAACCTTTCAGAGGTTGATGGATGTCGTTCTATCCGGATTACAAGGCACAGACTTATTCGTCTATTTAGACGACATAGTAATATACGCACAAGACATGACGGAACACGAAAACAAATTTAAAGCCTTAGCAAAACGCTTAACTTCAGCGGGGCTAACGCTACAAACAGAGAAGTGCCACTTCCTAAACAGAGAAGTGACCTATTTGGGACACATCATATCCTCAGATGGCGTTAGACCAAATACTCACAACATTCGCGCAGTAGAAAACTTCCCGATACCAAAAGACAAAAAAGGAATTAAGCAGTTCGTCGCACTCGCCGGATACTACCGACGGTTTATCCGCGACTTTGCGAGGATTGCTATTCCACTAACCGTACAACTAAAAAAGTCCGAAAAATTTGTATGGACAAACGAATGCCAATCGGTGTTTGAGTACTTAAAAGCAAGAATCATCGAACGACCGGTTCTAAAATATCCGGATTTCGATAAAACTTGCACTCTCGCTACAGACGCATCAGACTACGCCATAGGCGCAGTACTTAGCCAAAAACACGGCGACTTTGACCATCCGATAGCATTCTACTCGAGAGCATTGAAAAAAACCGAAATCGCGTACGACGCGATGAAAAAAGAATTACTCGCAATAGTAAATGCGGTAGAGTACTTCAAAATGTACTTATACGGAAAACGCTTTACGCTCGTCACGGATAACAGAGCGTTAACGTACATAAAAAACAAACCCCATATCCCGCAACAGCTACAACGATGGCAAATAATCCTGAACGGGTACGATTACGATATCGTACACAAACCCGGAAAACTAAACGTAGTTGCCGACGCTTTGTCGAGGAACCCTGCAGAAATTATGCCGATTAGGCAACGCGACGAAAGCTCGTCGGAAAGTGTCGCGAACCAAGAGTCAAAAAAGCAAAAACTGACTCCTAAAACATCACCCGAGACTCGCAATCGGTCAACAACTGATACGGGCTCTGGGAATCCAGCGCCAAAGAAAAAGCGTATTATACAGGAAAACAGTCAGGATACATCCGACGAACCAACGGAACAAATAACAAAGAAACAAACTCAACAAGAAACGAACCAACCACCAAAAAAGACAAAATCAAAACAAAAAACGGAGAGTGTACCCACAAAAAACGATTTAATAATAGATACCGATACATCAATCTCGGAATTATCCGACAACGGAGGCGAGCTCATTCAACCAATCAAGCAAATAGTTGAAGAGCTGTACTCAAAGGAGAATACGCAACCACAATGGCGACTATCCAAACGTCCAGTAGATACAACGGACGACGAAGGAAATAGGCAACGACCGCGCAAACAAATTAGGAAACGAAATGATACAGAAAAACAATATAAATATACAGATATAGAAGATAGTACAACAGAAGAAGAAAACGAAAAAAGCCCAACGAGGCAACAAAAAGAAAAGAGCCCAATGAGGCCACAAAAAACAAAAAGCTTATCGCAGCAAAACAAAAGCGAGTTTCGCGAAAAAGTCAGCCCTGATGGGAAAACCGGCCACTTATACGGTGACAAAAGCGAAAAAACCAATACATCCGAAAACAAAAACGACAACCAAAAGGCGAAACATAAGGAAAACGATACGGAATACGAAACGGAATCCGAGAACGAGAACGCTGGCAAACCACCTGTTCAGCCGACCTTTAGGTCACCACCTTCACTTCCGACACAAAAATCCAACGATCTACAAAAAGACGAAAACAGCGGAAAACGGACGATACCACCGAATTTCCGTTCACCACCCGCAATTTTAGAATCTCAGAAAACTACAAAAATAAAGCAATCGAAGAAACGATTGCCCGAACCAGTCAAAAAGCGAACGAAAAAGACGCCAAAAGAACCGACTAGACGTAGCGAAAGGTTGGCAAATAAACAACCGAAAGTACCGGATACTCAATCCAAAAATCAACCAACTACGAAAAACTTAAACGATCCTGAGAATTTGTCACCCGAAGTGACAGACGAATACTGGGATTCCAAAATTACGCGCAGCACCCGCAAAACCAAAAATCCACAACGAGAAACAAGAACTCGATTCCAACTTCCGCACTCAACATCATCAGACTCAGATCCACAACCATCACCACAATTAACAACAGAATACTGGGACTCCAGAGTAACTTATACCAACGATGTAATACCAGAAACCCCAACCCAACCGGATCCTGAGGATGCACAATTAAAAACACAATCACCTGTGCCGATGTCACCTGAAATGACACAGGAATATTGGGACTCAAAAACCACAGACATTCCCGATAAAACACCATATATAGAACAAACTACCGATCCACGAATCGAACAGCCAGTCGCCATACCAGGGTGCTCATGGCAAATTGACGACTACACACCGGAACAATCAGTCGCCATACCAGGGTGCTCACAGCAAATCGACGACAGCACACCATCAATGGACATCGAGCCAACATTCAGATCGCCAACGTGGATTCCACACGAAACAATAGATTCGAAATCGGACGAATCGAGACCAACCATATCAAACCAAAAACTAACAAACCAACACCACCAAATGTCGCCATCGTCAGAAAGTGATTCTGACAACGATTCAGCATATCAACCATCGCAATATCAACGAAAACGTCTAACATTACAAACTCCACCAACAACAAGGGGATCAACAATAACAGAAGACGTACAACTAAAAAACAATATCGTAGTAACGCAGGAAAACATCCTAGCGCAGGAAGACAATATAGCTCACTTCCTGTCAGCCGACGGTGTCATGGACACAATGGTTTCAAAAATACTTGCGGAAAAGGGTAAACTAACCCAATCGGTATTTTCGCAGTCCGATCCCGGAATCGGACATATTTTCGTCACACGCGACAAAACGCTACGATACTTTACGATGATTTGCAAAAACAAATCGACAGACGCTACTAGTACACTCACGATTCAGAAGTGTCTAGAAAATCTTGTACAGACTCTAGTAGAAAACGAAATCACATCCTGTACTCTATCCAAAGACCCAAAAATCATCGATACATTTTTGTGGTCTAATATCAAAGGATACCTACGAGTACTCGCGACTAACTCAAACATTACCTTTAGGCTATGCGAAGGTCTTATAACCGTTCCAGATCAGGAAAATAGACAAAACATCATCAGAGAACTACACGGATCCGCAGTCGGAGGTCACAAAGGCGTGACGAAAACTTACCAGCGCATTATCTCACAGTACTACTGGCGAGGATTAAAAAAGGACGTAGAAACGTTCATTCGATACTGCTTCGACTGCCAGAAAAACAAACTGGTCCAAGTAAACAGTAAAGCTCCGATGATTATTACGGACACACCAGCGCAACCCTTCGATAAAGTAGCCATTGACATTGTAGGTCCATTACGCGAAACAAAAAACGGGCATACATACATACTAACTATGCTCGACTTATTCAGTAAATTCAGTATAGCAGTACCATTAAAACATCAAACGTCAATAGACGTAGCGAGAGCACTCTGTACAACCTTGATATCAACTTTCGGTGCGCCTCGCGCGATATTAACCGATCAAGGTACGAACTTTATGTCGGAAATGTTCAGAGATTTCACGCAACTATTCCAGATAGAACAACACAGAACAACTGCGTATCACCCACAATCGAACGGCGCAATCGAACGGCGCAATCGAGCGCAGCCATCACGTTCTTGTGGAATATCTAAAGCACTTCATCAACAGTAATCGAGACTGGGATGAACTGCTTACATTCGCAACATTTTCATACAATACCAGTATACACGAAAGTACAGGGTTCACCCCATACGGATTAGTATTTGGTAGGAGAGCTCGAACACCTTCAGCGTTCCCACCACCCGAAAAAATCATAACCTACGACGACTATATGACAGACCTAACGAGAAATCTTAGAAACATTCAGGAACTCGCTTTAGAAAAAGCGATCAAGTTCAAAGAACGAACCAAAAGATACTACGACAAAAGAACCGTCGAACCAGAATACCAAATAGGCCAACTCGTTCTCGCAAAGAACGAACGCAAAACAAGTAAATTCGATAAGGACTGGCTAGGCCCATACAAAATTGTAGAAATTCCGAATAAACGCAACACTAAAATACAATTAGACGACAATACGACAAAAACTCTACACGTAGATAAAATAAAACTGGCATAGTCTAGTAGAGGAAACACTCATCCAGTACGAAATCGATTTAGAAACATTGACAAACGCAGTACTCTTCGCAAAAATGGGACAAATACACCCTGAAATACTCTCAGCAAAAAAGATATTGATTAGCGCAGAAGCGATCCGAAAATCAACACCAAACACAATATTCCCTATACCACTCAGCGCGGAATACGTACCAGAATTAACAAAAATAATCGAGCTCACAGCGTTCCATAACGGAGAACGACTTATTTACGTTATTAAAATTCCTCTTTTGGACCTAACACAATACAAACTATACCAACATCTATCAGTTCCGGTACGCCTTCTCTCGGCAGCGAAAGGCGCGAGATTCGCGTACATCAAACCAGCAATTCAATATACCGCAGTCTCCGAAGACTTTAGCAGCTATTTTAACCTGGAAAGCGAGGACGAATGTAAATTCGTAGTTAATCGATACATCTGCAAACAAATTTACCCGATAGCACAGATCAACGACGAAACTGAGTGCGAGGTTCAACTTCTCGTTAACCCGCAATTCAGCGATTTGCAATTGTGCGATATTAGGCTAAAAACACTAAAACTAACTTACTGGAAAGAAATTCTAACGCATGGCTATTCGCAGCTCCAAAACCCGAAAACTTATACCTTCTTTGCGACAACCACGAATCAATTATCGAAACAATAGAAAACGCTGGAATATTACAAATCGAACCCACCTGTCGAGTAAAAACTCGCACAACAACACTAACTCCTTCAATAGAAATAAAATCGTCAATCGAAATAAAATTCGCACACACACCGATTCTGAACATTACAGCAATGATACAAAAATCAATGGAAAACATAGAAAACATAAACTACACGGAAATCATAACAGAAACAGAAACTCTTACAGGCCTATCAAATTCAAATTCAATACACGACGATCTAACAAAAAACGAAGTAGCATTAAAAGCCGTTATAGCAAAAGCAAGAGAAATTTCGAAAACCCACTACATGAGCCATAGACTCTCTACACTCGAAACCATATTAAAGTATCGCGGAATTTCTTTGGGTTCAATCATCCTGCTGCTAGCAGTAGGATGGAAGTTCTCCCTATTCGGAAAAATATCTAATATATACAAAATTATATCCTGCGTAACGAAAAAACGAAAAACAATAACACGACAACAAGCCGATGAGGCTGCCAAACCGACCGTTGTCTATCACAGACAACCGATAGAGTTGGTCGAGACTCAGCCACAACCGGTTACCGAATGTAGGGAGGTCGCTATCATCACAGACCATCCACCCCAACTAGCCCGTAGACCGATCTACGCGCTAACATACCACGATCGCAACGCGTTACCATAAAAAAAAAAAATAAAAAAAAAACGCGATAAATTAACAAAATAAAAAAAATAATAATCATAATAATAAATAATAATCCAATATATCCTTATCCATCTACATATACCTTTACTAAAAAAGGACCTACTATACACTACTCTCTTTACCACATAGTACACAGATAAACTTGGCCACATTATGCATGGCTTAAAACAATTATTTTCGTCTCATTACTTTTTGGTATCATTTAAACAAATACATACATACCCGACAGATAAAACAGAAAAAACAAAACAATACCAACAATGGACGGTCAACAGTTAACACCATCATCCATAAAAGTCGAATGCCTCCTCTGCCCAAGGAGGATAAAGACGAATAAGTTGGCCGACCATATGGCCAGATGCTACGATGAGCTAAAAAAACGAACGGCAAATTTGGGATCGCGACATACTGGATGCCCAATATGTTGCTGCGTGCTCCCAGCGAACCGACTGACGGCGCACATCGACAAGTGCATCGCCTATTTACTAAAGCAACAGCAATACGATCAACAACAACAACAACAACAACAACAACAACAACAACAACAACAACAACAGCAACAACAACCACCACCAGACTACACACCACACACACCCGAGGGATCACCACTAAAAGAAGACACCGAAGAAGAAGACACCGAAGAAGAGGACACAGAAGAAGAGGACACAGAAGAAGAGGACACAGAAGAAGAAGACGCAGAAGAAGACATAGAGAATAAAAACACAGAAGAAGACACAGAAGCCAAAGCCACAAACAACATAGATATCCAGAACACAAACAATACAAACAAAAAAACCAGCGACGCAACAACCCAAACAAACAGAAACGGAACGGACGACGAAAACGAAACAAATTGCGACCCGACAAAACTAACAATGGAAGGCGTACTTAAGTGGATCGACGCCCAAAACTTGGAGTCTCTCCGAAAAATAAAAAATAGATTAATATCAAATAGTTTCCTCGCCGAACTGAAAACGGATTTAAAAACAAACAAAAAACGACGATTGGACACAGACACACAATAGGACCTGACGAATGACCCTCATACACAACATTCATACTCCTACTTTAACAAATAACCATGTATAAATAACCCAAACATAAAACATAACCACATACATAAACGCACACGCGACACGCGTCGCGCAGGCCAAGGCCCAAGAGAAAATGAGAGAAAAAAAAATATACGAGGCCCCTTTATTTTTATTTAAAAAAAAGGAAAAGAAAAAAAAATCTTTTTTTTAGTTTATTTTTTATTTTAATTTCACTTCACCCTTATTTCTATTTTTGTTCTATTTTTAATCTTATTTTATTTTTATTTTATCACTTGTACCTCGTTTCCTTCTCTATATATATATATATATATCTTGCTTTTTTTTTAACCAATACACGCTTCTTTTTTTATATAATATCAATATTCGTGTTTAATCATTTTACCATTTCCAGAAACAACTTCCATCTTTCGCCAACAAACCACATCCAAATAACATACCTAACCCACTAACCACCACTAATCAGATCTTAGAATGTTACAGGCACAATACCATCAAAATTCCAAAATTATAACCTAAACTTCGAAAAGGGAATGTTGGGACAACAGAATGTTTATACCAGTAAACAATGGACAACCAGGAAGGAGGAACCGAAACCTACCAAATATGGACAAATTTGACAAAAGGAAAACATTTTTAAAAAAACAATAATTGGATCTCATCAACGAACAAAACAGGACAACATTTTAATTTTTCTCAACCATTTTGTTTTAAAACCAAATTTAATCCCATCCAACCTAACTAAACCATTCCCACTAACACGAACAAATAACAGTTTTCTTAGATTGTTACAGATCAGCATAGAAATCAGCATCCACTACCTAAATATATTCAACAACGAGAGTGTGCCGGAGGAAATATAGAACCGAGGGAAAATAATTAAAATAAAACCAACCTCGGACCGACAACAAAAAGGACCAACTAACAACCAACAACTAACGAAACAAAATCAAGAAAGAAAACACAAAAATAACACAAGTACACAAAAAAGGAAAATATTAAAAAAAAAAACAAAAACCCCCCAAAACTTTTCATTTACATAGAATCACACTTAACAACAATTATTAAATGTAAATTCTGTTCAACATCCGATGCGGGGGCATCGTTTTCTCTGGAGGGGGAGTGTAACGGCTCCAGCCTCTTTCGCACCGATATTAATTTCTTTCTTCGCAGCGATATTATTTCGCTGCGTTTCATTCGTAGAAGCCCTCCCGGCTTATCTACATCCGGCCGCACGGCTTAGAGCCGTGAGAAGGCCCTTATCGCGGGCGTCGCGACAATCCGTCGCGACTTTGTTGCGGGGTCCGAGGCCCTCAGCCTCGCACCTCCGAGCGTCAGTACAGCTCTGACCTCAGTACGGTACAATCTCCCAAATTACATTTTACGCTCCGACTAATAAACGAACAACTACATTTTACAATTTCATCAGCTTTCTAAATTATTCATCACCCGCAACCGACCATCCGTCTCAACATGAATCCTCATTGTTCTTCTTCAGCGTCGGCTTGGTTGGCTTTTTCTTTTTTCACCTTCCACTCCTTGTACTTTTTGCAATCCTGCTTGAAGTGTCCCGGTTTGCGGCAGAAGAAACAAGACTTCTCGCCTGAGCCTGTCGTTGCTCCGTTCCTTTGTGAAGCTCTCATCGCTGTGTTGTCCTCATCCACCTCTGGCACGCCTCTGCGTCTCTTATGTTCGTCGAGTAATTTCCCTTTCACTAGGTCCAACGTGAGTTCTGCTTCGGGTCTACTTTCGAGAGCTGTAATCAGAGTACTGTAAGTATCGGGCAAGCTGCTCAGTAACATGGCTACGAAAAGGTGATCTTTAATTTCCTCGCCAAGTGCTGTGAGCCTGTCGACGAGATCCTGCATTGTCGTGATATGCCGTTCCATACTTCCTGTTTCCGCTAACTTTAAATTGCAGATCTGTCTCAAGATGAATATTTTACTGGTGAGGGTTGACTTCTCATGGTGCTCTCTGAGTGAATCCCATACCTGCTTTGCTGTTGTCGCTTTGCGAACATGTGTGAGCTGCGAGTCCTCTACCAATAAACCGATTGTAGCCCGAGCTTTGTCGTCTCTCTTCTTCCATGCTGCGGCTTCCGCAGCGTCAGTCGGCATCGTTGAGCTGACTTGGTCCCATAGTTCTTCTTTTATTAAGAGAAGTTCCAGCTTGATTTTCCACACTTGATAATTCTCTCCATTAAGTTTGGTTATGCTTGTCCGTAGAGCCTCCGCCATGGTTAACCTCGAATCGACCGCGTGCTTATGCCAGAATTACGCTCGTGCTATTTCACACTTTACTCTGCTCCTGGGCCCATAACCTGTTGTATTTTTCATACAGAGGAAAGCGCAGGTTGTAGACAAAGGTAGAGAGAAAACAGTAGACACAGCAGTTAGTGAGAAAAGAAAAGAAAAGTAAGAGGTTTTATTAACAAAAATACTTTAGTAGCAAAAACGTGTTCAGAGAGACACCCGAGAGTGGTAAGCGCTAGTGTCGCGTTTTTTTTACCGCGCATGCGTGGCGCGGGATCTATAATCGTTGTATTCCAACAAATTCAATTTGCTGTGTCCAATGGTGCAGTCAAGACGATAATGTGTGTCGCATGGGACAATAAAGTTTCCAAAATCGCAGGCATTCTTCAATTGGGTCAGGTATGTTATGGCAATATAAATATTTATGCATGCAAAAATAGACACTCAGGAACATACATATACACACACACAAATTAATTTGTTTTCCGAATGTCATTTTGTCTATGTAATGTATAATAATTCAAGGTTATTCGTATCGATGGGGCCTTATGTACCGCAAGTGAAGTTGCCAGTTTGGAGGACAACTCATTCGATTGGAGGATCGAGGACGATACTCAGGTGGACGTTAGTCCGAATTTGGGAAACGTCCCGATTCGCTTGACGGTTGAAAATCGTACCACTGTTTGCATTGAGCTATAAAACTACTATAGAGATAAAAGTAAAAATAATATATTTTTCTTTATTTGTTTTTTATCAACCTTCTTTTATTATAATTTATTACAACTTACAACATATTTTTATTTTATTATTTACACACTACTTAATTTTATTGTTACAACTTACAACAATTTTTAATTTAATTATTTTTGTTCACTTTCTCACCTAGACCATTGTCTACGCGAGGGGATCTATGTGCGATCGATAAATTATATTAACGACCGATAACCTCACCGAAACTGCACAATTTAATCCAATAATGGGCGCGAACTGCGTCACACGATGCCTCGAGAACTTAACCACAATCACTGCACCTCAAGAGCGTTATCCAAAACGCATCTCGATCACAGAAAATCGGTAAAGAATTCGGAACCGAATCTGCACGAAACTCAGCACACGAGTCAACTAGCGAACGTGCAAAGTGACAGGTAGCGTGAGCGAGATACGCGAACCGAAGCGAGAGCGATAGCCGGAGTCTACGGCAGCGCGAGCGAGAGCGAACGACTCAGCGCGCGAGACAATAGCCCAAACGTAAACACCGATAACGCGAGAGGTCCGAGCGGCGACTCTCGGTAGACTGACAAGCCTACGACGATATTCTAACGAAGCGTTATGATTGTCGCGAGATCCTTAGCCGATAGCTACTGCCCTCTCAAACTATTTCAGAGCGTCACTTAAGCGGGAACCGAAACTGTAACGCGGTAATTTTTGAGATGCGTCGCGATCGTTACTCCAAATTCAGGACATGAAAGCATGGCTCTCTCTCTCTCTTAACTAAAACACAGCACAAGGTGTTCCGACCTTGCCCGGACCGTATTACAACCTCCGCCTGTTCTCCAACGTCCTGCATTATCCCCTGAACAAAGTGCCGGGTTTGCACCGGACTTTGACGTATTCGCGACGACATCTCGTTGGGCTCACCTCTATTCGTGTTTCTGAGTGCTTCGAGATTCTCTCCACCGAATAGAGTCGAGGATCCCAACCTGAACTGGATCCTTTTCAACTTATCTCAAAGCTTATCATACTCCCAAGCTCATTGGTAGAGTCCAAACTTGATCCTAACCTTACGAACTTTACTCCAACGAGAGCTAGACGGTACCCGGACAGCCGAGGAGCAGTAAATCCGGAGCTATAACGGGCTAACCGAACTAAACCGATAGCCGTATCCGTAAAACGTTAATTAATTTGTATTTTTGTGACGGTGATTGAAAAATCACGTCACAATATATATAAATGCATTGTAACGTGAGCAAGGCTTCCTACACTAAATTTCTCCGTATTCGCGCGCCTCCTTTAGAGGAACGGGCACTTAAAGGGAAGGATTCGGGAACTCGAGTGTCTAGGAATTAATGATGGTGAGTCAGAGATGGTTTTTATATTGAAATAATATTTTTTATTGCAAATTGATAAACCTCAGTGTGAATATCTTTGTTTCAGTTCTTTTTACTCAAATCGTTTTTTTCATTAAAGCTCGGAATATTTATACAAATCAGTCTTGTCAGTAATAAAAACCAGTGAAAAAGTGATTTTAATGTCTTCAGATCACAGATCGCGCATCAGATTAATTTATCTTTTTATAGTTTTTACTTATTTCTTGATATACGAATTCTTTTAGTCGAAGTTATTTACTCCTGTGAAAATCGCACTACGCATGCGCGTGCAGCTTCTCGGCCGTCGCGAAATCCATCCGCCCGCCGTGCTCGGCGTTCCCACGGTGACGTCACGGTACGTCAAGCGACGGTGACAGCTCGCTCACCTCGCGATCTTAGATGTATTTTCATGTTGAATGTCGACGTTTTTACCTTGAACTGATGGTATAGGCGTCTTCAGGGGAGGTGAACTTAGCCCTGTGTGTGATTTTTGTGTATCCTTGGGGTCGCAATATTATTTCCCCTCTGGCACTTGCAGCTCTTCTGACCTGTCACTTTGTTAAATTAACCGATTCGCTCGGAATGTTCGTTGGTATCGAGTTTTATTATCTTGCGTCACTCACGATCGTTAATAAATCCTATTTCACACAGAACAATGTTTATATAACTTAATTGTCACAGTTTCTCGACAGTTTGTAAGTCCTTTCTTGACTCTTGACGCCCAGGTTATAGGTTATTTTTCACACTTTCACAAGTAATTTATAAGTTCGAATCGACACAATTTTCGCAAGTCCAAATTAGCACGAATTTTATAAGTCCAGCGTCGCACAATTATTATAAGTTCAAAGTTGGCACGAAAATTATAAGTCCAGGGTTGCACAATTTTTCAAAGTTCAAAATTGGCACCAAATTTGTAAGTCCTGCGTTGCGCAATTTTTACAAGTTCAAAATCGGCACGACATTTACAAGTCCAATTTCGACACGAATTTTTATAAGTCCAAGACGGGCACCGATGTTATAAGTCCTTTTTGGCACAAACTTCACTATATTCACTTTAATTCACTTTTACTGTTCACTCCTCACTGGTAGTCCTGGAGAGATGTCCGCTGGTAAAGTAGATCGTTCAACTCATAACCGACTGGCGGAATCGCCGTCTTTGATACCCCGATTTTGGACTCCCACTCCGTTGGTTTGACAGATTTCTGGCGGACTTGCGTCTGCGTTCGGTCGGCCTTTTATTAATCTTTTTATTGGTTGATTGTATTTTTCTTGCCTCACCCTCCAATCCCGGGTCGGTTTTATCGTGACGATTATCCGGTATTACCCACCGGGCTAATCGCATCCTTGGTCGGTGTCATCTACCTTGTAGAGTGTCATCATCGTTGGGCAATCGGCTTTGCCGGTTTTCCCTCGTTTTTCGATTTCAGTCGGCCTTGAGCGAGTTTTCGCCGTATTGCCGCGGGACAGCCCCGCTACGTTTCCGAATCCTCAATGGTGTTGGCTCTTGCGTGAGCGCGACGCTTGGCATTGATCCAGCCGCCGCTCGATCCTGTCGGATGGCGCCACTTGTACCTCGGCTGTGGCGCCTTTAGCCTCGTCGCCGCACCGACGCCTATGGAAAGTAGCCCGCCAGTGGGAAGCGAGAGACGTCTCCCCACAGGCTAGGCGTAGCGTCTCGCCCCAAGCTTCTGGAAGATTCTCAACGCTTCTTTGGTTTTTCTCAACGACTTTGTGAAAATCACACCTTCTCGTTCAAAGTGTATAAAAGAATTACCTAAGAATAACTATTCGTATTACATAAACTCTGTGGTGATTTGTCATCATTCCGCGTTTGAATGTAACCCGATTACTACACGGCGGGCTTGTCCGACGGACTTCTCCTGGCTGCACAGTATCTCCCCGGCTCTCGTGGTGTTGCGTCACCGGGGCCACGCGGGAGAGATTATAATGTAGGGGAGTTGCAATATATATATATGTATTGTGACGTGGTACGTCACAAGTCCCTCGCCAAACTCGGCTTGAGTCCGCCGCTCACCCAAAGTTAAAACCGGATAATTTTACGTATTTTTCTGGTACATATTTTGTGTAAGACAGCGTTTAACGTCCCCTCTTTTCCCCTCCCGTTCCCGTTTGTGTGAGTGTGCGCGGCTCGAAGACAACATTGACATTGCCGCCCCCCCCCCCCCCCCCCCCCCCCGGCGGCTCAACGATCGAGAGAAACAGCAAAGAAACGAGAGCCGACGTGCTGACGCCGAGGAAGGTAGGAGGATCGTGGACGAGGGGAAAAGCCCAGGAAAAGCCCGCCAAAAAGTCGCCACTGCCCGCACTGCCTGCCTGTCTGTCCGCCGCCGCTAGGATCGTCGGCTTACACTATCGATCGACGATTCAGCGGGACTTCTGCTGCCACCTCTCGCCGCCCGAAGGAAACACGCCCGTCCATGACTCCGATTACCGACCAAAGCGGAAGCACCAGTGCTCTTGTTCCCCATCACCATCAGCGCCAACGCCAGCGAAGAAGAAGACGCCGCCATGTCCCTTACTGCGAGCCGAGCCGCGTGGCGTGTGGATGTGTGTAAGATCGGGAGTTATAAGTTTTAAGCCCGAAAAGATGTTGTATAGCGTGTGGCAAGCGAATAGCGACTGTGAGATAATTACGAAACCTTAAGACGACTCGGCTATTCATTGTACATCGATCAGACTCCTTACGGAGAGCATAACCCGCCCTTACGACGAACCAGCGATATCCCAGAGATCCGATTTGGACTGATACACGGATTTTATAACGACTGAGGCTGTCCGCTGATTCGAGGAAAGATTTGTAACCGATCCAAGGTTGTTGAGTGAGTGAGCCCTGACTTCGCCTGTAAGTTTTTGCCTGAATTCTTCCCGACCCCTTCGACCCGTTTTCCTCCCCCGAGTACCCCATATTATTGTAGAAATTATTAGTAACAGACTTTGCCTCGTGGTCGACACGTGGTCGACATTTTGGTTACACGAGCAAAGAGGTAATCGCGCGCGCGGTGAGCGGCATAACATTCGTAATAAGTGAGAGTTTTATTATTAAGAGTTTTTCCCATTAATCCCATTCAGACTTTAAGACATTTTTTTTGTAAATTAGCATTGACCGAGGTAATATTGTAAGAAGCCATCGGGTTTGTGTACCCGCCTCCTGAGCCCTCTCCCCTCTCCTGAGCTAGCGAGACTGTCCGTTGCGACAAAGGAATTTTTCGAGTTTTTGAGTTTGTTTTCTTTTTTCTCGTTTTTTTTTTTGTAGAGATCCGTGCCGTCTGCATGGACTGTTACGGTGCTGCACAGTTAGAGTAGCTGGTGCCCAATCTAGCCCCTATTTTAATCATTCCTCGATTTTCGTGCAACCTTTGTCTGACCAGCTCTCCCCTCTCCCTCCTCAGCGTCATTACTTGCGAGTTTCCCTTTATTTTCCAGTGATTATTTAGGTTATTATTCCCCGTTTTTCTTGCGATTATGTTCAGTTGATTATTGCCCGTTTTTCATTGTTTGTTTGCCGATTGATTATTGTTATTTTGCGAACTTTTCTTTGTTGATTATTACTGATATTTTCTGTGGTTATCAAATCCCTTCAATGTACCTGTACCGGCGTTGAAGCGGCAATTATTTTCGATCTTCTTTGTCACTATTATTAATATTTTTCTGTGATTACCAAATCCCTTCAACGTACCAGTACCGGCGTTGAAGCGGCAGTTATTTTCAAGTTTCTATTTTCGTTATTTTTTCGCATTAGTAAAACGATTTTTATTATTGTTCCCGACGACTATTTTTATTTTGCTTGATTTCCCCCCCTTCCCACCCCGTTGCACGATTTTGGCGCATTTTTCAGTTCCCGACTTGTAGACGATTTCGCCCCACCCACGGGGGAAAAAGATTTCGCCACTGTCGCCACCGCCGCCGCCGCCGTCGCCACCGTGTCAAGAATCGAGTGGGGGGGGGGGGGGGGGGGACAATACTTCGATGGGTGACCGCGGTCACCCATCCAAGTATTGAATCCGTCTTTTGAAGTATTTGGAATAATAAGGGTTTACGTCCAGAAATGGGTGCGAGAGGGCGAAGCGCGCGAGCCACAATAACCCGCTAGCATATGTATTGTGATATTATTTCCCTCGTGGGGAGGGAAAATAAATCGCTAATAAATTCGACTAAAAATGGGATAAAAATCGTGCAACGGGATGGGGAGGGGAAAATCGAACAAAAAACGGTGCTAGACGGGAACGATAATAACAATAGTTTACTGAAGCCAAAAAAGAAAAGATAACTATAATGATACTCGATGATACAAAAAAAAATAATCCAATAGAAACAGTATTCAATAATCGATAATAGACGGTTCCAAAATAATCACTGACAAATGGCTCAAAAATAGTCAATCATAAACGGTAATAACGGGGGCGAAGTAATTGAAGAAAGATATTCGGGGCGACCTTCGGGGAGTTATGGGGACTTTCAGAGGGCTTTCTGAAAGGGAGAGCGGATCAGACAAAAGTTGCACGAAAATCTAATACTGAACTAAAAATGGGCTCGAATGGGCGCCAGCTACTTTCTCGGTGTAGCACCGTAACTGTCCGTGCAGACGACACAGATCTTTTCTCAAAAAAAAAGAACAAAACTCAAACTCGAAAGAATAATCTCTGTCGCAAAGGACAGGCGGACTAACTCGGGAGAGGGGAGACGGCTCAGGGGGAGGGTACACGAATCCGACGGCTTCTTACAATATTACCTCGGTCAATATTAATTTACACAAAAAAAAGGTCTCAAAATCTTAATGGGCTGGGCCGGATAAACTTTACCTAATCGATCTATCACTTATAAGGGATTTTACGCCGCTCACAACGCGCGCGATTACTCGTTGCTCGTGTACAAAAATGTCGACAACGTGGCGACCACGAGGCAAAATCTTTCACTAATAGTTTCTATAAAAATACCGGGTAATCGAGGGCGAAAAACGGGTCGAACGGGTCGGGAAAAATTCGGGCAAAAACTTACGGTAAATTCGGGGCTCACTCAACCAACACTCGATACAATGTTCTATAATTTTTCCTGTTCGGGCTTACAACTAATGACGCCCGGTCTCACACACGTCCACACGTCACGCGGCTCAGCTCGGAGTAAGGGACATGGTGGGGTCTTCTTCTTCGTCGACGTTGGCGCTGGTGTTGGTGGGGAGCGAGAGCACCTGTGCGTCAGCGTCGGTCGGTAATCGGACTCATGGACGGGCGTTTTTCTTCCGGTCTACGGGAGGTGGCGACAGAGGCCCCGCTGGATCGTCGATCGATGCCGTGCGTCGGCGATCCCAGCGGGCGGCAGGTAGACGGGCAGCGGCGGCTTTTCGGCGGGCTTTTCGAGGCGTTTCCGGACGGTCTTGTTGGCGGACTTTTCCCCTCGTCCACGATCCTCCTACCTTTCTCTTCGTCAGCTCGTCGGCTCTCGTCCCTTTGCTGTTCCTTGCTGATTGTGGGCCGTCGAGGGGGGAGGGGGGGGGGGGGGGGGGGGTCGGGTCGATATTGTCCTCGAGTCGCACACATTCACACAGGGGTTAACAGGAGGAAAACAAACGGGAATTTCCATGCTACCTTACACAAAATAAGTCGAAGAAAAAAGTGTAAAAAATGTCCGGGTCTAACGTTCTGTGAGCGGCGGACTCGAGCCGAGTTTAGGGAAGGGCTTGTGACGTGCCACGTCGCAATATATATATATATATATATATATATATATATATATATATATGTGTGTGTGTATGTGTATGTGTGTGTGCTATGTTTTTTTCACACCATGGATATTTGTGTTAATCATTTTACTTATTCGAAAATCAACTTCCATCTTCTACCAACAAAACCACTCCAAATAACATGTCCAACCCACTAACCACCACTAACCAGAATTTAGAATGTTACAGTCACTACACCAACAAAAATTCGAAATTTATAACTGAACTACCTGGAAATAGGAACATTAGGAAAACAGAATACATACAAATATTTTGGAAAAAAACAATTATGCAATTTCATCAACCGAACGAAATAGGACATTTTTATTTTTAACCATTTTTAACACCCAATTTACACATCCAACATGACCAAACCATTCCCACTAACGCGAACAACTAAAAGCTTTACTCAGTTACAGATACCAACAACCACCAACTATTTAAAAACAGCGAGAGTGTCCCGGAATCTACTTCAGAACCAAAGAATAATCCTCCAAACTAATTCGAACAGCAAGTAGGAGCTTTACTTCTTCAACAATCAACAATCCACAAATAACAACAACAAAAAAACATATTCGAAAAACATTACACAACTTAAACAAAAAATGAAAACGTCTTAGAAAAACCAATTAACTTTTTCAATTACACCGAGTCACACTTAACAAAATTCTGTAAAAATTCTGTAATATTCGATACTCTCCAAATCTCTCCGAGTATCCGATATTCTCCAGATACTCTCGAAATCTCCGACTAATAAAAGACTTGCATATTTTTCACATCATCATCGACTTCATTCATTACACTGCCTGGGCCAATCGACCATCCGTTACACAATTAACTGTTAAGTGTGAAAAAGGACTCATAAACAATCTCGAGGGCCGTGAAAGAATAAAATGTTGACATCGACATAATACTCCGTGCGACTCGGTTATGGTTGGTTTACCAAAGTGACCGGTCAGAGAAGTTACCAGTGACGGAGTGAAAATAATATTACGACTCCAAGGACACGAAAAAGGCACATTCGGGGCTTAGTTCATCTCCTCTAAAGGATCTTATATTATCAGCTAAAGGTGAAAACGTCCAATTCCACCATAAAAATATATCGAAAATCGCGAGGTAGACGAGCTGTCACCGTTGCTCGCCGTGCCGTGACGTCACAGTGGGAACAGCCGAGCGCGGCGGCCATCTGGATTCCGCGGCTGCCTGAAGCCCGCACTCACACGAGCCATGTGAAATTCATGTGAATCACGATTCACGATCAATCTGTTTCGAACGCCCAGAAATATAATAATTCGATAAAAAGAGAGCTAAAGGAGGTAAAACCTGGGGCGAGGATTGTAATTAAAACAAATAACTGATCTCTTATTACGTATTTTATCATCAACATCACCGAATTCATTCAATATTTCGAATATTAAAAAATAAAACGATCTGGGGGGAGTAAAATCGCACCGATTTGTGTAAATTTAAAAATAAAATAATATTCAAACATATCAATATCTTTGACACACCATAATTAATTCCTAGACGCTCGAGTCCCCGAATCCTTCCGTTTGAGTGCCCGTTCCTCCAAAGGAGACGCGCGAACACGGAGAAATTAGTGTAGGAATGTACTGTAAAAAAATTGCTTGAAAATTAATATACATGTATATAAAGGGGTACATTGCGTTTCGGCGTTGCCGCTTCCGCGCGACCGTTGCGGCGCCAGTTACTTTAGCTCCGGCACGTTTCGGCGCCATGACGTTTCGGCACGACCGTCCGGCACCAGGACGGTTCGGCACCGAGACGTTTCGGCGCCGGGACTTTCGGGCACCGGTACATTTCGGTACCACGACACACACATACGTATCTACAAGAATCGAAGGGAAAAAACCGGAATAGACGAAGTTAGTAAAAAGGGTTTTTTTTCAATCTAGCTCATAAATGTTCGGCGAAAAAAAAATTAGGGGCTTTGAAGATCAGCTGACTTTTAATCTCGTCATTATTGGCTCCTAGAAAGGGTTTCGGACTATAGACGCGCCTAAAACTTTGTCAATATTTTCGAGGATGAGTGACAATAATTATTGAGTCAAACCTAGCTCATAAATGTCACAGAACATTTTCGGTCATATAGTTTCCAAGATATTCAACTTTGAATACAAAGTAGTCAAGTCTCACCTTAACGACATGTGCACCATGTGCGTTTTTTTGCGAATAACTCCGCTATAGTCAATCTTACGGTCATAATAGTTATAACCAATCTTGACGAGAATAAGTTTATCTACAAAACTACAGGAAAACCCTTCTTGTACGATAAAAATTGAAGAAACTATCGTTCATTGAAATTTGATTTCGAAGTGTAAATCTTCGCATAGCGATTATTTTCCATCATATAACAAGTTTCTGGCTGAACTAATCACATAAATCCATCGCGTATACATTAGTCCCACAGTTTTTAGTATATGTGGAAAAAGAATTTGGTTTAACACTTTATGAAGCTATAGTTTATACCATAAACAGATCAAACTGTTTATCTCTTCGCCATTCGATCAACGCGTTTTCATATTAGTCAACGATTAGTCGGGTATTATTTAACGGATAGAGGTCCTATATACTTAATTCGGTTAAGAAGTCTTATTTTCCATTTTTATTAGATTTTTTATGTACGAAGTCGATTTCATATATTTTATACATAGAATACTCATTATTCTTTGACGGACACTCTATAATGCCAATCATGTTCCTTCGAATTAGTCGTAACTTGAGTTAAACAAATTTTGTTTATGACAGTTTTGATATTTTGCCCGGTGAGCCTTAACTACTTGCAGTAGATACTGTTTTTGTTCTTCGTTTTTTGTGAGCAAATTATTGAATTCTTCAATGAGCGCTACTGCCCATTCAGCAACATCGTTAACGACTTTGAGGTCTCTGAACACAGACATTCGTTGAAACTTTCGCGAGTTTCCTATGTATCAGGGCCGTCGTCCAAGAAATCGTAAGGCAATTCGCATCGCTCGAATCAGTGCATATATTTTTTTGTGATAAAGTCACTTATATCGACATCTTTCACAGATCGGAACTTGCTGTCGCTTAATTTAACCCGTTTAACATCCGAATCCGTAGTGTCGCGTTCTCGTATGGCGTGTACCATCTTCTTTTTGACGTTCATCGGACCGCTAGTATCGAAAAATGTCAACGCTGCAAGTTCGTCACGCAGATACCATAAATGTCCTCGAAGTTTCGTGGTTGCTGCCTTTGAAATATCCGAGTTGACACTTTCGAACTTAAGAAGTTCTTGCAACAATTTTAAGTCGTTGTTAGGAGCGCCAAATGCATTCGGGTCAGTGAACCACGATTTTACGTAAAAAGCGACAACGAGAATACAAATGTGACGTAGGCCCATTACATCATTACAATTCCGCGAGTTTTTAAAGAATTGGTCCTTGACAAGGACGATTTTTAAGCAATAAATGGCTTTGGCGAGCCACGTAGCATGATGATTTGCGCCGGGTCTCTTGAAGACGATTCATGGATGTGGCTCTTTGCCCAAAAAAATGAGTGCCAATTCTAAAAATTCTTTGTAATCTCCTCTCGGCTATGAAATCTGAAACAAGCATATTCCCAAAACATTTTTAAAAATAATTTGTAATAACTGTTTCGCATTATTATTATGCAAAATCCAAGGTCTTGGCATCATTAATGCGGCTGATTACATTGCGAAGTAATGCATTTTTGATGGAATTAAATTTTTTGTTGGAAATGTAATTTTGGTTGGAAATGTAACGGGACGGCCTACCCCCCGGTAGGTCTATCCGCTTTTCGCGAGATGGCGAGTCGGCGGAGCTCTCGCGCAAGCGAAGTGTTCCCTCAGTCGCTATAAAGGCTCTACCTATCCCTTCCTCTAATTCCTTTCCCATCCTCACGAATCGACCACAACCTCTTCGAGGTAACTCCAAATGGAGCCTCGTTGTAGTATTTTCTAGACTGCAAAAGCACGTATGTCTCGGCATACGTGTCTCTGAGCACAGTAGGCTCACACTCAGAGGATAGTATTCGGCCTTGAACGTCGGATTGACTTTTAGTCTCCGAATTGCAAGACAGAAGAAATCCTTCGACTTTCTTAGTTCCCTTCCGCCATGTGCGCAAGCGTGTAACTAACGCTATCGTCTCTTTCGAGTCGATCCTACTTTATGGAGAGTGCGTTAACTAACGCTATCGTCTCATTGCGAGTCGATCCTCCTTATAGAGAGTGCGTTATAGAGGAGTCAGCAATCCAGCTACCTCCTCGAATCGGGTTTGGGCACGGAATATCGGAACGTTTCAGTATGTGATGAAACCTTAAGGAAATTTCGAAATAAACATTTAAAAAGGATAGTTTCTCGGTACCTTCAAGTGATTGTGAATGAAAACTACTAGCTCGGCTCTTTTCTCAGCTAATATCTTCGCAATGAGATCATCTTCCATCCCAGTCGTGAATTAACTCTTTCCGAAATCATCCCACTTTTGCTGGAAACGTTGAAAAATTGCTACGTTGGGACCGCTCGGTCCTTTCCAATACGTTTCTACGACACTCTTCGGAATTAATTCCTGAATGTCGTGCCGACAAGCGAGATGAAGAAAGGTCTTGTTAAGTTTGAGCTCCAAAAGCGCACAAGTTCCGTTGTAACGACCTAAGGCAAACAAATACAAGGGTGCGCGTCGATCAATTTGGTCCCTCACAGAAGATCCCACGTTTATAAATGATATTCTATGATATTATCATTTGAGCGTTTATTATCCGTGTTAGAAGCAGTTGTGTCGAAACATAAACCTTTTACGCGATCTAAAAGATTCCAATCTGTCAAGGTCTCGATGATCGCCGTCGCACTATTTATACCTGATCCGGAGCTCAGTTTTGGTATGCCCAACAATTGCTCAGTACCGACTCCCGTGGTAACGATAGGAAGTCTCTCAACTTTTCCAGGCCCTTAATTTCCAGGAAGTAACTTCCCATTCCAGTGCAGCCCCAAAATGCTTGCAGCTTGAAGATTTTTTTCAAGCCTTTCGCGCTATTATCTCTGTACGTGATTCGGGCTCCATGGGTAGTGGTGCAGCTCAAATTGATGTCATCGATTGTTCATTGTAATGTTTTAAACTGTAAGTTGGTAAACCTGCGAGCGCTAGATAAGTGCGCTGAGCGCCGTCGAGGCGCTGCCCGAAAGATTAGATAAAGAAAGATGGCGGAAGAGACGTGCACGCGAAAACGAAGCTCTGAGTTTTCCGTGTTATTAAACTGTTAATTTAAAGAAAAAGAAAAAGTGCGCGGTTTCGGCAAGACGAGGCCGGCGTAACAAAGCGTCCGCATACGCAATATCAGTGACTATCGATAAATGTCATGAACGAAAAGTGTTTCATTAAGTGAAAAGTGAAGACGGAAGGCGTCTCATAGACAAATAGTTAAAGAAATACGTATTGATCAACGTACAGTAGAAAGAACGCAGGGCGTCTCTCTATCTCACTTGCTACGACAAAGGCGTCTATTTCTTTCCTTGTCTCTCAACGAGGCATCGCTTGCTCGGCAACACAGGCCACGCGAGCACAAAGGAACGTCGCAGGGCGTCTCACTCTAAACAGAACGTCTCGCTCGACGATCGAGGCTTCGAGCGAACAACGGAGGAACGAAGAACGTCTCTCTTTCTCTCTCTCTCAACGAATCGCAGGGTATCTCTCTCGCAACGAGGCATCGCTCGCTGGACGATACGATGCTTCGCCCAACAACGGAAGACCACTGGCTGCGGCGATCGACGCAACGTGGGGCTGAATATTAGGTAAGTGGGTCGCTAAGAATCCCTTCCTTATCCTGCGAATTTCCCTGTTTAAATTCAATGCAAAATGACAGACTATAGAGAGCTAAATGTGAAGCGTGGTACGATAAAAGGTACAGTCACGCGAATGATAACATACTTCGACACGCCAGGAGAAACAACTGCAGCCGAGGCTCAAATCAGACTGGCTAAGCTCGAGGAGTGTTGGGCAAAATTCGACGAGATTCAAACGCAGCTCGATATGAAGCCAACAGACGACGATCTAGTATTAGTACAACAGATATTAGATGGCGAAGCGGAATGGAAACTTTTCGAGATCAGTTATTATAAGGCCGCAGGGAAAGCTCAGTCGATAATCGATCAAGAAAGGATGGCACAAATACAGCAGAATCCGGTTCAACAGCGAGAGATGGAACACGCGCCGCCTCCTCGGCCGGTAATACAGGAATTTCGGCAAAGACCGAAGCTGCCTGAAATAAAACTTCCCGAATTTAGCGGTGAGTTTACGAAGTGGACGTTTTTTAAGGATAGCTTCGAATCAACTGTCCACGAGGAAAACGGTCTAACAGCGATGCAAAAACACCAGTATCTTGTTGGTGTACTTAGAGGCGAGGCTCTAAGTGCAGTACAATGATCCAAGATCTCCAATGTAAATTATGAGCATGCATGGAAGCTCTTAAAAGATACATATGATAACAAAATCGTCATAATCGAGAATCATCTTGACGAGTTATTGAACTTTCCAGTTATTGCGAAGGAAAACAAAGCTGAATCGATAAGGCAGTTCTATTGGCACATTCGCACACATATGATGTCATTAAAGTCGCTTGGTCAACCGGTAGAGCAGTGGGAGAGTATCATACTACATCTGGCGAAAAAGAAGATCGATTTTGTCGAACAGCGCGATTGGCAAAACGAGATGAAAGATCGCTCTGCGGAGAACATGCCAAAAATGGAAGAATTTTTAAAATTTCTTACAGATCGTTGCAACACTCTCAGGGTTGTCAACCAAGGAAAAGCCAAACCAGCTGCATCGAAACCGACTGAAAAGAAAAAAACGGAGAAAAAGGTCTTTCTCACTACAACGACACAAGAATGCAAGATCTGCAAAGGACCTCACTCGATCTACAAATGTGAAGAGCTGCAAAAGCTATCCCCTGCCGATAGAAAAAAGGAAGTAATCAGAAAGAGACTGTGCGTTAATTGTCTCGGAGCGGGGCATTTTGCAAAAGATTGCAAATCGAGCTCGTGCAAAAAATGTGCTAAGCGTCATAACACTCTGTTACATAGAGAGTCAGAGGCTGAGTCGAAGGACCATAGTGAAGCGGAGACAGCATCAGTGGTTTCACACTGTGCGGAAGTATCCACGGGCAACTCGAGCACAACTGTCGAAGATAACGAAAAGCTAGTAAGTATATACTACGCGCACCGATCAACCTCAAGCGTTATTCTGTCAACAGCTCGAGTTAACGCCTACGACAGAGATGGAAATCGGCATATATGCCGAGCTCTATTGGATCCCGGGTCCCAGTCGAACCTGATGACGGAAAGTTTTGCGAAAAAACTACGTTTGTCTACCAGAGCAGAGCATCGACCCATCAGCGGGGTGAATCAATCGAGGAGAAGCGCCGGAAAAGCAGCGAACGTTCGGATTGAATCGATTCACGAGGGATTCTCTACGGTTCTGGGTTGCTTGATACTGCCAGCAATAACTGAGCAGCTACCCCAAAGTAAAATCGACGTAACACAGATCTTGATGCCGAAAAATCTGCGCTTGGCGGACCCAGTGTTAGACCAGCCGGACACCGTCGATCTGCTGATCGGAGCGGGACTGTATTGGAAAATTATCGTGGGAACGCCGAAGAATCGTGTTCAAGGACAACCAGCGTTACAGAATACGCGCTTAGGTTGGATCGTCGGCGGTGAAATCCCTGGAACACTATCGCAAGCATATATGACACATCTAGCGGTCACAAACGACATGCTGAATACTCAACTGGAACGATTCTGGAGACAAGAAGAGCTGCCGGAAACCCTTCAATATACAAAAGAGGAAAAGTATTGCGAGAAATACTTTGTCGACACGGTCAAGCGAGATGCGGACGGTCGATTCATCGTACGGCTGCCGCAGCGACAGGATATTCGTCTGGGAGATTCAAAAGAACAAGCGCTTCGACGACTATTATCGCTCGAACAACGATTCAAAAAGGATGCGAAGCTCAAGGAAGAGTACGGCAAATTTATGGACGACTACCTTGCGCAAAATCACATGTCACTGTCAGCAGACATACAAACTCGGGAATCGGAATGCTACGTGCTTCCACATCAGGCAGTAGTTAGACCAGATAGCATCACAACAAAACTACGTGTTGTCTTTGATGCATCGGCGAAAACAAACCTTGGCACCTCGCTAAATGACAAGCTCCTTCCGGGACCGAATCTACAAAGGGACTTGGTGGACATTATCCTGCGATTTCGAACTCATACTTACGTCATGACAGCAGACGTCGCCATGATGTACAGGCAAATTGTCGTGGACGAGAAAGATCGCGCGCTGCAGCGCATCCTGTGGAGAAAAGATCCTCACGAGCCAGTCAAGTTATATGATCTGAACACTGTAACTTACGGCACGACGTGTGCGCCCTATCTGGCTATTCGTTGTCTTAGGGAACTTGCGGCACTATCGGGAGATCTGCCAAAGGCGGCAAAAGCAATAAACGAAGATTGCTACATGGACGATGTCCTATCCGGAGCCAGAACGATGGAAGAAGCTGTCGAGCGACAACAACAGTTGTCCGAACTCATGTTACGAGGACACTTCCATCTTCGAAAATGGAGAGCTAACGATTCGACAATCCTGCAGCATCTCACCGAGGGATGTGAAACCGATGGATTATTAACTCTGGACAAAGAAGGAGCACTCAAAACACTGGGATTGCTATGGAACGCGGCAGCAGACTGCCTGCAATATCATATCGAGATCGACGAAGCCGGTACTGCAACTAAGCGCATCGTTCTATCTAAGATCGCTCAAGTTTTCGACCCGCTGGGATTGATAGCGCCGTTACTCATTAACGGAAAAATCATTATGCAGCGCCTTTGGTTGCTCGAAATTGATTGGGATCAAGACCTTCCTGAAGAAGTTCGAGACGCTTGGAAAAAACACAATGCTTCCTTGCCAAAGCTTAACGAACTACGAATACCGAGGAACGTAGTAGCAGCTAATTCATCAGAAAAATTCGATATTTTCGGGTTTGGGGATGCGTCTGAGAAAGCCTACGGAGCGTGCCTGTATGCGGTGAGCGTCGACGAGACCGGCGAAGTCCACTCGCATTTAATATGTTCGAAGTCTAAAGTGGCACCCTTAAAAACGATTTCGTTGCCCCGGTTGGAACTGGAAGCAGCATTGCTGCTAGCAAATCTATATGCAACGGTAAAAAGGGCATACGGCGATCGTGTCAGAGGTGTTAAGCTATCCAGCGACAGGACGATAGTCCTCGGATGGATTAAGACTCAGCCGAACGTCCTGAAGACTTTCGTGGCTAAACGAATATCGAAAATTCAAGGCCTCACAACATACGCAAAGTGGCATCACGTGCCCTCAGAAGACAATCCAGCAGACATGTTGTCTCGAGGAATAACCATCGATCGAATAATCGAAGATAAGCTGTGGTGGCACGGACCGCAGTGGATAACCGAAGAAAATCCATGGCCTAAAGGGATGGAGAAACCAGGAACTATTCTATCGGAACTGAAGCCTGTTACCGTGACTTTAACAGCAACAACTGAGTCGAGGATTCTGGAAAAATTCTCATCGTATCGCAAATTGAAGAGAGTCATCGCTTACTGTCTTCGATGGAGAAGCATCGCGCAGAAGAATTCAAGAAATCGTGCTTTATCAGTGAAGGAGCTGGAACGAGCGGAGAAAACCATCGCAAAAGTGGTTCAACGAGAAGCCTTCGCGCAAGAAATACGAGATCTAGAGAACGAACGAGGTTTACATCGCAAGAGCAAACTACGAGGATTGGATCCAGTCTTGGACAGCGAGGGATTGATTCGTGTTGGCGGTCGACTGCGAAATGCAGCGATATCCGAGGATCAAAAGCACCAGATAATACTACCTCCAAGACACTTCGTAACGAATTTACTCATGAAGGATGAACACGTACGACTACACCACTGTCCGCCTATGCAGCTTTTAAGCGCGGTGCGACATAAGTATTGGCCGTTAAGCGGTCGCAGAGAAGCCCAGAAGGTGGTAAAGGCCGGCCTACGGTGCTACCGTTTCCGACCTACCTTTCCGGACGTGAAAATGGGCGACTTACCGAAGCAGCGCGTCAGCGGATTCACTCGTCCGTTTGTATCCACCGGAATAGATTATGCAGGTCCCCTGCAAATACGAGAGAGCCAGCGTCGCGGACGGATTCATGTATCCAAGGGCTACGTCGCGGTCTTTACGTGCTTCAGCACAAAGGCTGTACATCTCGAGCTAGTGACAGAACTTACAACAGAAGCTTTCCTGGCAGCGTTGCGTAGATTCACCACCCGGCGAGAAATCTGCTCGCAACTTTTCTCCGACAACGCAACGAATTTTGTGGGTGCTGCCCGAGAGCTGAAAGGAATTTATGAATTTCTAAAGAAGGAACAAACTGAAATCGAGACAAATCTCGCCAATCAACAGATACAATGGAATTTTATTCCGCCCCGAGCCCCAAATTTCGGCGGCTTATGGGAGGCGGCGGTAAAAGTAGCAAAACGGCATCTCTACACCATGACACGAGGCCTGACGCTTACCTATGAAGAATACCTTACGCTCTCAACGGAAATCGAAGCTATCTTGAATTCAAGACCTTTAACACCTCTATCGAGTGATCCAGCGGATCTGTCAGTCCTCACCCCGTCCCATTTCCTCCTTGGCAACCCACTGATACAGCCTGTACAACATAATCTAACGGATATTCCCGACAATCGATTGTCCCGTTGGCAACATTTGCAAAAGATACGCCAAAACTTTTGGCGTCGATGGCAGGCCGAGTATCTGCAGGAACTGCAGAAGCGAAGCAAATGGACCCAGGACGGGAAGAACATCGAGCTTGACACTTTAGTGTTGATCAAAAAAGACAACATGCCACCACTGCAGTGGGCTCTCGGCAGAATCATTGAGCTGTTCCCTGGACCAGACGGTGTAGTGCGTGTCGTCAAGGTGCGAACGCAGAGCGGAACTTTCTGCGAAATCTGTGCCCGATTCCGAGTGATGGTGAATCCCCGGACGATTGACTCGCGTGAGATTCACGCATCATAATATACAGATCGTTCTGGTCATAAAGAACCAAAGACAGTGAAAAAAGACAATTTAACTATAAGGCTTTCGTACCAAACATAAGTACACTGTGTAAAAAAAAGACTTTTTTTCGTTTACCTTCAACGGCATTTTCATGTATGTATGCCAGACATAAGAACATATGTACTATGCCCGTTCCGGCCAGGAGCCGTATCTTATTACTTTATTTTGGTGGCAACTTACTTTATTTATCGTTTGTTTATTATTACGTTGTTTCTAATTCCTCTACGTTTATTATTTCATAGTACTTATTCGTATTTTGTGTTCTATTATTCCACTATAGTTTTGCCTCTCTCTGCACTGAACTAAACCATTGGCTTGTATTCATTCCTTGAAAGGATACTTTCAAGGGGGGGCGGAATGTTCATTGTAATGTTTTAAACTGTAAGTTGGTAGACCTGCGAGCGCTAGATAAGTACGCTGAGCGCCGTCGAGGCGCTGCCCGAAAGATTAGATGAAGAAAGATGGCGGAAGAGACGTGCACGCGAAAACGACGCTCTGAGTTTTCCGTGTTATTAAACTGTTGATTTAAAGAAAAAGAAAAATTGTTGTTAATCACCCATCCAAAAAACATCGATAATGTACCCAAGACTCGCAGCAGCAGCCGCTAAAATATACGTCGCGTTTCTACTACTGGTCCTAGTTCGATCGAGTACAGCACAGCGACTCGGCGTCATCATATCAATTTTTGTGCATTTTGGTTGATCAAGTTCATTTTCAGAATCACACGGTCTCTTCAATTTCTCGGATGTAGAGCATTGGCTGGACCGAGTCAACTGCACAGTTGATGCTGTAAGGCCACTAAAAGTCTAACTTACATCTAGAACATAACACGGAACATATTTTTTGTTCAAATTCATTCTTACAAGATAATAATAATAAAACTATGCTGTATGTCTTAATTACTCTGGCAATTTTCATCGTCCATAACTTTATCGATTGGCACCGTTGACGGGTCATGAGACACTGCTGATATTCCCGGACTCACCGGAAGCCTGCTACGACGAATTTTATTTCGTTGTGACGTCAAAAACTCTTATTGGCTCTCCGTTAATAAGTGCATCGCGTTGTGGCTTGCAATCTCGAACAATCGGTTTAGAGAACTCTCAGATGTTTTCTCTTTCAATTGTCGTGCAACCGTTTTTTCCGGTGATAACTTTTCACCAAATTGGGCCAGCCTCGGAGGAGATTTATCAATTTTGTTGCTGAATGGTGGCTTTAAGACACTGGAATTTGTGCTCGATTCCAAAATACCTGCACCACTTTTACTGTTGCCGTCGCACTCTTTCGGATCGAGAGATTTAGTTCATAACGTTTGTAAAAAAATAATCGAAGAACTTCACGTGTCGTCGGTAATTTCCGTCCTTCGATTTCAGAAGTTGCTCATCCGATTAAATACATATCCTTTTTTTCGTCATTGTTAATTCGCGTCACAATATGACCCACGAAAGTTTCGATGCGTCCCGTCGACGCAAAATAAAAGAAAAACGATAGCACTAAAAAAAATGAGTTCAATCACTCGTAACAGACTTCTCAATTTTCATCGCACTGCTCGCACCAAATAGAAAATTCGATCTGGATCGTCGACAATACCCGACAAGACTGCTTCATTCGTATTGAATGAACTCTGCTAGTCTCGCGCTGTACCCGCAGGGTACCAGGGCTATGTTAATAAACAAACGAAACAAAGAGTTAAATAGGTAAACATGTAAGTTTCTCAAGACGAAGTTAAATACCCTCTCTCTCGCGATCGGGCGATCACCGTACGTGTTAAGCCTCGCGTTAATACATTGTCGAAGAGTAAAAAATACGTGGTTCTGTTGCCGTCGAAAAATGATGCACATTCTATGTATAATATATGTAAAATTGCCTTCGTACGTAAAAACTACAATAAAAATATAAAATCATAATCCTAAATTCAATTAAGTATATGGAACCCTCTATCCATTGTATAATAATACCGAATTAACCAATGACTAATACCAAAATACATTAAGTGTTGATCGTATGGCGAATAGAGAAATACTTTTCGTGGTTTATGGCATAAACTATAACTTCATAAAGTGTTGAACCAACTTCTTTTTCCACATATACTAAAAACTGTGGGACTAATGTATACGCCACGGATTTATGTGATTAGTTCAGCCAGAAACGTGTTGTATGATGGAAAATAATCGCTTTGCGAAGATTTACACTTTGAAATCAAATTTCAATGAACGATAGTTTCTTCAATTTTTATCGTACAAGAAGGGTTTTTCTGTAGTTTTGTAGATAAACTTGTTCTCGGCAAGATTGGTTATAACTATTATGACCGTAAGATTGACTATAGCGGAGTTATTTGCAAAAAACGCAAATGGTGCACATGTAGTTAAGGTGAGACTTGACTACTTTGTATTCAAAGTTGAATATCTTGGAAACTATACGACCGAAAATGTTCTGTGACGCGCCGATTTGAAGGCAATTGAACAAAATATACAATGCCACTATTTTTATACCCGTCCGCTTTATACGAAATTTAAGAATCCCGTGTAAACTGGAGACATCGACTTCTTACGTGTTAATTAAATGGAAAATACAAAAACCCATTGCGCGACCTAGACAAAAAATCACACAGGTTTCCCCTTCTACAAGTCTCAATGGTATGGTATAAACTACCGTTTTAAGGGGTGCGGAGTAAAAAAAAACCTGGGCTGGCCTGTGGGGGCAGTCCAGTTAGCAAGGGCGACCGCGACTAAGAAGTGGGGGCGGTCAAGGGTGGCAAGCTGACCGCGACCAAGAAGTGGGAGCGGTCAGTATAGAAACGGGGCAACTTACCTTTCGCGACCAGGACTGGGGGCAAAAGGAGAGCGCGTCCGCTAGAGCAGGAGAGGAAAGGGACAGGACATCGCAAGATACTCCAGAGACCAGCTTTAAACACTCAAAGTGTAGCCTTCAATGATCCTGTAGCCAAGTCGAGATCGAATGACAATCTGTGCTCTGGCTCGACCACTTGTAGGAGTTCGGAGACTGGCTTGCTTGCGAGAAACGCTGGGCACCGCTTTGCCCTCTGGCGGCCGGTAGTGGTACTCGCGGTCGTTCGAGCTTGCCGCGCGAGTCGAGGCTTACGCGGGACCCACACCGTTTCTCCCAAGTGAGCGACCGAGAAGTATTATGTTTTGGATTTACAGGTGTTGCAGTTATAAATGAACAATTAATATTAAATAACAATTAATTAGCCAAGTGACCGGTGGATAAACTACCGGGGTCATCTGACCGAACGTGGGAATTAATGAATCAAAGGCAGAGGGTCGTCTGGGGACCGTGCAAGGGGTTGAATGACTATGGTAAGTTTCGGTAAAATGACCGTTTTTTTGGTGATTTCAGTACTTTAGTTCGGAAAGCCGAATGCAAGCTTTTGAGCTGAGGGAAGAGACTTTCGGTACGTTACCGAAAGTTACCAAGGAATTATTGCGTGGTAGAACATTTCTGAGGGATATAAAACGATTGCAGGGGGAAATGTATAGGCGTATAACAATATTTACTGAAATTTTTTACAGTGTTGAGCTTAACTCCCGTTACAACTTATGCAGCAAAACTTATGTAACTGTTACGTGACATGCTTGTAGCAATGTTAATGTAACTTTGGTTATGCGCCAAAATGCGTCAGGCAGCGTTTTGGCGCCAAGTGACAGTCGCCAATCGCTCCAAGCTTGGAGCGACTGGCATATCAACTCACGAGGGAGATATGCCAGTGCGCATACGCTGGAGTTTCGCACGCTCGTGCGAGAAGTAAAACTAGCGAGCGAGAAGTTTTTTTTAAATTTCGGCAATATAGTATGCCAAGTACTTAAAAATGGTTTTCTAGTCCAAAAAAGAAGATTTGTCAAAACTCTATCTTAAAGAATAGAGAAATTAGGTTTAATTATATAAGCTAAGTAGTGTTAAGATTATTAGCGGATCCGAAGCGGGTAATATTCAGTCTGTAATAAAAACTTTCAGTGCGATTTAATCAGATAAGAAATACAATATTTTATTCTCCTCGATACAATAAACGTGGTCTCTTTCGTCCTCTCAACCGGAAACTGTGTTCTTCTCTCTCTCCCTCTCCCTCTCCCCCTCCCTCTCCCTCTCCCTCTCCCTCTCCCTCTCCCTCTCCCTCTCCCTCTCCCTCTCCCTCTCCCTCTCCCTCTCCCTCTCCCTCTCCCTCTCCCTCTCCCTCTCCCTCTCCCTCTCCCCTCCCTCTCTCTCTCTCTCTCTCTCTCTCTCTCTCTCTCTCTCTCTCTCTCTCTCTCTCTCTCTCTCTCTCTCTCTCTCTCTCTTTCAGGCACACCAGCACCCCTCAAGCTTCATTCTCACGCTCACGTAAAGGCGCTCGCAGGCGCGCGAAATACGATTGTGATAAACTCTCATTCAACAAGTAGTGGTAAACCAATTTTTACATGTATGTTGTGACGCGGTTTTTTGACCTCGTCACAAAAGCGAGAACCACATGGACGACATCGGGCTGTCACAAGCTCCCACGGCGCACCGTTCCACCTTCTCGGGCAATTTCGTGGGCTCAGTACAAGATAGGAGTATTGTTACTAATTTAAGCGAATCGTTTTCATGTACACCTACTGCGGAGATCGAGAACTCTTCGAATACCAAGGAACGGACTGCCAGTTCGACACAGCGAAACGCAACATCCGAAGAGCGATGTACGGGAGCCGTAACCTGCTTCCGGTCTATATCATCAAAAGACGATTTTTCTTCACCTTGCACCTAGACACTCATCATCCCACCGATCGGTGAAAACACATCAGCGACCAGCAGCGACCATTTATTTGGCTGTCGCCCGCCCTTTTCGTTGTATCTGCGATAACCCAACAGCTGATAGCCGCTATTCGAAAAGATCTTCGCGCGCGCCGTACGAAAAGGTGTAATTGCGAGGCCGCCCTGCGAGGCACCAGTTACCGGTACGCTGGGCTATGGGAATTAGAGTAGGAGCAAAGGAGGGGGTTGTCGCGATCCCGATCGATGAGCGACAACCGTGTTTCGGGGATTCTCTCGCGAACGGTGTAGCGTGACGGTCTGGACAGCTCACTCTCGGACTACCGCCTTGGAATTTTACGCACCCGAGCAACCAAGGAATTTTCGAGCTTCCTTCTCGTCCTTGGATTTTAGTTCTCGATACCGGTAAGCCTTTCGCAACCGATTGTATTTTAATAGTTGGACGTTTAGTATCGCAGTGGTTGTGCCTTTTGCATTCGTTATTGTGTTCGCCATAATTAACGTAAGACTCGGTCGCGGCGTCGGGCACCGTCTCAGGCTTTTCGGTTAGTTGTGCGCGTTGGATTGAAATCGCGTCGGGAAAGTAATAGACGGGCTCGCGTCGCCTGTGTGTAGTTTATCTGCGGGATTGGCCGGGAATCGCACGGGTTTCCATTTTGTGTGATTGTGTGTTTGTTAACGGCAAGACGTGCGGGTCTCTGCGCTGTTCTTTCGCGATTGACAAATTTCAAGGCTTCGGTCGACGGCGGCAGCTGTTCGACGGGCAAACGGCGAAAGAAAAGCGAGGACGGCGAGAGTCCGTATCGCCCCGGCTTCTCCGGGTACGCCACGTATTTTCTAGTGCAATTTTGCCTGCACCCAGTACCGGTAATTAAAAGATTCGCTGCTAAGTTCGTGTGTTTCCCGCGTAGGCAGACCCTCACCTCGTCGCGCGCTCGGGTTTTTCGTCGACGAGCAAGTATCCTTCTGACCTTGTCGCCCGACACCGGAGACACACCGCCGATCGTCGATTTCCGTTTCTTTTGTTATCGCGTATCTGTTGTGAGTGTGGGTGTGCCGACTGAAATTAGTAGGGACCCAGGGATTTGTTATCATTAATATTATTCATCGCTATTTCTGCTTCGTGATCATTTTACTTTATAGGATGGAATTAATTAGCATTAGGCAAACCCTCCCGGCGATGAACTGAGTAGTCGTCGGGAGTGGATTAGGGAAAATTGTACCGGGTAGCCTTTAAGGATTTTTGATGGAAAAGAGAGAGAGAGATTTTAATTTATGTTATTCGCACTGTTTTTGCTTGAATTAGATTTCTGTTCAATAAATGATTAGTTTTGTCTCTCTTAATGTTATGTTGTGATAATCAATTCCGTTTTCACTCAACTCGAATTCACCGGACCGCCCCTCTACCATCCCCCCAAGGCTGCAGCTAGCCGAGCGCAACCTTATCCTTTTGTTAAGATCTTGGCCGATCGGGTCGAACACCGTGTGCGGATGGCGCGCACTTTTAATAAAATACAAACCGATCGAGAGACGGGGTTTTGTGGTAAATTACCGGTAGTGGAGGTTTCCGTGATTTTGGCCTCCACCCGGAAATTTCTCTCATAATGTATATATTTACTGTAGTAATTATGTAGGGCAGCGGAAAATCTTACACGTGATTTCCTGTATAGCATACCCTCACTCTCCAAATCGGGACGGTTCCGAAATAATTTCCTCCTTTAATGTTTCCCTCCCGGGATGGGCGGCAGAAGCGCCAGAGAAAATTCAGAATGAGCATAATAATTTTCTTGGTAGCTGCAGCTAGCAAGGAGCTGGGTTAAATCAAGTTCGGTAATCAAGAGATGCGGTAGTGTCTTGACCCCAAGATAAATTAGAGATTGAAATAATCAACGTTAAAAAAATTGTTCACGAAAAAGTTACATCAAAAAGGATGAAATAATACATTTATTTAAGAATAATAAAATGGTCAGTAAATATTAATAGTAATAATAAATAATAATAGCTTAATTAATTAATGGTAATTGTTATTTTTTTTTTTGCATTTTCCCCTACTCATCAAGACTCCAACTTTTAAGGTCTTATAGCGGGTCGGCGCGGCTTTCCACACATTATTATTATTAGATTATTCGGCATCCGAAGCATTTCTGCCGCGAGCCAGTCCCCCCAAAAAAAAATGCGGCCGCATCCGTCTTTCCCCGCCGTATCGGATTTGCCATGGCACATTTACCACGGGCATAGGAGAACTGTGGAAAATTAAATGCCGATACGGTCGGTCCCAAGTTCGCTTCACGGCGCCGGAGCTACGTCATGCCTAAGCCGAGAATGTAAACATGGACTACAGCTATACATACGTGACATATACACATACAGGTACGTGTAGATGACTCGTATATATGTATGGAGCTTTGTCTCGCCCATATTTTCATTTCTCGACTAAGCGACGGCACCGGGATTCCAACCCGTGACCTGCCGGTGCTCTGGTCTCGAGGCAAGCACGCTAACCACTAGGCCACCGCACCGGTCAAATGGTAATTACATCAATTCGTTCATATCTTCTCTATAGTTAGGAAGCGTATTCCTTCACGACAGATTTGTATAATATAATGATAACATTATTCTACTAAGTTTATTTGTGTGGACGTAGTCGAACTGTGTTCGGAAGCCGTCGCCCGCCTGTAGCGAAGCAGAGTTGCGAACAATGCATTTTTTCAGTAATGGATTATGGATTACATTATCCATTTTTATAAAAATGAGTAATGGAACTCGCCCCCATTGTCCATTTTTCTGAAAAATGGCCATACTCCATAATTCATTTTTTTTAAATGGGTAATGGAACGCGCTTCCATTATCCAATTTTCAAAAAATGGGTAATAGGGCTCGCCTCCATTACCCGTTTAAAAAAAAAGGGTAGTAGTAGTGTACAGGGCTAGAGAGACAGGGACCATCTGTTGTTCCCCCTCCACCACCCCTGTCTGGCGCCATCCCCCCACCACTGTCTGGACCGGGATGCTGTAGCGGGCCCAATCCGCGCATGCGGGCGGGTGGTGCGGGTAGTTTCTCGCGAGAGAGGGACTCATTAAAAATGTCTTGGTCTATGATTAGTCCCCTTATTTTCCCTGGGCCCGGATTGATCCAAGCAATTTCCCTGAGCTCCGACTAGCTGACCGGTTTCAGAGCTACCTCTCTTCAGTAACAATATTAATTGTTGAGAACATTAATATTTATATTTTTCAGAAACCTGTAAAATCAGGTGGTTTTCCCTTAAGGCAGTAGTCTGCTTTACAGGCTTCAAAAAATCGATTTTTCTTTTTTGTCTTAAATCTATTCCAAAACTACCCAAGAATATGTGTTCAAAATTTTAGAGGCCAATTTGACATATTTTCGAAGCTAGATCAGTTTTAGTGGCCGAGCGTCGAGCAGGTGCGAATGCTCGGGCAGACCCGAGCGCGCGCGCTCCACCCCTTCGTGTATTCTATCGTTTGACTATACTCGTATATACCTGAAAGCATTGAACGGTCCTTTGAAATATTATTTGGAGGTTCTAGAAGGTCTGTGTTGAGTAGTTGTTGGGATAACGGTATACAATATAACGGTAAACTATAGCTCTCGGAATCGGCTTCTACACTGCTATTTGTAGCGTCAGCTTTCAGTTTCATTTTTGATTTTGCCGAGCGCACATCGAAATGTCAAGCTACCCGAAAGGTGATCGATGTAAAAGACAGCGTGCTGCGGAACCGCGAAAGCGAAAATTTCACGGCAATCGTTTTACCAGTGTATCATCGGAGACTTACACACGAGTCGCAGTGAGCAAAAGTTGAAGGCAGCAAGCAGCGATGATATCATTATTCATTCATCGCACTGCTACCGCATTATTGAATTCATATCGGTGTTTCTCGCTCTTTCGGAAATCGCAATTTGCAGATCATGCAAACAAAAATTAACGTTTGCAGAAAGCGGTCATCGAGGCCTAGGATTTAAAATTGTTGTTCAGTGTAGGTGTGGTCGACGCGAAATGCAGTCAGGACCATTTATAAATGCCGGCTACGAAATCAACAGACGGATTGTTTTTGTTATGAGGCTTCTTGGTATCGGACGAGAAGGGATAAACGTATTCTGCGGCCTTATGGATATTTCTGCAGGTTTTGCAAAATCTACTTATCAACAAATCGTTGAGCATTTGTACGCAGCGTCGAAGACACTGTTCGAGAGTACCTGCGAAAAAGCCGTCACGGAAGAGAAAGAAAAAAACGTTGAACATGGAAGACCTGCGAATCATTTGAAGGTTTCGGGCGATGGATCGTGGAAAAAGCGCGGTTATACTTCTTTGTACGGTGTAACAACGCTCATCGGATACTACAGTGGCAAAGTAATCGATCTGATTGTAAAAAGTGGTTATTGTCATTCGTGTACCATACATAAAAATAGTTTGGATGAAGATGCATTTGAGGAGTGGTATGAGGATCATAAAGACTCATGCTCCTCAAATCATACAGGTTCGTCTGGGAAGATGGAGGTAGATTCCATAACAGAGATGTTTTCGAGATCCGTCGAGAAATTCGGAGTTATGTACAGTAATTATATCGGCGATGGCGACTCCAAAACTTTTACTGGAATCTTAAATAGCAATCCTTACGGGGATGAGTGCACAGTGACGAAAAATGAGTGTGTTGGACACGAATCGTTCAATTCGATTGTGTGGCGCCTAAATCCGAAACACGTAAATTCCGGCTATAAAATCGTCGAAATAGCAGCAAATATGACTACAGGCATTTTCAACGAAGGTTATTCAGCTGTGCTTTCTACCATGCAGCTCCTCGATATTGTCATCGGGCAGCAATGCAAAAATTTTGCTGACACCGTCGATGCTGAGCGCATAACGCGGGAGAACCGGCGCGCATCACTTTCCAGCAAGGAGGCTCGTACAGCTCGAAGATCGGAAAGTCTCCGCCAAAACGAGTTTTTTGAAGAAGAGGAAGGATTATTGTATGGCCCGGGGATAGCCGCTTAACATCTAATTAGTGTAAGTATCCAAAAACTTACATTTTTTTGGACCGAAAACTTTACAGCCCGTTTTCTCGAGTTTTCATTTTTACAAGTTTTGGAAAACGGTGCCAGCGATAGTAAAAACAATATATGTCCGATCGAAAAAAACCAAAGTGATCTAGCTTCAGTATTGAATTATCTTCTATTTGAACTAAAAAAGTTGGACAAAAGTACTATTTAAATTACTTGTTTTGCAACTTAAAGTGATTTTTTTTTTTCAAAAAAGTGAATTTTTTTTTCAATCTTCGAAAAAATTTGGAATTTCGTCATTTCTTCGGTATTTTTTTAGTTCATATAGAAAAGGAACTTATAAAAACTAAAAAAAAAATTGGTTCCACTGTTTCAGATGCATCGCACGACCTCCATCACCGGCACCGATTTACGAGTGCACACTCCAGGCGCCCCAGAAAAATCGTTACAACTTTGGCAAATTTCAATAATTTGTAATAATAAAAATTGTTTTTTAAAGCTTGAATATAATATACTATCGTCTCAAAATTTTGTTTACCGCAATCATTTCCTTCCCTTTCAAAAAAATTGTTGAAAAAACGCTTTTTTTTCGGCTCCTAAAGCAGACTACTGCCTTAAATACTATAAAACGGGGATTTTGACGATGATTGATTTTTGCAGGTATTTCATGGTAAATGAGAATCGCAATTATAGGTTATATCAGTTGATTAATTACTTGTGCGTTATGTACCTTCCCAACCCCCCATAAATTAGGATTACAATACATCGTACAAAGAAGACAAAATATGGATACATATACATACATATTTATAATGCCGAGAGACTGACGAAGAAATGCCGATTAGTATTACTGAATACCTTAACATCTAGCTATAATAATGGGCAAGGGCTCAATTGCTTAGAATACTAACGAATGAGCAAAAAATGTTTACGGAAATGTGAATACGATTAATCTTAAAGGTATTCAAATAATAATAATAATACTGATATGTAATTATATGCACAGGGCAACACCGCTATTATAGCGCTCATTTCTTTTTAGCAGCAAGTGCTTTTCGCAATTCGTTTTCTATGTACGCACCACACAGTACAGATGGCTCCAAGAAAACTATGTCGAATGTGAGTTAAACAAATGCTGGATCCAAGCGAAGTTGAACGACTTCTTTCAAAGACTTGGAATTATTTTTCATCAATTCTTTGACACGTAGCTCATTCATTTTTTCGGGATCCTCCTCGGACGGGATATGTTGCAGTAATTCAGCGCACAGCACCTTCACACACTTCTTCACAGGTGTGACATTGCGCTGTAGGCGTCTGAACCGCTCATCGACGCACACCAGTACGTTGAGTAGACCATCGACCGATGATTTCTGCATCACAACAGCCGGTGAATAATTTTTCCGTTCCTTCTTCGTTGGTGGCTCAGGATCCTGCTGCGACTCCTCGTCCTGGGCCATGGTGTTTTCTTCGACAGGGCGGTCAAACACGACAGATTTGGCACCGTAACTCGAGGTGTAGATTATCTCACAATCGCCGATGCGTATGGGTGACGGTGTGCACCAGCTCGAACACCAGGTGATCTTCTGGCTACCCGCGAAATACTTCGAAATGGCTGGTAGTTTCGTTTGCAGTAAATGCCAACCCTCCAATTCAAAGACAATACCGCCAGCCGTGGTATTGTTCTGAAGTTTTACAATCGGCTGTATTTGACCGTCGGCACGAGGCTGTAGGCCGATGTCAACTTTTTTTGTCTCCGACGGGTTCAGTGTATACGTTGTACTGAGAATTAGCGGTGCTTCAAGGCGCTTCTTTTCGTCGTCCGACAGCATACGATACATGGTTTCTGGTCGCAGATCGCTGTCTCGCAGATCGTTAACACCGATAGCCTGACTCATCTTAAACAATGGTTTGACGTTACAATGCATTCGGGGAAAAAAAACTCGAGAGCTTGTACTCAAATCTATCTGTACTGGATCCACGGGCCCGACTGCCGAATTTTCAGTACGGGAACCTGCTCTTCCAGCTCATAATCGAGCGCCGAGACCCAGAGGTCTGCCAAGCGCGCGCTACGGCCGAAACCGTGTACGGGGACTAAAACTCGAAGGTCCTAGTGGCACCCATGGGCGCCCTTACGGTGCGTCCGTAGGTATCAACGTCGACCCTAGAAGCGATCACGCGACCAGTGTAGTCGCATTCGCTATAACGTCGCCTAGTAACGTGTCGGGAGCTGGGTCTACGTTCGGTAGCTGCCTCTGTCATTAATTACGAACGGGAGCATGGTGACAGGGCTTCGATACGCGGGATCGTGTCGAGAAAATAGTCTAAGGGCGAGAACTGTTCCGAGATCGGCGAAGGACACGAACTCGAAATTTTCCGGCAAACCGGAAGCAATTTCGAAATCGAATGTGAATTCGGACTCGAAACTTCCATAAAATGCGAGAGCTGTGTCCAAATCGGATGTTATCCGAAATGAATCGGTCAGGATCCGGTCTGACTGCGGTCAGCAATTGCTTCGCCGTCGAACCGTACTGAATCGGGGAATCGGTGGGGACCCATTCCCCAAGGCGAGCAGGGAATCCGCCGTATCCCTGCAAGATCGCCTGACCGTCGAAACCACCGATTGCAATATCTGCGTCGAGCGTCGTAGGTCAATTCGAGTTCGAAGCGAGAACGAGAATTAACCGAGACTCGAAAATTAATTCGAGTTCGAAAGCGAGAACGAAAATTAATTCGAACCCCGAAAATTAATTCGAGTTCGAAAGCGAGAACGAGAATTAACCGAGACTCGAAAATTAATTCGAGTTCGAAAGCGAGAACGAAAATTAATTCGAACCCCGAAAATTAATTCGAGTTCGAAAGCGAGAACGAAAATTAATTTGGACCTCGAAAATTAATTCGCTTCCGAAGCGAGAACGAAAACTAATTCGAACCTCAAAAAATTAATTCCGAGATCGGAAAACGAGAACAAAATTAATTCGAACTTCAAAACTTCATTTGAGTTCAAAATAAACGGGAATACATTCGAATATCGATACTTAATTCGAGCTCAAATAAACGAGAACAATTCAAACGTCGAAAATTAATTCGAGTTTGAAAAAACGGGAATAAAATCGAACGGCGAAAATGAATTCGCGTCGAAGACACAAATAACAAACTTCGGACAAACAACGAACAAATATGACAACCACACGACTGAACAAACACAATAAACAAATAACAAACACGAACATCGAAATTTAATTCGAGTTCGAATAAGCGAGAACAAATCCCGAACGGCGATAATTAATTCGCGTTCGAAAATCGAAATCGAAAACTAATCCGAAATCGAAAATCAATCCGAAATTGTAAATTGATCCGAAATCGAGGAATATTGCGAGAGCGAAAATTGCATCGAAATCGAAAAGTGATCCGAAATCGAGAAATGTTGCGAAAGCGAAGATTTCTTCGAATTCGAAAATTAATCCGAAATCGAAAAATGTTGCGGAACCGAAAACTTCTTCGAAATCGAAAATTAATTCGAAATCGAGAAATATTGCGAGATCGAAAATTTAATCGAAATCGAAAATTAATTCGAAAACGATAAATACTGCGAGAGCGAAAGCTTCATCGAAATCGAAAATAAATTCGGAATCGAGACTATTGCGAGATGGAGAAATCACTTCGGCATCGAAAATTAATTCAAGTACGCAAAGCGATTCCTACGAGAGCTTATGAAGGATCGAGAGCATCTCCGAAAACGGGAGCTTTCGACCGTTCACGGCGGTAGTCCACGACGAAGTGACCGAGAAGTGGCCGACTTCGGTGATCGAGAGCGAGAAGGGCGAGGAGAATAGGACTCCTCGAAACTCAAAAAGGGTTTCACAATTCGAGAACCTTCGCGAAAGAGCCGAAGCTCGGCTAGCGGTACCTACCCCCACTCCAGCGCGCGCCTCGCGCGAGCGTCCAGGTGAGATAATCCGTCAATTTCGAAAATCCGAAATTAACGAAAATCTCCGGGAACCGGCCATCGAGGCGAATCGAGAACATCATGTTTTCCTCCAAAAGATGTTTCCACCTTTCAGGGGTTCGAGAACGGACGAAACGACCGAGAAAAAAAGAATTTAATAAAAAATTAAAAAACAGGGGAAAAAAATTAAATTAAATTAGCCGGTCTGTGCTCGTCATCGAGAACGCATGGGTTCGTGCAAACATCCACAGCGGGAGCGCGTTACCCGGTAACGCGAGAAATTTCGAGGAAAAGAGAAAAAAGGAAATAATTATTTTCCTCGAGCGGGAACGAAATCCAAAAATAATTAAAAATAAACAGAGCGGGAGCTGCTACTTTATTGGCGTGGCCCCACGTTGAGCGCCGTTTGTGACGTATTTTCCTAGATCTTAACGCGAATATAAAACACAAGAAAACAAAACCGAAAACGGAGCTCAAACCGAACAGGAGCGGAGCGCGAAATCGAGACCTCAGAAAACGTCACCTTCGGCCATCCGCTTCTACGGATGCATCGACCTCCCGGTGGGCGCCAGTTCATTTTTGTGTCACCGGTATTAACAACCGGGCTAAACTGGAGGTCGGTGGAACGACCGACCTCCGCAGGGTCGATCTTTGTTTCGCCGGAATCGCCAAACCGGACTAATCTGGAGGTCGATGGAACGGTCGACCTCCTCAGGGTCGATTTTCGTTTCGCCGAAATCGCCAAGCCGGACTAATCTGGAGGTCGATGGAACGGTCGACCGCCGCAGGGTCGATTTTTGTTTCGTCGGAATCGCCAAGCCAGACTGTAATGCACGAAAACAGAACAAAATACGAGATAACACGAACGAGAACTCCACGGTAACGAGAACTAACACTGATGCATTCGCGAAAGCAAACGGTTGCGGAAATGCACGGTTGCTCAGGATGCGGGTTGTGGTAAAAGGGTCGCGATCCTTCGCCAATAAAATAACGCGCAATTTAACATATTGGAATCCCAAATTCTTAATTAACGGAAACAATTAATTGTAGGCTGGTGAGCCACGTGATGGCACGCATGTGCATCGGTGTAACCGGACACCCCTTCGGTGACCGCCTCCTACCCCAGGCGTGGGTGGTAGAGGTGGGAATGAGACGTGGGTGATTCTCCGTACCCCTGTGCTCGCTGTACAGGGTGCCTCTATCCCCAATTACTTTGCAGGCTCCTCTTCGTAGCTGAGAATGTTGCCGTGTGCCGTAGGCCTCGAACTTCGGTCGCCAGGTATTTTTTCTTACAAATACCAAGAATTCTTTATTTTCCTTTTATTTAGA